>CM023489.1:45851805-46267893 GCA_013339685.2 Hyalomma asiaticum | reverse complement strand
TCACAAAAAACCAAGACTATATTCTTACAATTTTTGGCATTTTGGGCAAAATTTTGAGACCGTATTTTTATTCAGGAAGGCGACGCAATAAGTAGAGGAATGCTCTATGATGCGGCCAAACGTATTTAGAGCGTATTCTGATCGAGTCAAAATTTCACAAGAAAACCCTATACTATAGTCTTACCTGAAATATTTCTCGGGCCGTCCGAAATGCTTCATTCACCAAGGCTATAGACTTACCTATAAATTGGGGTTTTCGGCCAAGTCGTTTCAATCGCCTTGGAATTAGGTGTAATGACTAATAATTGTGTCGTGGATAATATACGAGTCTTGCCGGCACATTCGCTGAAATATCTCTCAGGCCGTCCGAAATGCTTCATTCACCAAGGCTATATAGACTTACCTATAAATTGGGCCTTTCGACCAAGTCGTTTCAATCGCCTTGGAATTTGGTGTAATGACTAATAATTGTGTCGTGAATAATATACGAGTCTTGCCGGCACATTCGCTGAAATATTTCTCGGGCCGTCGAAAATGCTTCATTCACCAAGGCTATAGACATACCTATAAGTTGGGGTTTTCGGCCAAGTCGTTTCAATCGCCTTGGAATTAGGTGTAATGACTAATAATTGTGTCGTGAATAATATACGAGTCTTGCCGGGGCATTCGCTGAAATATTTCTCGCGCCGTCCGAAATGCTTCATTCACCAAGGCTATAGACTTACCTATAAATTGGGGTTTTTTGGCCAAGTCGTTTCAATCACCTTGGAGTTCAGTGTAATGACTAATAATTGTGTCGTGAATAATATGCGAGTCTTGCCGGGGCATTCGCTGAAATATTTCTTGGGCCGTCTGGAATGCTTCATTCACCAACGCTATAGACTTACCTATAAATTGGGGTTTTCGGCCAACTCGTTTCAATCGCCTTGGAATTAGGTGTAATGACTAATAATTGTGTCGTGAATAATATACGAGTCTTGCCGGCACATCCGCTGAAATATTTCTAGGGCCGTCGAAAATGCTTATTCACCAAGGCTATAGACTTACCTATAAATTGGGGCTTTCGACCACGTCGTTTCAATCGCCTTGGAATTAGGTGTAATGACTAATAATTGTGTCGCGAATAATATACGAGTCTTGCCGGCACATTCGCTGAAATATTTCTCGGGCCGTCCAAAATACTTCATTCACCAAGGCTATAGACTTACCTATAAATTGGGGCTTTCGACCAAGTCGTTTCAATCACCTTGGAATTAGGTTTAATAATGACTAATAATTGTGTCGTGAATAATATACGAGTCTTGCTGGCGCATTGGCTGAAATATTTCTCGGGCCGTCCAAAATACTTCATTCACCAAGGCTATAGACTTACCTATAAATTGGGGTTTTCGGCCAAGTCGTTTCAATCGCCTTGGAATTAGGTGTAATGACTAATAATTGTGTCGCGAATAATATACGAGTCTTGCCGGGGCATTCGCTGAAATATTCTCGCGCCGTCCGAAAATACTTCATTCACCAAGGCTATAGACTTACCTATAAATTGGGGTTTTCTGCCAACTCGTTTCAATCGCCTTGGAATTAGGTGTAATGACTAATAATTGTGTCATGAAGAATATACAAGTCTTGCCGGGGCATTCTCTGAAATATTTCTCGGGCTGTCAGGACTGCTTCATTCACCAAGGGGTGAATACCTATAAATTGGGGCTTTCTACCAAGGCGTTTCAATCACCTTGTAATTAAATGAAATGACTAATAATTGTGTCGCGAATAATATACGAGTCTTGCCGGGGCATTCGCTGAAATATTTCTCAGGCCATCAGAACTGCTTCATTCACCAAGGGTATAGACTTACCTACATCAAGGGTATAGACTCACCAAGGGTCTAGCCTTACCTATAAATTGGGGCTTTCGCCCAAGTCGTTTCAATCACCTTGTAATTAGGTGTAATGACGAATAATTCTGTCGTGAATTATCATTCATTTGTGAAGTGCCATTCCATTTCAAAGTTCACTGAACAATGAGCGGTTTGTCAGGAGTGTGAATATTTGAAGCTTGTATCTTGAAAAATTGCATTTATTTTCTTACATTTCTGTGTCGAAAACCAAGGGCATTGCCTATTATTCTCTTCAATATTGCAGTATTTGAGTTCTTAGCCAGTAAATACTGCCTCAAATATGACCAACTCAGCCTAGCGATTGCATCAGTGATACTGTGGTGACAAACAGCTGCAGGTCTTTCAAATATAATCAGACCCAACGTAACTGCAACAAGCCGTCAAATATAACTATTTCATTGCCACATTGCATGGTTGAGCCAAGTTCATCTAAGGATCCAGTGCCTAGCAAACTTGAGCATGCAATTTGTGGGTGTCCTTTCGACGAAACCCTGTGGTTGGTCCATTCTGAAGCCCCGTGGTATCAATGCGGGGCCTATGGAGTAAAAGTGAAGGGAAGCGTGGATTGTTCATCAAGGGTGCAGAGTGGACACGTAGTTGCAGATCCCTCACAATGTTGAAGTTGAGAAGAGGCCAAATGTAGCTCTGCATAACGGACTGCCTCTTGTGAATTCCCATATGACGGCTTTCTTTCAGTTTCTTGCTGCAGTGTTCCTGTCATCCACCGGCTTTTTCTTTCAATGTCCTGCACTTCTTCGCAGGCATCTCTGCTTGCGGCGTTTTCACAAGATGGTACGTAAGGACCCAGTGATGCTGAGCTTAGCATTTCGTGTGGCACATTCATTCGTTGTCTGTACAGTTTAGGTTGACATAACTGAACATCTATCGTGCTGGATGTCTGTTTGGGTAGTGGTACAATTTTCACTCATCGACTAGCTTTGAGAATTCCCCTCAAGCATTTTCTATTCCCTCTTCCCTTTGCCCCAGTGTAGGCTAGCCAACAGGATGCCTTTCTCGTTAACCTCCCCCCTGCCTTGTGTTTTTCCCTTTTCCTTCGTTCCTTCCTCCCCTGAGCATCAAGAGATGACCAGCCCACTTCTCCTTGCATGGTCTCTCATTGGTTTCGATCACCAATAATTGGTAAACCACCGAAACTTGTATGCCAGTAACTGGCACATAAGGTGGGAGTCAACTTTTCATGGCCACTTTCTGAAATAATTATGCCCACATTCCAGTTTCTTAAGGAGGTAAATGCACTGAAGCATTCTCTATGTTTTATAGGTATTGAACGGTCTGGTCGCAAGTCGAGTTATGAAAAAAAAATAATAATAAAAGCAGATGCTGTGAAACAATGGGTGCCACACACGATGTCGTATTCCTAGAATGTTTAATGCAAAAAAGTTGCGTAAGAAAGCTTACAGGTAAAAAAATATGGTATAAAAATGAAAAAAAAATGTGTTGCAATCACATGATGATCTGCGGCTCTGTGACAGAGTCTGAGATGGCCTTGTGAGGCAGCACTTTGCCGCCGTTGATGTAGATCTCGTCTTTGACGAATACGTCTTCCCCTAGGACAGAGGTGTTCTCCATTCGAACCTGTGGAGAGGAAATGAATGAAATTAACAGTGAATACACCCTATGTTGTGCATAAGAAGGCAAGAGCAGTGTTACACTCAACCTAAACATTCAGCAGATATCTGCCTGGTTGAGAGGAACAAACTAAGAAAAAATGCAAAGCGTGGTATACAACATGATGAGCAGCAAGTGCCTCGAATCATACAATTCATACTTTGGAGAGATCAGAATCTTTCACAAAAGGAATTTAACAGGCCAAAAATGACCTTTGCCATCTCAACGGAGGACTGGAAACTCTTCAAACATTGGATTAGACCCAACAATCCAGCCATCTTGGAATGAGGAGGACACCACTGGCAATGGCTGCTTCTGAAATCCTGGCACTCTAAGCAGACACCGGGAAATATCAATCATTCCACAGAGACATGGCTTTCCATCTATCCTAAAGGTCAGCGGCAACTGTCTGCAAATTTTCTCACACATGCGAAAGTGCCGAAAAAATATAGGCAAAACTTGACAGTACGGATTATTGCTTATAATGAATTATTCACCACTCAGGATTTAAAATGTTTGGAATTAAAACTACAGTAAAACGTTCTTACTTGAAATTTCACAGGACTAAAATAAGTCTGAATCAGCTGAATGTCTGAATTGTCGCAAATATCAAGAAAGGAACACCTGTTCTTATTTTGCATACAAGCAGCGTAAAAGCAGTCATTCGCATCATCTTGCAACTTCCTTCTCAATGCAACTGCAGCACATGACCGCAGTGTCTTAATTCACCTGAAGCGTGACCTTCCCCATTCTCAATCTCCTTTGGAACTGTCAGACGCACACACAAAAATTTTTTTCAACACCAGAACACTGGCCGTCTGCTATAATCAGCAGAATGATGATCGTATGTAGTTGTGATGCGACAGCTACGGATGCTATAGCGCAGTTCTCGTGCTCCGTGAAAATTAACGCAACTGCCGTGGATTAATTTCTTCATTGCTAACAATGCAGTAAGAGATGGAGACTGCGCTTTAATGAAGGCACATAACCAGCGCATGGTCATACACAACGGTAAACGCAAACAGTGATGAAGCACTTCAGTTTTCCTGCCCTTCATACACGGTTCATACACAGTTGATACATGATCCGCACTCTTGTGTAGCATTGTTTTGTTTGGACAGTTACCCCATATTTAGTTTCCCGCATGGCACATTTGCAGTGCTTCGTGCTCAGCATGCTCCAAGGGCCGTCCAAAACAACCAAAGTTCAAGGTTGAGGTTTGATTTCTAGCCACAGCCGCCACATTTCAATGGGGGGCAAAATGAGAACACAACCACACATACATACTTAAATTTAGGCACCCGCTAAAGAACTCTAGGTGACCAAAATTATTCCGGAGTCCATCACTAGGGTGTCGGCTCCTACCCATATCGAGATTCTGGCCCACGAGATTTCGGACACAATTTTTTTTATTCTGGCACACATCATATAAGCGTGGCAATGTATGGACGTGATGTCCAAACTGCCAAGCAAGGTGCTACGCGGAATTTGAAATTCGAGCAAGCAATCAGAAGAGAGTACATGCACATGTACTAACACATGTCAAATGTGTCTTGTGTGCTTTAGAAATGTGTCTGTCATGTTTTCTTCACCAGATTATGTAGCGAGGTATCAGAATTTACTTAATTGAACTGACTGCGCAATGAAAAAAATTTGTGTGGAACTGTTGAGCACAGCAGAAACAGCGATTCCGAGTTGCATTTTCTTGCTGATTTCATTGTCCATTCTTTGTGCATTCCTCAAAGGTTCTCAGTGCTATAGACCCTTTTCATAAACTGCAAGCTAGCTTTCCTGCAATACAGCTTGCCCTACTAATGGCGGCATTGGCAATCCGGCAAACAACGTGTGCAAGCGCAATTTGCTTGCGATGGGGCACGTAAAATGTCGACCCAGCCCTTCTGATACAAACAACCCAAAAAAACGGGCCGCAGCATGTGCAGCTTGAATTTTGACAGCACTTAAAAAAGGGCAGCTGTCGCCATTAGTAGGGCAAGTTGCATTGCAGGGAAGCTAGCTTTACAGTTTATGAAAAGGGTCTATAGGCGCTTGGTAGAGTTGAAAACATGGAAAGAAGAATCAAATAAATTGTTGGAAAATATGGCCCTGCTTGCTTTTACCAACACGGAAAACAAAGTGTGCCACAGGGACCACCACTTCAAAAGTCAGCTGTCCAATAACTACTCCCACATGACAAATGAGAAATGAGGAAGCTGATGGCATCAACAGAATTTTGACAGTCATGTTGCTGCTATAAAGCATGGCTGTATTTCAGTATACATTTTATGATCAGCTGGGTCGTTGTAAAGCATTCTTACCGCACTTTCAGGACCCGCAACCCCAGAATCTCTTGGCTAATGATAATGTCCAGATAATGTCCAGATAACGTCCATTCTTATCGTGGGTATGTTTCGTGAGGGGTTAGTGTAGCCAATTAGCTCCACATTTCATCCGCCGATGTTTTCGGCACTTTGAGCACCCCACTGCATGACAACAGCCCAAAACTCAAGACTTGAACAGTGCTTGCATCAGGTGGTGCCACCTACAGTTGTAGCTCTGGTAAATGCACAGAGCTAGGCCAGTCATTCTCAGGTATGGATTTGGTCAAGGACGTCTTGTAGACCGGCGAAATTGATGGGGGATTTCTTGCAGTGGTGGAACGAGGGGGCAATGCGACGGCTATAAGCAGTGGTTGATTACTGACTTCTGACGGTTTATGTTCAAAAACCATGATATGATGATGAGGGACAGCGTAGTGGAAGGCTCCGAAAATTTTGGCCACATGGGGTTCTTTAACGTGCACTGAAATCGCACAGCACACGGGCCTCAACATTTCGCCTTCATCGAAACGCAGCAACCATGGCTGGGATTCAATCCCGCGACCTTCGGATCAGAAGCCGAGTGCCCTAGCCCCTAAACTATAAGCAGGAGTATGCGAACATTTAATAATTTTCAAATAGCGTTTGCTCTTCAAATTCATTTGCACTTTTACTGTTCGAACTATTTTAATTTTGTAATTAAGGAAAAAAAATGTGTTACGTCTCGTGACAAGTGCATGTAGTACGCTTTGCACATAACACTTGTGTAGAGCGGCTAAGTTAACACTCGAGTACTGCAGCAAAGCCAACAGCCGTGTAGTGCAGTGAAGCTACCATTCGTGTACTGTGGAAAAGTTAAGACTCGCGTACAACAGTAAAGTCAACTCATGCCTACGCACAGTTCTCTGTTGGAGTGTTCCTCAGGCCTTGAGCCTTGACTGTTCTTTTCCTAAGGACACTAGACATGCAATATATTTGTTCTTCGTGCCCATGTTTAATATATTACTTTAAAAATATTCAAACACTGTTTCAAAAATATGCTGTTCAATTCACACTAAAATATTAATACTTAGATTCGCACTGCACTCAAAACATTTTTATTTGCACAGGTCTAGGTAGCACAACGTATAGTGGGAAACATGTAGGAACTGAGACCAAGAAAGGCAGTGTTGGTGCAGATTGTACAACAATGCACAGGAAAATTGATGCACTGCAAAGTTGCACACTGTACAACACTTTTGCTTGACAGCGCCACACCTGCAGTTATGGATTAATGTGGCCCGTGGCCCCTTCCAACTTCTACTACCCTGCATGATGCTGTGGCAGAGCTGGCATTGCCACGGTTCATTAGTGTCGTGCGGCAAATCGGTGCTGCTGCGGTTACATTTAGCACGGCACAGTAGTCATCAGCAAAGCCTACATCAGTAGGCATAGTAACTTGGTAAGTAAGGACTGATTTGATTTATTTCTGGGGCTTTAGGTCCCAGAACCAGGCCGCGATTATGAGAGATGCCATAGTGGACGGCTTCGGAAATTTTGACCACCTAGGGTTCTTTAACATGAACTGACATGGCACAGTAAACAGGCCTCATCATTTGGCTCCATCGAAATGCAGCCGCTGCGGCTGAGATTCGATCCTACGATCTTCAGGTTAGCAGCTGAATGCCATAGCCACTAGACCACCATAGTGGGGCTTGGCAACTAGGGAAGCCTACATCAGAAGTTGGCTAAGCCAACTTTGTACATGGCCTCAACAACAACAAAAAGGCTTTTGTGTGTGTGTGTGTTATGGATGTCACAGAACTACCAAAGTCGCTTTGGGGTCTGCAGACCCCCATTTGGGAACCACTGGCTTAGGCAGTGACAGCAGGGAAGAAGCATAACCCACCCACTGTCCAACAGTGCAACGCCAACCAATGATGCAGGAGTCGAGCCACGAGTGGGACTTTATCGTCGCTCCATTGAGCAGAGTACACCGCTTGATGCAGGCCCCATCTTCGACCACCACATTGGGTCCTATGGTCACGTTGGGACCGATGCGGCAGTTCTTGCCTATCCTCGCCGTTGGGTCCTGCAGCAAACACCAGAAGAGCAAGCTGAGAGCTGTCTCACGTTGGCACACAAACATTTGCTCTACAGTGCAACTTCCTCGATACCATCACACTCAAAGGGAAACTCTGGCAATATTGCAGTGTCCACAGATCTCAATGAGATTTTCAATATATGTCCTCCTCGGTACTGTAATAATATATGCCAAGCCAGGCAGTTGCAAGTCCTTTAATTTTTCAGAAAATGAATTTCAAAAATTTTTACTGGATTACCATGTGGGCCACCCTGCGTCCTTGACGTCATTACCTACAACGCCGCCTGGGAGACACCCTGGCTGCCAAGAGCAAAGTGGTGATAGTTCGGCACTCAAATTGTTGCTGTCCAGTTCAGAAAAGCTGGCGCTCAAAAAAGCTGGCGCTCAATACATCATCGGACGACATCACCACAGTTGTTCTGGCACCAGCTCCATATTTCTTATAGCGGGGAGGCCATGACATCAACGCATAAGCCGCACGGACTCTACTTGTTTCGGTTTGGGATTAAACACATTGTTCATTCGGTTATACAAGATTATAGGTCAGTTCCTGTGCAAACTGGGCAACCCTGGCTGCTACAGGACTATGAGTACCATAGGAATACAGCAACATGGGGAAAAAACTTCCAGAGTTCCCCTTTAATACGTTTTTCAGAATAATATGCTTTAACTTTTTTTTTTAATGAGAACTTACTGGTTAGTGTCTAATCATGAAATTACGATGTGGCAAATGCCATGAAATATTTTTGATCAGAGTTATTTTTGAGGCATACATACAACACGTGTAGCAAAGAGTGGCCAACAGCCGTCAAGTGTGCTTATTCCCAGGTTCTGCCAAGATGCATAAAATGCCTGAGTGATGCTGTGCACATGCGCTGTGGTGAAGCACAGCTTTTCAGTTACCGTGAACGCAGCATTATTTACTTCATAGCAAGCAAAGAATAAAGAAGAGATGCCTTTCCATATACAGACTATAGTTCAAAGCCCGAGTTGTGGTGACCTGAACAAAGTAAAGCACAGCAATTTGAAAGCATTCAAAATTCAGTATCAAGACTTCACCAACAGGCGATGCCTCGCCGCAGTTTTTGTTACTCAAATCACGAAAAGGATGCTTGGCTCCATCGCTGTAACTCAAAGTCTCTTCCAACTTCACAAAGGTCTAATCACTCATTGTTGCTTGTACCCAGTCCCTTTACTTGTCATAATCAAAAATTGCTATCCTCCATTTCTTCAATTTGATAATGCAAATGTCAAGATGACACTAGATCAAGATGTCACAGATTTCTGTGTTTTCCTTATAACTTAGGTCATGGGGGAAAACCGTGATTTCGTTAAACTTGCGCAGTTCTGTATTTCACCTTTTCATTATGCAATGCAGTCCAGACGTCAAGACAAAAAAACTCGTTGCACTGTTGCTATGAAAAAATGTAAGACGTTAGTACAATTTGGTGCCAGCAATTTTGTTTCTAACCTCCTTCAAATGTACCAGAATATGTACTGCTGTAAACGTACCAGATGAAGATCCACAAGAACTACAGTGCTCATGGAATGAAATGTGACATCAAGACACTGAACGATACTAAGATGTAAGACTGATCTATATAACTTCATCATATCACTAGGAACCTGGCCACTGAAGGCGGTGCCGTTTACAAGCCAATATAACGCCGATGAAGCAAAAGTATGTGCACTACATAGCCACAAATTGCTGCGTTTCAATCCGGATGTACTGCACATGTGCAAGAAGTGCAGTGGTCAACTCTCATGCCTTGAACGACGGAGCATCATGCTCGGAACTGCACGAGCAATGTCTACTGTTTGAAACGTGTCCCATCACAGCGTGCACAGAATCACTGATGCACTTTCCTTGCAGTTTCCGTTTATCTGTTTATCTTCGCGGCCGTGACGACCGCTTTGGCCGGCAGAAGCGCTGCCAACCGTATAGCGCCGTGAAAAAATTGCAGTCACTCGGATCGACGCCTTTTATACTGCGTACTTATTCTCAGTTCGCAGTATCATATCATACCGACAATGCACCTTATAGTGTATACTGTGCATCGCTCTGTGAATTTTTCATAGCGCATTACGTTTATTGCCGTTTGCTGTCATTAAATTTTATAGACCTACTATTAATTGGAACTCACCAACGATGCGTTGACTGCGACTAAAGTAGTTTGTATTGCCCATACATACGAAGATCAGTCGGTCCTTCGTCGTCGGTTGTAGCCCTTTCTGGCTGACGACGGGGAGCATCAGCAAGATGACCTTCCTCATAGAATGCTTCGAGCACTCTGTTCACAGTTGCAAGTGAAAAATTCGATAGCAGCCAAGAGCCAGATTCTGTGCAGTCGGACGCGAAAAAAACCACAAAAACTTTATACAAGGTTATAAGTTGGCGTAAATCTGTTGTTGCGAACGGAGAATCAGAATGCAGCACAGCTTTCATCGGGCACTGACAACGGTTCGCTTCGTTTCTTTTGTTTTTACACTAAACCGTTGACAGATGTGGCCCATTTCAAACTGTAGATGTCGCTTGTGCAGTTCCGAGCACGGCGCTCCGTCATTCTAAACATGAGAGTTAACCACTGTACATACTCCGGAGGCACACCTGCGATACAGGTGTCACCGCTCAAGAGACAACTCGACTCCAGCCAACAAGCCTCCTTGGTCCATTGTGCACGATTCCTAAGGGACGGCACCAATGGCTATATTCAACCACAAAGGAACTAGGCGCCATCAACACAGACTCATCTTCCTTCTCGTCTGCCTCGCACATTAAATTTCAGGGGCACCAAGAATACCTTAACACGAGGACACTAATACGCTACATTAACACTACCTTCTACCTTAACATTAACGTAATTCACACTACCCTAACACAATCTTGACCACTATCTTGGCACTTAACACTAATACACAACCGTAGCATTTGGGGCACGTAAATCCTTATTATTTATGGCTTAACTTCTGCATTTAGTCAGCTCAACTATTCCATACCTGTCCTTCTGATCACGTTTAGACTTTATAGCCCTCACATTTTTCTTTCCTGTTTTCTCTAAAATGAAACTTTGGGAAAACACTTCCCCTATTCATTCATTTTTAATTGGCTCAAGCCCCGTTGTACAGTAGAACCTCATTATAACGAACCCGGATATAACAAACTATTGGATATAATGAAGCAATCGAAATTCCCCTTGAAATTCCCATAAATGAATGGACATTGGCTATAACGAAGTAATGGTTACAATGAAGTAATTACGGCTCCCCCTTCTGCTTTGTTATAATTAGGTTTTACTGTACCTCACGGTGGTGCGAGCTACACCACGTTATTTTTCTTTCTTTTTCTCACTGGAAAACAAAATAGCAAACACACACACCATGAGCACATTGCCAACTATGCCTGGGCCCTGAGGCAGCAGACTTTCGGGGCTCTTGACTCGCAGCGACTGCAGGTACATGCACATGCCGGTCAAGAAGTCCTTGGGTTGTCCCACGTCCATCCAGAATCCCTGCAGCTCCATGGCATACAGCTGGCACTCGGACACCATGGCAGGGAACACCTCTTTCTCTATGGACGTAGGCTTCACCTGAAGAGGTGGTGAACACATGGGTGACCAAGCGTCAAGCGTGTTTGCATGTCCTTATGAAATACAGTATAACCTCGTTATGACGAACTCGGATATAACGAACTATTGGATATAATGAAGTCGCCTTGAAATTCCCATAGATGACATGGATATTGGCTATAACGAACTAATGGTTAAAACGAAGTAATTACGGCTCCCCCTTCAACTTCGTTATAACGAGGTTTTACTGTAGCAGCAGGGAAGGTGCCCACTCATAAATGAGCCATGCATAACGAAAGAAGACAACTCTGAAGCCAGAATCTCAAGAACAGTGTTGAAGCTCTTGTGTGAGGCAGCACCTGCTGCAGTTAAGTTCCGCTGCAACAAAATGACAGGATACATAAAAAAAGGAATTTATTTTATTGAATTCAATATGAAGTTTTAAAAAAGTCTGATTACAAGCATTAAAAATCTGATAGTTATGACTAATCCTCTGTTCTCTGCAAGCCTTTGCATTAAACTATATTGTTATTTTTTTCATTATTATCTTATTAAATTGTGGCTATGCTTCGGAAAAGGCTAGGTGCAGGCCCATAGCCAGGAGGGGGGCGCCTGGGCCCCTTCCGAAATTTTCGTTGGGGATTAGTGTTAATAACATACCGTACTGCTAGTGACAAAATGTAAGCATATTAATAAAGTTCCATTTATAATGTTGCCTAATGTACATACTGCAATTTTTACTGAAAATAAATAATGAAAATTCTCAAATAGTCAAAGGCAAGGCCTTGAGTGGCTTGAAAGAAATTCCTGGTTACGGGCCTGTCTAAGTGACATATTTGGTCATGTATGGAGTTATCTTGATAACCCTCGCAGTGTGTCGAGTACAGAGTACTGCGAATGCACAACACAAAAGCTGTGTTAAATGTTTACAACCCAACCAAAAGAAATAAGTCCTGAACTCTGCGATGTCATAGTCATCAGTGAACAAAAGGAAAAAGGAAAGCTGAAGTGTTCTGTGTCTTAGTTTTTACGACTTCGTTGCTTTTTCTTAGGGGTGCACGAATATTTGAAATTACAAATACAGATGAATAACTTCCCATCTCAAAGCATATGCGATTCGAAAAATGCTCATATAGATCACCTTAAATATTCAGCCACTGCCACTTATGCCATAAATGCAGCAAATATACGAAAAGTTTTCAATATTCAAAGTAACAGATTACAAGTACTGCGCATCATTTTTACAGTAACGCATCACAGTACTACGCTTGTGTGAATAGCAAAATGAACATAACTGTATTTGAGCTCGCTTCGACACGAGTTCATACTCTCCGAACATTGGAAGTATTCAAAATTAAATATTTTTCCACACGTAAGGGGTAGCTATGCTGTGAAACAGCCTTTGCATACTGCATATAAAATGCATACTGCCGCAGAGCCGCACTTAATGGCAATGCACGCATGTCACCCGTATCCCGATGGAACTTCTTTATTTAGTATTTGGCAGGTTACATGGGCTTATATTGGCTAAGTATGGTAAACTTTAAAAGGTAGTGTATTTTACCACTCATAACTTACACTCACCACTGTTCACTGTTCAGTGGTTTCCAAAACAAACAATTTCAATGTTCCTGCACATTAGGGTATGATCTCCGGACACAAAGCATCCTCTTAAAGGTCTATGTATTATGCCATGAACCATTACAGCTCAACATACGGCTTCTTACCAGCAAAGTGCAAAAGGAAGGCTCAGACTTGACAAATGTGAAGCGTTTCTCACCTCTATTCGTTTAAGTATGTCCGGCGTGAAGATGTACAGGCCAGCGTTGATCTTGTTGGACACAAATTCCTGCGGCTTCTCCACAAACCGCTCGATGCACCCTACTTCGTTGTACACGACCACGCCGTACTTGGAAGGCTCCTCAACCCGTGTGACCTACACAAAGGGCAAGAGTCTGCCAATTGCGCACAAGTGCCTTCTGTTGTTGCCCAGAAAAATGAGAGAAAGATGCAATGGAGTACGAGTATATGAAGCGAGCACCAGCAGTTGACTTCCTCACAGGCCAAGACTGTCACGTGAGCAAAGAGGACCAACATACTGCTGCCACATACACAGGAAATAAGAACAAGGCACAAGTGCAAAGATGTCAGCTAAATTTATGGATCTTGGTATAAGGGTGGACGAATACGAATGAAATCAAAGTAGTCTGCAAAATGTATAAGTACAAGTGCTGTGTGCCGACATACACTTGAGTGAAAATGTATTCAAGCTTCCAAGTTGATCATTTTTCATTCTCCATGTTTAATGTGTCCACGTCAGCAAGCATACCCATTTGGCATTAAAGGGGCCCTGCAAAACTTCTTGAAAATTTCTAAGAAATTGTGCCAATAAATTTAGGAAGGTCGTATGAACATGTGAGCCAAATACAGTCAAATCTCGATATATCGAACAGTGCAGGGATCGTAAAATAGTTAGGTATAGCCTGAATTCAATATATAATATCAAACAGAAAAACGCATCAAAGTCGCGCCAAATCAATTGATAAACCACTAGTCGTGCTGTAAATCCTCATGTATCGCATCAGATGGACGTAAGTAATGTGGCCTGCTTCTAATTGGCAACCGCGGTTTCTCCTGTGCTCACTCGCACAAACATTCGACAAAGCGAAATAGCTAGCTATAGCCACAGGCAACGACAACAGTTTCGCTGACAGAATAAAAAAAAAGAAGAAGCAGAAGAAGTAGGTACCATCGCATAAGCATGAAAGATTGACGATGGTTACCACCGCAGAAAAATAAACCTGAGCAAGGCGATGTTGCGGGAAGCTTGGCTCCTCTCAACAGGACGCACATGTTCTGTGCCTGCGGCGTTCAATACATCTCTTTTACATCCGACCCCTGTTCGAAATAAAAGATTTAAAATGCATGTAATTTTCGAGGTGATATGTGGAGTGTTCGATATAGTCAATAATTCAATATATCAGTGTTCAACATAGTAGCAAGGTTTGACTGTATAATTGCACTGCATGTCATAGGTAACTTCAAAGCAGGTTTCAAATACAGCTGTGCAAATCGTGCTCTCTTCTTTCAACAAATGACATCACAAGGAGCACCGACAATGTCACCTGACATTTTCTTTGTCCACTGACCTCAAAACAAATAAATAAATAAATTATTACTGAGCGCATCTCCACGATAATCGAAACACCAGTGCTAGTTCTGCCTCAAGAAACGTGGTCAGTCATACTTGTGACTTCATTTATTGAAAGGAAAGCAGGCAGTTCCCAGCTGTAACTGAAAAGCATACTGCAGCTTCCCTGGTGCATGTAATGCAATAACATTTGGCTCACTTGTTCCTTGCAGCCTCGTCGGCCGATTTAGCACTGTTTTCCGACTATGTTCGAAAAGTGTTGCAGGTCCCCACAAAGGCACTAAATAACTTCACAACTTAACCATGCGCAGAAAATACTCAGGCCGCACATTACGCCACAGATACTATCGCAGAGACAGCCTCTGATAAAGCTAAGGTACAGGACGTTTCAGTGTACAACATTGTGTACAGTTTAAGCACGGCAAGCAAGCATGTGCAGCGCTTAGACCACTGGGTGGTAACAGCGTCTGCAAAGTTATTAAATGCCTGCGTGGAGCGAAAATGAAAATTTAAAATAGAAGGTTGTGCTTGAGGAAGCCACTGCAACAGAGTGTGAAAGTCACATGCACAGATGCCCTACAGAACAGACACACCCCGTGCATCACTGGCCGTGGTACATGACCTCAGTTCTAGTTCTCTATCTCACGCAGAGCACACAATGTCCCTGCTGGAAATCTACCGCAAAACAAAATACAAAGAGAAGAAAGAAAATCGCAGCATATCCACGGGGTGAATGATGATGAGTGGGCGAAGCTCCGGAGGGAATCATCGGTAAACCGTGAATCTTCCGTGCAATTCGCCCAGTCGATCATCGTGTAAAGACGTCTCACGCAGCCCCTTACACAGGCCGGAACGCGCACCGCGTTTGCCGACGCCATCACATGACTGCTGAGAGAGTAAAAGGCGGAGAGGCCTCAGCGTCTTACACCAGCTTCTTACACGGGTCGTAACGCGCTAGCACAAACGCGTTAAAAATGCGCAGTCTTTCGTTAATATTGGGTGTTTACTGTCATCGTGGTGCATGTGTCCATGTGCGCTTCGTGGCGTAGTGGCTAGCGCCGCGCGTTCGGAAGCGAGGGGTCCCTGGTTCGATTCCGCGTTTCGGACACAATGTTCGGAATTTTTTTCTCTTCGTCCATGGTCCATGAAGCGCGTTCCGACGCGTACGGCGACGATCCAGGAGAATGAGAGGAGCGCTCCCGGCGCGGCCCCGCGCAGCAGCTAATCGGAGAGCAGCGGCACCTCCATCGCTCGTATACAAGTACCGCCATCTAGCGGACATTCCAAGAACTAAACGAGAGGTGGCTACCTACAACTACATACATCGGGGACGCACGACCCACGCCTTAAGGAGCTTCGCCCCTAAAAAAAAAAGGGAGGCAGTTTCCTAGCCTCTGGCACTTGGGAGAATAAAATGCAGGTACATAATTTGTGGATGGAAGCCAAGGCAAAGAGAGAGAGTTCCGGCAGTGAAGCTTGCCTCCTGAAGACATGTTAACCGAACTGTTCAACAGTGGTCTTTTTATTTTATTTTATTATGTTTTTTTTTACTTTTTTAAAGAAGTGCAATAGTGAAATCGTGTGAGGAACTCTTTAAGGGGGGGACACTCCACTTTAGTACTTCTTCTTCATTTCTCAAAATTCCAAAAGTTGATGTGTGTATGTATATTTATGTGCTCGTTTCAAATATGCACTTAGCTTTTCTACTACAATTACGTCATTTTTAAAATATTCAACATCTCATGTGCCTTGTTGGGAGCAAGAATGCAAGTCAGCATGTCACAATAGTCTGGAATGAGAGCTGTACACAGTAGCACTATAACGAATGCTCTAAACCTACTTGCACAAAAGCTATGGAATGCCAAATATTCGCAGGTGAGTTGATGTGCTGGGACTTCAATCACGAAAGTTCAGCATGGCATAACTTTTCTTCAGATGGGTTTAGAGCATCCATTCTCATACTACTGCCTACATCTCTAATTCAAGATTACTGTGATATGTTAGTTTGCCTTGTAACTCTCTTCAGTTCAGGAGATCTAACTCCTAACAAGGCACATAAAATGCTAATACATCTGTACATCAAAACCAATGTACTGTATCCGAAACATAACTGCATATATGAAATCAGCACATCAATATAGTACATGAACTCAGCAAGTTTCATCAAAATTGATCAAGAATTGAAAAAAAAAATTAGAGCGGTGTCTCCCTTTAATTACAACCATCCCTAGATGGCGCACCACTAGTTCCAGTGCCACCAGAAGTTACCATGTAAATACAGTAATTTGCAACAGTGCTGCCTGCAAGTAGGCCCTTTAAAAACTGACAAATCGATTGTCAAAGCGTGCTTCCAGCACGAACAGCAATACAGGATGATGAGGCCCAACTCACAACAATGGTTCCTTCCTTGCCGTGGTGCCTGTGAAACTGCACCATTTCCTTGAGGGGAAAGTCGCAGATGACATCGCTGTTAAGGACGAAGAAGGGCTCGTTTTCGTCCGCAAGGAGGTCCTTGGCAAGGGCCAGAGGTCCGGCCGTTCCCAAAGGCTCGTCCTCTTGGGAAAGCGTTATCTTCACCCCCAGCTACAGGAACAAGGGCAGGACAAGGTTTAAAGAAAGACCTCACGAACAGAGCTCCATGTGAACTGTAGGCAGGGCATCTATAAACAAACTTATTTTGGTATTCTTAAGTGTACCTACAAAAAGAAACAAAGTAGGGCTGAATTTTTTATATACAAGGAACATCTGGGTGATTCGGCAAAGAATCGATGAAAGTTTGAAAAAGCAGTCTGTCTGAGATGTGCAAAAATTTTGCTAAAGGAAATGTCTGCCGTCCTTCATCGACGTACCGTTTTTTTATCACACTAGAAAGCGTACCTTTGAAAGTGTCCAAGCCTGCAGTAGTTTTGTTGAAAAGTGAGCAGAAATTCTTAAAGAGAATTTTTCTATCTTTGTGGTCTCCCCTTCTGCTTTCTAGCAGATGCTGGCAATAGTACTGGTTGCTGGGTTTTTGCAGAATTAATTTACTTATAATTAAGATTATAACCATAATAGTCATTTATGGCACACAATCAAGTGAAATGAAGTAGTATTTCAAGAGCTTTCTTCTGCTTCAGTATGGGCAGTTCCCAAAACATACTCAAAGGCAGTGTTGGTGCACCAACGTTCAACACACATACAAAAAAAAAACGATCACTACGACTGCACAGGGACTTGGTCCTGCCCCATGAAATAGCGGATCTGGTAGTAACGTTATTTTCTTCTCTCCGTCGCACAGCAGCACTACCAAATGTGTATAAAGTACAATTCCAAGTAGTAACTTCTTGCTTTTATTCACGGTAAGTGGACCTGCATGGGTTTTTCTTTACACTTGGAGTTTGACACATATCCCTAAGTATGGTGCCACCAGCCATTTTTTTCCATGACTTGCAGGGCCAAGTTAAAAATATTTTTCCTTTTTTATGTGGCACAGGCATGCTCATTTCCGGCAGTGTAAGAAATGCTCTGCTTGTTTCCACCACAAACAAAAAAAAAAAAAATTTCCAAGCAGTAAACAGTCCCTTTGAGCTGAGCCTTTACAAGCTGCTCTTAGAATACCACAAGCGTGAAAATAACTAAATACAGGAAATAAACGCTGCAACATGCCACTGCTTTTTCTTTTTCCTTCACACACACAACTTAACCTGCAAAGATGCTCTGTAATTGAAGATGCCAGCATTCTTTCATCTAATCACCTCCACTATATGTCAAGCCACTTGACGTCACCTTGTCTACTAGGGGCCTGTTAGTCCCCGTACTTGGATCACACTGCTCGTGAATGCCCCTGTAATGTTTAGCGCAGCGGCCTATCTCCAGTGGTAAAGTTCAGCTGACGCACTTGACGTATCTCGAGTCTCCACAACCTGGCACTCCTTGGCTATGAAGAATAGAGGAAAGCACTTGCAGATGATGGCCTATCTATTTAGTCTAGTGTTATCGGCACTCGGGTGCCACACCTTACGGACCACAAGCAGCACATATTTCAGATGGAAAGTGAAGGCCAGAGATAAATCTAACAGACTGCAGAATCAGTAAACACTACGGTGTTTGTACTCTGCCGACAGAAGATATGAACATGGAGGAAATTCTGACACGAGCAATGTGTCTGTTCTAACTGTATAGCTTAAGAAAAGAAATGGGAACACATTACGCAGGCATCAACAGCTCTCGTTTTGAATGCCAGCCGCAAATGTAAACCTACCTGCCCCACAGAGAGTCCAGAGAGGGTGGCACACATGAACATGGATGAATTTCAGAAACACTGAAAGCTAATGCATAAAAACTAGCAGGCGAACTTTGGAAGGTCAGTTCACTGTCCACTGTTTCTGCCAAAATTATGCTGTGTTGATGAAAACAACCAGAGGGAGAAGGACACCTTGCATAAAACCTGCAGTAATGTAAAACTTTGACAGTACGGGCTATAACAACTTGAAAGATTTTAGGACTGGTAAGTGAAACCGGCAGCTGTTTTAGGCAATTGAACTTCTACAAATGTGAAGTTCAGTGTTGCATGTTGGTAAGGCAGCCAGAACTATGAACACATGTGAACACTTTAATGCATGAAAAGTAGATTTCACGCCTTTGAGAGATTCCACAAGGTGCTTGCCAATAGGTAAAAGGTTCATTAGAGGTGGAACTGACGATCATAGATGGTAGACAAGCCGGCAAAATCACGACTGCCATTCTCTGACTTTTTCATGCCCGCTGCAAGGCAAACGCTTCTCCCAATCAGCTCCAATTTACCCACTCTTGAATGAGCCAATTCCATTTTATGCCTGTGAGCTTCTTAATTTCATTGCTCTACCTAACTCTCTACTGCCCTCAGCTTAATTTCCTACCCGCTGGCATATGTTCCATGGCTCTCAATGTCCACAAGCTATCTGTCCTATGCACACAGCAAAATGCAAGAAATTCTTTTCAGTATTTCCTGCAAGTACAAAGGAGCCATAAAAAACAAGCTGACTAAATGTGAAAAATAAACTTTACACACAGCAAAACTACACACAGGGACTCCGGAACCGGGGCGGCAGGGGGGGGCGACCACTTCTCTGGAGGCAGGGTCCCCCACACTTTCCGACCATTTACGCTGAAGTCAAATTTTCACAAGAATTTTAAAGCTGGTGCTTGTGTGGTCTGTGTCGGGTTGCATGGTCTGTGCAGGTTTTCAGTACTTCCGGGATTTCCAACCATTCTTGAAGTGTTTACCAATGTGAAATAAGCGAGGATGCAAATATGTAAAACTTAATACAGCAAAAATGAATTAAAAACATTATTAATTGATGTATATAAAACTACTCATTAATAATGTATAATATGTAATGTAAATAAACAAGAATCGACAAATATTGAGAACGAATAAATAAACACAACATACAAATACAACAGTACTTGACCCCCTTCCCTCCCAGAAATGTTCCGGAGCCCCTGACTACACAACTATAATTCAAGAATGTTTGCAAGAATATTAAGTGCAATACTGAATATTATAGCTCTTTGCATAAGGCTGTGCATGCCAGGGAAAAAAGCCAACATCTAATCGTTTTGAACGTAGCCCAAGCTATTTACAGCACAGCAATTTAATTGACTGATTGATTTTCAGTGTTTTATGTCCCAGAACCACGATATTGTGAGACACGTGGCAGTGGAGGGCTCTGGAAATTTCGACCACCTGGCGTTCTTTAACATGCACTGATGCACAGTACACGAGCCTCAAAATTACACCTCCATCAAAATGCAGCCGCGGGCGCCAAGATTCAACACCACGACATTTGGATCAGCAGCCGAGTTCCATAGTCACTAGACCACCGTGGCAGGGCCACAGCAATTTCGGATGGAATAAAACCATGTGAGCAGGTTTGTGAAAGAAACTGGAAGACTGGCTGAGATGCAGTCTCTTACGGTTTCAATGCAGCAGCTGTGTACGTATTTTGGCTTGGGCGTGCTTCAAGCCTGGTGTAGTCAAAACAAGCCAGAGGTGCACAATGTCAGTAAGGCACACTCCTCTGCTCTTCAACGTGTTTGCATGGCCTGTACCATTATTTAAGCAATTAGCCTTACATCAACATGCAGGCCATTCTTTGATTGCTCTGACAGGCATGAGTGCTCAATATTATGCCAATCTAGTGAGCTCAATTAAATTGCTATCACTGCCCAACAACTGTGCAAGAATACATCATACCTTGTCTCCTTCTGCCTTGACTTCCTTCTCAAGGAGCTCGGCGCGGTAGCTCACGGCCAAGATGACGTGGTTCACACCGGCCTGCGGCGAGGCCAAGGTGTACGGCAAGCGATCTCAAGTCAAGCTCGATCTCGCCAGCACCACTTAATAAAGAAAGCGTCTCAAGTCTTACCTCAACCAGCGCTTCGATCTGATGCATCATCATCGGTTTGTTGCAGAACTCGACGAGCGGCTTTGGCCTGCTCAGCGTGAGAGGCCGCAGCCGCGTGCCGTAACCTCCGACTAATATAAGAGCCTTCATCTTTCACCTCTAGTGACCTCTGAAAAAGAAAAGAAAGACGTGATCGAGCAAAAGCGAACACGGATGACACCTCGGGGTTCTGTCCACCAAAGCGAAAGCAATCTGAGATGCACGGGGCGTACCGGCACCAAACAATCTTTTCTGAAGCTGCATACATGATACCTTCATAGTTCAGCGCACGAATTCCTTGATCTTTCTACACAAACCGACTGCAGCAGAGAACCGACGAGCAAGCAACGCTACAAGAAACAACCATGCATGTCCTAAAGTGAATATAGCGATATCTTAACGCAATGCCGCTGAGCGCATTCTTCACTCTCTCCGCAGCTATGCTAATACATCACGCAATGAAGTGACAAACCCGCTCAACAAACCTACAATAGAAGAACGAAGCGCGCGGGTTGCTCCTTCAACGGCGTTCGCGTGACACCTGTCACGTCAGCGAAGGCGCCGGTTTCGAGATGGACACATCAGCTGCGTACGTCGACGGTTTCTCCCACGTTCGCTTCGCCGATTCGGCGCGCGAGCCAAAGATTAGGCATTTGCCGCGGCCGTTCGACGCGGCTTTCACCAGCACGCTAGGAACAGTATAATAACCGTCTCCAAGACCGAAAGCTGAAGGTGGCAAGCCGTCAAACGTTCCGGCAAACGTTTAGCACAGGTCGTTGACAGCGGAGCGTGAAATTCGCAATGTAGTACTCACCGGAAGTCTCACTCAGCTCAGCATTTTTGTCGGCCTGCCACGACGGCGATCCACGTGTTAAGGGGGCGAGGCCGGGCGCAATCTCGGCGGCAACAGCTTGTCGACCTGTCCAGCTGCGGAGCTGACGGATAAAAAACATCGGCGACGGTGACGCCATGTTGTTGATAACGATGCCTCCTGCGCTGCGTAGCAGAGAAAACGGTTCTATTTTGTCAGATGCGCTGTGTTGCGTCAGTTCGGGTGTTCACAGAAGAATTAAGGAACCAAGCACGACGCCGTTTAACAAGCGATGCTTGCGATTCTTGCTCAAGGAAGTCAAGTTTGCGCGGAAACGACGAACGATGAAGTACTTCACGCGCACTGATCCCTTAGTGGAGATGACGGTAGAGATCAGTGAGGAGTACCAATCCTCTTCTTCCTACAGGGACCTTAGTCGATCCTAGCCCCGCCATACGCTATGTTTCAACTTTCACGCAGTAGTTGTGGTCGGTTTCACGTCCATAGCACTTGCGCACATCAAAGAAGGTTTCTTATTTATTCCTAACAAAAAATTCCATGGTGGATGCAAACTTCCAGAGGCTGTGCATTAGCTGCTCTGACGCGCTCTGCGAGATCAACGCACACTTGACATGCGTGCGGCCTTAACGAATTCATTCCAATTTGCACACGGTAACATCAAGTGCAAGCGTTCACTCCAGTCATAACTCAATTTCATCTTCCCAACATGCAAGATACTGGCGACGTCCTCCTTCTGTCCAGCTAGCCTGCTATCTTCTGGAGGCTTGCCTTTTAACGTTGAAGCCGCCTTGCTTATCCCAAGTTAATATCTTTGTTCAGCTCTTACTCTGCAAACTTGTACCCACAGAGGACAATAAACGCACATTTCGCAGTCTGCACCATTCTGGAAATTTTGGTATATAATCCCACATTAATTACGTAATGGCAACCAAAGTGGTCTCACAGTTCCATGTCACATAACCGCCGATGGTGCCGACTAGGCAACTGCGACCAAAAGCACACCCCTTTTTAAAACTGTCCCGTTTAACAGCCTAGCACAGTACTGGGGCACATGTCTCGCCATGGTAAAAGTAATACGTTTTCAAGCGCATGGCCTGTAGCTCAAATTTAGGTGGCACATCTGCTGTGGTCAGCATCATCAATATATGTCCATCGCAGGACAAAAGGCGTAAGCAGTAATTGAGCTCTGTTTACATTAACAGACTATACTGACAAATGCAGAAGTGCATGTGCTAGTTTTTGATGTGAAACACTACATATAAATCCTCCAAAGACCCACAAATTCCAAAAACTTGCAGGTTAGGCTGCATTATGAAATGGAATGGCCAATCCAGTGTAGCCACTTGCCTCTTGAAGACATTGTTAGCCAACACACAAATTTTTATCCAACAATGAGTTACAAATGTTTTGTGCCACATGAACACTGATGAGGCAACTCGTAACACATTGTACAGCAGCCGAGAATATACATATTGCTCAACAGGGGTGCTTCAACTCAGCACAACTTTCCCGCACTAAGGAAATCTGGCTGCTCGCACATACACCTTGGACAGCCCGGTACTCCACGAGCAGTAGAACATATATATATTAAAGGAACGGACTGAAATCCCTTCGCTATGACTTAAGCCTGCGCCTGGTTCTCAAGTTCGTTTGCATGCTCCGAAGACAAGACCTTGGTGATCCACAAAGTCATCCAACAGGTGTGAAACATCTTTTATTCTCTTTGGCCGGAAAGCACACAACCAAACAAGACAAGTGGTACCATCACCCCCTTCAATTTTATTACAAAATCAAATGATAAGACAACAATGTTCGTAAATCATTCCACCCTCTCATTTCATTTGGACTCTAGACCCAAGGTACAAAAATATTCTGCTTCAAAGGGAAAAATTTTTCCGTTTTATTTGTGGATGGTATAGACAAACTGAAAACTAAAAGAAATTTCACCTAGTTGATGGTGGCATCATAATACTCATATTTCAATGAAACACAAACATTTATGAAATGAGCATGCCTACATACATATAAATAAGCCAAATTAGTCATAGAATTTATCATATAGCTTCAATGTCACAATAAATTATCTTATGAGCCGAACACATCTTTTTCAATGTTTAGGTTCACAACATGTCTCTTGACATCGGATATGGCTCGGTTTATGAGAGTTTCAGGGTTGATGCAAAAGTAAATAACGAATCACAAAAACAGTCGTCGAG
Source organism: Hyalomma asiaticum (assembly GCA_013339685.2). Lineage (NCBI taxonomy): Eukaryota > Metazoa > Arthropoda > Arachnida > Ixodida > Ixodidae > Hyalomma > Hyalomma asiaticum. The sequence goes on along the minus strand of CM023489.1, from coordinate 46,243,800 downwards.
ACCCCAGGCTTTACAAAAGGTAGAAGTCCTTCAGAATAATAAAAAAAAGGTAAAAAAGATTAAAATAAAGGCAAAACCGCCACGGAAGTTTCCAAATTATTTCAGAAAATGCTAACTTTTTCTTTGCAGCTGAAACAGGTCCTCCACAAGGCCCTTTTCGGCTTCACAAGAAGTCAGTTGACCAGCGAACATGTGAAACTGCCGTGTGCAGGGACGTTTAGTCACACGTGGCGTGCATGTGGTGTCGTTTCAGAATTGCAACATGCTCCATTGTTTCAATGGAAGCTAACCTGGTTGTATCAACCAAATCCTTCAAATGTTCCTTATGCAACTGCTCAAGAAACTTCTGTCAGTTTCTTTTCCTTCGTAGTTTGAAATGTCACGACGCGTTGCAGGGGTCGCACTTTCAGCAATACTTGAAAACAGCGTCCACAATTAAATACAGCCTCCAAAGCATTTCCCCGTGGTGGAGTCTTCCTGGTTAGAGGATGCGCTTTACTTTTCTTTCCTAGAATTCTTTTTTGCTGACACCGGTGAAGCCTTGGGTGTTTTCTGGTCACTGTCGTTTTCGCTTTCCCGTTCCAGCCGTTCATCGCTTGCACCTTTTTCTGCAGCTGGGTGGTCTTCGTATCTACCAGGGAAAAAAAAAAAAGAGAACGCCAAGTTTCAAAACTCTTAAGGTCCATAAACACAGTCTAAGTAAAAAAGCTTGCAATATAGGCTTTGGCATTATGAGAGGTGCATTGGTATAAATATACGGAACCAGATTCACATTTGCAGTGGCCTTTGCTGCACCTCCTATAATGGCACATGCTCACTGAAGTAGGACCTAAACTGAACTAGAACAGAAAACTAAACTAGAACCTAAACCAGAATACTCTTGTGTTGTATAGGATCCGTTTACAAAAGCTAACATTAAAAAGCTTGAAGCTGTATAACGAAAGGCTGATAGGTTTGTTTGTTCCAAATTCAAACCCACAGATTCACTGACAGAACGCATGGCTGCTAACAACATTGAAAAACTTAACGAAGTAAAGCTATAGGAAGATCACCTTAACTTTCTTTATCTGCTTCTTAATCATAGGTTATCACTTGACCCACATGCATATTTATCTCCCCAGTCCACCAGACATACACGACATCATCAAGCCCATTCTTTAACCACCTATTTTGCTAAAACTAACTCTTTTCAGTTTTCTTTCTTTCCCCGTGCAGTGTCAGGATGGAACCAACCAACCGACAACAGCCAATTACATGTCAATTAGAGCATTGATATGTACTGCTTCACTGGTGTTATGTTTCCTTTTGCGTTATATACATGTATTCTTGTTTTATGTTCGCATTGACAAGCACTTTTAATCAATGCAATGTTTCTTTTCTGTGTAACACTCTGACATGTTGATTTTTGTTCTAGTGTTATTTTTTGCCCCTTGTACCTGTCCTGCTTGAACCAATTCTTGGTCACCAGTATAATGTAAATAAAATAAATAATAAATAACATGCGCTGCAGTTGTAAATTAACTGCTGTCGGTAACTGACGTCATTAATAACAATGCCGTGGAATGTACGTTAAGCAGGCACCATAAAATCCCGAGCAAACACCCTGGCGAAAGACAATTCGATAAACGTGTAGGTGGGGCCCTTGCTCGGTTGCGAGCCAAAATTCAAAATGGTGGCGAAATCGTCAGAGAGAAAAATGAATGCAAAGTGGTTCTTTTAATTATTAACTGTGTAATAAGCACATTTACTGCTTTTATTCGACGTCACTGCTTTCGGAGCAGCCAAACGGACTCCTCAGAGTTGCACGCACAAGTTGCGGGCAGCTCAGCAGCACCGAAGATTTAAATTCACGCTAGCAATCGATGCGGCTCATGCCTGTTCATTGGGTTAGGGGCAACACCTAGAATAATTCTAGACCATTCCGGTTCCATGAAAATGGTAACTAACAAAGCTTATTGCCTTCAGCTATAGTCATGGCTGGCTGTGGAGGTGAGACAGACGCACGTGGTTGTGGTGCAACCATTATCAAGCCTCAGCAAAAGTGCACTTACACAACAAATTTCTTCTCGTAACTTAATTGCATCGTTTCATATTTTTCTTGAAAAATTGAAAAAAGAACATGCCAAGCAACCTTGCATTGATATGCGCTGCAGTAAACAAGATTCAAGAAAAAAAGGAGGGAGCCCTTGCTCGGTCGTTGGAGCCGATTTCAACTCTCTCGAAAAAGTGAGGAGGTGCTTGCATCGGTGGGCACGCCTGATTGGGATTTTCAATAGTTGCCTGCTCCACGCTGCCGAGCAAGGTCCGAAATGATGGCTACACTTCGACCTTGGTGACTACCCGACCCCGGCAGGATACAGTGGTCTTTGCCTAAAACACACATTTCTGTTGGGTGGTCAGGGTCCATTATAATGAGCGTCGACTGTTCTACACTTTCTCCACCTCACAGAGTACTGGCTTATCATATAGGTACAAAAATGTACCATGGCAAATCACCCCCATGCGGTTCGAGGTGTCGATGGATTCGCCCTCGCGCTGTCGATCGCTAGCCTCCTGGTCAGCTCAATTGGCAGAGCGAGCACCCTGGACAGGCGTTGGTCCCGGGTTCGAAAACCCGGACCAGGACAAATTTTTCGGCAACTAGGAAGCTTTCATTTCTGAGAAATCCATATGGATTTCCTTGTAGCCTTGTGCTACAAAGCGGGTGGATGCTAACTTTCCCTTTCATAAAAATGTACCATATGAGTTTTATAATGATCAAGTCAGGTGGACTTGTAGGTACTCACTTGAACATGGCTGTAATGTCGCCCATGAGAAGCGCAACAGTCAGTGGAACACCTGTGCAGGCTGGTACCAGGTACAGGAGTGCTGGCTGTTTAACAACAACAAAAGAAAAGGCAACACATCAGATAAATTTAAGGGGAGATGCTCCTCGAAAAAGACTGAAGACTTTACTTCTTAGCCTAGTTAAATTTTGGCCACTAGTAAAGTTTGTGACACTGATTTCAAAACTGCAAGAGTTAGAACTATGATAAGAAAATATAGGGTCTTTCATGCAGACTTTGTAGCTTATCATCTCAATATGGCTCGCTTTTCTGCACATGGGCAGTAGTGTGTCGAACACTACCTAAAGTGTGGCAGCAACATGGTACATTTCCAACAAAAACTCAGAGGTTCCCAATGCATATTCTACATCTCTCTTATTGGCATTTCAAATTACAAAACAAAGATTCTTTAATGGACATTAAATTTCGTACGATAACATTCTGCATTGTCCAAAGATATTCTACGTAAAATTTCATGAACACGCGACAATTTAAAGTGCATGAAGGTTAGTGCACAACATGCAGACTCTTTTTACATGTGCATAGAGTTTCACAAACATTTTTTTATCACAGTTGTTCCAGCTCAAGAACCACCTGCAGCTAGAATAAGACTAATTACAGTTTTGAAACCAGCATCACAAACTCTACTACTATCAGCAGTAATGTCAGAGTTCTAGGCCAAGGATTACAGAACTCGCGCGGCGCATGCGCATGGCATCTCTTAGGTGTTCCGCACATCAGCTCTGCTGTGGCATAACCTGGTGGAAACACTACCGACAGCTGTCAGCCACTGTTTGCAACATGTGCTGCATGTGACTCCGCAGGCGGCAAATTCTGATAAAAAAATTTTTCATGGTGTTGCCCCCGTTGTCACTGCTTGACTGGACAGTCCGAACGGTAAGCTTTCCGTTGAAATAAAGAAAACAGGTACAGTCAAACCTCGTTAATACGTAGTTGGCCGGGAATGACGTTTGGGTACGCACTAAGCGATGTACGAATTAACCGTCAGTGCCGGTTTAGCGGCTACTAACCAGCCAAAAATGAACGTCACGAACCCCATAAACACACTCACGCACACACAGGCACGCAAGCTTTATTCAAGGGCAGGCAGCAAAAAAATCTGTTATTTTCACTTGCCACCGTGGTGGCCTCGCCGCGACGACGGCATCTCAACTCAACTGAATTGCACAGGTTTTGCGACGGCATCAAAACCTGTGCAATTCAGTTGAGCTGCGGAAGTTAGCGCTTACTCAGTAAGAAGCGGTCCAGTGACAGGCAGGTTCATGCTCCGCGCCTTCTTTAACCAAAGAAGCAGGGCCTTTTCCACTTCGGGAAACGCAGTCTCTCTGATGCGGCACCTCTTCAGATTGCTGCCTGTGCCGCCCCTCAACTTTTCGCGAGCGTTCCATATCCTGCACACAGTCGTCAGAGGCAAGTCCTTTTCACGGGCTACCGCAGATTTCTGATTTCCAGTTTTTCCTTCACACTCAAAACGCGATACTTCGGCATAGCAGTCCTCCCGTGCGAATTAAATCGCACAACACGCGCACCAAACAATAAAAAAAAATACGCCGTGCAAAAGAGCGTTGTTAAAGAACACACCACTGCGCAAAACACCACCGGCGGACACGGGAGAATGAAAGAAAAAAAAAAAGAGGAAACGTGGCGGAAAGTGACAACGAATTCCCCTACCGTCAGCCGCTGCGGACTAACAAAAACCAATCTTGTAGGCCATACAAACAAAAAATACGTCAACGTGGCGATCTCGAAGGCCATGCTTTTGCGCGCTTTGATAAGCAACAGTCGTACGAACCGAAAATACGTCAACGTGGCCATGTTTTGACGTCACTATCGCTGCAGTTTACCAATCTCGAAGGCCATACTTTTGTGCGTTTCGATCGGCAACAGCCGTACGAACAGAAAATACGTCAACGTGGCCATGTTTTGACGTCACTATCGCTGACAGTTTTAGTCCGGTCGTCGCCGCTCGTGAATCGAACGTCTGCGCAAGTGAAATTTTGCCGATTTTCTGCCTGTGAACATATAAAAACAAGAAAATGGTACGTACTAACCGTATGTATTGCAACAAGCGACTACGGCTTAAGCGGTCAGCCAATACATGGGGTTCAATGGGGACTGGTGGGGGAATCTTCGCGACTACGTTTAAACCGGAGTTACACATTAAGCGGGTACGTATTAATGAGGTTTGACTGTATCTTAAAAATTGGCTGTTGGTTCCTTTAAGGTAGAAAGCTGCTTCATAAACACAGTAAAAGCTCGTTAATTCGGATTTCATGGAACCGTAAGAAATGTCCAACTTAACCAAATGTCCGTATTATCGAGAGCAGCAAGAAAATGATAATCAAATGTGCGCTACATTGCTGCCCTTTCACTTTATGAATGGATAAGTATGAATGGATAAATCCTGTTTCTATTTTGCATTAGAGCTCTGTAAAGGACGCCATTCTCATCATCTTCCAGCTTCCATCTTGTAGCGATCGCGGCAAAAAAACCCCATCACTTAATTCAACCGAAAAGTGCCGATCATGCCCAAGAATCATTGTGAAGGCAGTGCGTGCACCTCTTTATTTTCTTGCGCTCGCACTGGCGTCAACATGACCTGACGTCAATATGGTCTGATGCCGGTGCAAGCGCACCGGCGTCAGACCATGCTTTGCCTGCCCCATTTTCCTGATAGAGAATGGGCAGCCCATTTGTTTTTTGCAGACTTTTATTAAACTTTCACGGCATAGCTATGCGTAGATTTGAGATATGCAATTGTTTTTCTGCTAAGGCACTCACAGTTCTGAAAATTATCAAGAATTTTATGTGCTTTGTTAGGAGCAAGGTTTCCACCACCTCCCCCCCTCTTCCCTCCCTAAACTGAGAGTCACAAAGCAAACCATCACATCAGAATTCTGGCATGAAAAACTATGCAATGAAATAAACAGATATCCTAAGACTGTTTGAACAAAAGTTATCCGATATAAAATTTGCAGGAGCGAAATCCCAGATGGCATGGTAAAGACGTGGCATATTAATGCGTTACGCATTTTAATGGCCGAGAATGTTTGCCCAAGGTAAAGTGAACAATAGAAATGGAGAAAGTGCGGCTGGGAATGTCTCTACAAACCACAGCGGTCCTCACCTGTGCATGGTTGAAGTAGACCATGATGAAGATGGTCAGCGCCAGACCGAGCACGTAAGCAACAAAGCTGCTCACAAAGTAGAGATTCCTTTGCCTGTTTAGGCTGCAAGAGAAACAAGAGAGATTGAGGCAATGGAGCCCCTTGAACATGCAAACAGCACAGCAAAGCTAGCATCACAACAGGAAGAGCTGACAGAAAAATATGCATTCAGCAGTTGTTAGACAGAAGCTAATGAAGCCAAGGAAAGCATGCGGGACATTATATGAGTTTTTAATTGCAGTGTATTAATTCTTGCATAAAGGACAATTAAATGAAATTGATGATAAAACGTCTTGCTGGCCCGTGTAATGAAACCCACAACATCAAAAGTCACTGGTTCAGTCCCAACTGGGGGCAAGTTGGCTTGGCGTAGACTTTCGCTTATTTCCTTTACATCGAGATCACCACCATGCAAAACAATTCAAGGTAGCACAAATGTACCTTAGATACCTCAAAGACTTGGAATTGGCCGCACATGACATATCCATAAAACAAAGGCGTGTGTGCTCAATGCGTCGAAGTACACATTGAGCTCACAAGTAACATAACACAAGCAACAAGTGGAGGTCCCACAGGCCCAGGACATGGTTTCTTGCTTTTTTTTTGCCTAGTGTTTTGTTTCATGACACCAAACAAATAAGCAAATTTTAATTTTAACTACTGTATCACTTATTGCCTACCAGCCAAATCAGAAATGAGCCATAGATGTGGACTCCGTACACAAAGGCAGAGCACTTGTCCGAACTTTCACTTCAAGCATACCTCGAGTCAAAGCGCAACAGCAAGGCAATGAAGATGCCGGGAATGACAATGTCTCCCAGGCCGAGCATGGCGAAGTGCTTGCCCGCAAACCCACTCTCCAGGAAGTCTTGAGGGAAACACCACTGGAAGTGAACGCACACAACAGTACTGATTATCCTTACGGCAGGAACAACCGATACTGAGATGTTACTACACAACATACACCTGAAAGTCATTATAATGAAGTAATATATGAACTTTCCCTAGAAATAACCACAGAGATTCACACATTTGAAAGGCTGTATTAATGGAGCAATATTCACCTTTCACTGGATACAATAACAAACTGAAATAGTCCCTGAAGTGCTTTTCCACTAATTTTATCGATTTGCACGTACTTTGGCAAAACAACCTGCTTGTGGTTCAGAACTGCTGTGCCCTGACGAGCTGCCACACATTATGACACCTAGGCATGTCCCCGCAAAAGCACCCACTAACCACCACAGTTGCCCCCCTCCCCCCCATTTGCTTTAACCCAATTTTTTCTTTCCTAAGTTGCGCTGCGAAGATTGACAAAGCTAAGTGTAGTTGGGGTGTGGGCCTCTAAGATAGCAACAGCTATATGTCAAGGCATGGCCTCAGAGACTGCATCGTAGAAATCTCGGAGGCTGTGCCTAACTGAACAATGTATCAATGTGTCACACCCTGCATGCACTGTATCTCCTCCACCAAACATAATCGCACTATGTACCAAAGGCTGCGCCAAAAAACACTTGAGTTGCATTTACAAAAGACATTCTGTTCTGGGAACCAATGACATCTGTTGTATGCCCATAGCAAGACCCACAGTCAGGGGCTTCTTAAGGTAGAGTCGCGTTGATTGTTTTTTGACAATGCACACATTAAAAACTTAGTAAATTGCACACTCAATTCAGAGCGCTGATACTGATACGCTAATGATAAGAAGGCCTCGAGCTAGTGACACAATGCATTTGTAAAAAAAATCACCAAAACAGCTTCAAGATACCTTTAATAACCTCGCTGTACAATAATGCTGATACAAGAAGGTGATCTTATATCTATGACATCACACTGACCAGTGCAGTAGATTTAGGTATGTAATTACAAAACTGGAAACTTGACTTCTTAAATGATTACTAAATGACATGGAAACAGGCTGTTGTGATATAATTGAGATACCTGTGCAGAAACATGCCTAAATATTGCATGTGTACATGCTTTGCTCTATACTGCTGTCTGTGCACTCCTTGCTTTTTTTTTTGTTGTTGTTCCTATTCTCTCTTTCCCAAACACTGAAAAAAGTCAATGCTCCTCTGGTTGACCTGCCTAACCTTCCTGTGTTCATATCTTCTTTCTCCAACTACACATTACAAGCAAATACAGTTTATAAAGAATATGCAATCATGCAAAGATTATTAAGTGCCTTACTAACCACTACACAGCACTCAAGAATGGAATGTTTCAATTTAGGGCAAAGTGATGTGTGTGCTTTCATTTCCACCTTCCTTAGTGCGTGACACAAACACTGGCTTGACCCCTTACATCAGAGGCGAAGTCCCTACCAGTGGCCAGATTAATAGCAATATGACTTTTTCCCAAGAAACATCAGGTAGCACTGGTTAGACATGAAGCTTTGATGCCACGTTTCATTCAATGACCACTGTACAATCTTTGTATCCACAACCTCATTTGACTACACATTCCGATAACCATCACATCCCTCCTAGCTCCAACGGTGAAACTACAAAGCGACTCACACTTGATGGGTGCTTCAAAAGACTTGGCAACGGTCACCATGACGTCGGTGCCAAAGACCTGCACACCGAATAGAAAACAAAAGAACAGGAAGGCAGCTTTTAGTAAGCGCACACGGCAGCCAAACGAGGAAGAGGGACGAACGGAGGAGGGAACCCCAACCTTCACGAATGCAAGGTCTTTCCCGGCCTCCCAGCCTGCTCACCCAGAAGATGTCGTAGACAAAAAGGCCACCGAGCAAGATGCAACCCGTGGCCACCGTGTTGATGTGCAGCAGCTCGACGCCGTTGACAGCGAAGGCCAGCCCAAAGAGGTTGTTTGCCACCCAGTGCTGCGAGGTTGAGCAGACAGGCAACATGGTAAACATGCATGTTCTTGCGTGTTCTCTGCTGTTTACTTTTTGCTTTGTCTTTTGTGTGTATAAAGATGTGTGCTTGGGTGAATAAAAATTTAGTTGAGTCAGGCGCACGTCCTTTTGTGTGTGTTTCTTCTTTGCTTTGTTGCATTTTCGTGGTGTCGTTTCATAATCGCGCTAAGCACACTTGAAGGAAGTATGCTGAGTAAACAAATCAGGAGCTGAGAATTCACACCCGGCCAGCACAAGCCTCATTACAAGCAAAAAGTGTGGGGAAAAGCATGCGCAAGTTGTCCATTCATGGCAGCAGCGACCCAATGTAATACAGTTAAACCTGGATATAACGAAATTGACAAATTCCCGGAAAACTTCGTTATAAAGAGGATTTCGTTATATGCAGGTTCAGCACTAAATTCGAAAAAGAAATGCTTAAGCAAGCAGAAAGGTAACAGACTGCAGAGCTCACCGAAAACATTTATTTTGGGTGAGAAAACATTTACAGTTGAGACCACTTATGTGACAGCCTATAGTGAAGGACCGGCTATAATGCGGTTTTTTCTGACCCCCGTTTGCCCTCCCATAGAACTTAATGTATAGGCATAGCGCTCATTGTGCAGACTCCCACCCCGCCCCCCGGTTATAATGCGGCTGCCAGGAAATCCTGCGGACAATTGAGGTAGCGAGCAGGCTTCAGAAAGGAAGTGCGCTACTCGAAAAGAGCGCAGCGAATTGCCGTGGAGGAGGAAGGAGCACGGAACGAATGAACAATGAGCGGAGGGAGGGAGCGCATCGACCTCAGAGGCAGCAGCGCGTCGCGCGCGCTCCCTCTGAGGATCCAAGGCGATGGAGAATGCTGCTACGGCCGTTTGTCAGCTGCGAACGCTCTGCATGGAACGCGCGCCCGTGACCTCCAATTTACCGCTGTTTGTCTCCCAGTCCTTTTTTAAAATCATTTCATGCGCGCTGCCCTTGAGTCACCCCGTGGGCGTGATTTCCTCTGCACCAGATCCCTGTGTTGTCAAGGGCAAGCTTCCCGTGAGGCGCGCCGCCCGCGACCGCACGAGCTAGGCCTAACAAGCGCTGTCACGGAGTGTCAGGTTAGCGAAGTGGCAGTGACCAAAGAGCGGTTTGAAGTGAGGGGGAAAGGACACGCCCGCGGCAGCAAGATTGCAGAGTCGAGGGATGCAGGCCCGCCTCGCACACGCTCGTGCGCACGCACACGTGCGCTCGCTCTCGCTTTGCAGTGGCCGTGCTTTCGAGTGCGCCAAGCGCGACACCGTTGCTTCGCATTCCGTCGTGGCGGAGAAGGTGCTTCTGGTTATTGCTCGCGCAAAAGTGACAAAATTTAGGGCAAAATCTCTAGGTCGTCGGCGGAGAAAATTCGTTATTTCGAGGGGGTCTCCCGCTGGCACTTCGTTACATAGAGGTCTCAAATACATGTGCTTCTATGGAGTAATGGCGGGGAATAAAGAAAACTTCGTTATATCCAGGAATTCGTTATATGGAGGTTCGTTATAAGCAGGTTTAACTGTAGAACCACTAAAACAGTAAAGGAGCACTGACACAAAAAATTTTTGCCCGATGTTTTCCTGCTGCAACATGTAGTTGGGGGCCAGTCAGTCATAATGCGGCTCATTACTTAGTCCAGTTTCAGGTTCGGTTTGAGGGATCTCCAAAAATGACAAGCCACCAAGTGCAACTACAGCCACCTAGCGTTTGCGTGGGATAAACAAATTTGACCACATGATCATGCAGAACTGTGACGGCCTTCCATGCAATGCGTGTCTTTTACCAGTCACACGTCCTGTGCATTGTTGTCATTGTCGCTATCATCATCACTGGGTGGCAAAATTTTCTTGAGGCCAGGTATCACCGGGAGTCTACTAACACAAGCATGGCAAAAGGGCAATGGTGGCTACAACGCTGTCATTGCTAGCTGCACTGCTAGGAGCTCGGCTACACGGTGACGTCACTGGTCCCCTTTGGTATTGTTGATATCGGGAGGTGCGGCGTACAGCGCTTCATTGCACGCGCGAGCTTCAATATTACCTTACAAGCTACATCACTGTTGGGATTTGTTCGATGACATGTGCACGTTTAGGAAAATCAATCCAACAAGCTATCTAAGCTGTGAAATTTAGTGTCAGTTCCCCGTAAAAAACAAAAATTAAAATTTTACAAAGCCCAGCTTTCAGCAGGATTAAAGCCTAGGACCTCTTAGGTATGGATGTTTGATACAATAACTGTTACACTATGGACGAACATGTGAGCAGAGCGAAGAGAACACCATTAAGCAAGTTTTGCGTGCAAGCTAGTATGTTTAGCCACTGACGCAACCCCAACTATGTCGCCTGATGTCACCCTGGCTACGAATGCAAGTAAATGACATTATTCACGGCTGTATTCTTTGCACATCAATATGATCTCTTTCACTTGGTGTGGTATTTACTCAAATCTAACATGCTCCTTTTTTCTGACAAAACAAGGCCAGAAATTGGCTGCACGTTAGAACTGGGTGCGAAACTACAAACACATTCATAGGGTTCACCCAGAGGCATTGCCATCGTCATCACAAAATGCTGACGTACATGGCGGCAGAGCATATCCTGTTGTGAATCACATTTCCCTGATTTCATGTTCGATTGCGACCGGCTGCTTGCGAATTAAGCTCATATGGTAGCATGCCTTTTTATCATAGAGCTAATGCCAAAAAAGTGATTTTGCATGCTGAAGATAGCCGTATCACTTCGCATGGCCAAGGCCCGTGACAGTGAGTGATGCCAGTGTCCCACAGGCACTTTTCAACATCACAAACGTAGATCCGGATGCTTTCTCGATCGCAATCAACGGTGGTCGCAGCTAAACGATAAAGACTAATCAGGATCGAGCTAGTAGCTGACGTCAGTTAAATCATGATCTGGGAGACAGATTGTGCTCCCAGATCAAAATGTACAAATCGTAAAATTTTTGTAAAACTGAAAAATGTTTTTTACCATCCCACTGACTTCGTCATAATGAGAGATTACTGTAGCCTACAATTGCAACCGGACAAATTTTAAAGCTTTGTCTGCACACTGGGGACAAAACGAAAGGATGAGAATAAAAGAGCAGACAACACATGCACTTGTATTTACTCATGCAGTTATACCTTTTGAGATGCTTTCTGTGCATATACCTAACTATGTGGCGCCACTCTCAAACCATTGATCCAGCTACATTTGTGTGGGATAAATTTAAATGAAATTGAGAAATATCTCCACTCCTACTAGCGCATAATAATGGGCATAAACCAACTAGCCCAAGTCAACACGTTGATGCCCATCACTTTTTCACTCCAATGACTAACACAGTACTATCCGATCGGGACAAGCTACATACAAGCACTTGGCTACAAATCTGTGTGTTGTAGCTTAAACTGAGCATGATACCGCATGCACACATGTGACACTGCTTTCCTCCTCTACATTGTCTGACAGCAAGAACAAAATACTGCTTCTATTTATTTATTTATTTATTTACAGATACTGCCAGCCCTTACACAGGGCCAGAGCAGGAGTGGAAAAAAAATGTAACAGAACAAAAAGTACATTGCAAACACAAAACGAGGCTCTGAGTAAATAAATAAAATGGTACGATAAGACATTTAAACAGCGTATAACAACATTAACTGGCAAAAATATTTAAATGAATACATACACATGTGATTAGGTGCAATGAAGGATATGTGCAATGTTTTCAGTAAATGAAGCAATTGAAGAAGATGAAACGGCTTTCTCCGATAGAGAGTTCCATTCAGTGATAGCTCTTGGAAAAAAACTATACTTGAAGCAATCGGTACGAATAACAGGAGGACAAATGAACATTGAATGACGGTGAACATTGGACGAATGAACATTGAAACATTACTTGAGGATGCTTCCAATACTTTTAAGTATGCAATGTCTTCTGCAACTACAATGCCTTCAAGAGTGGTAAATGCTTACCTTTTGCCAGAGGTACCAGACACCGAACATGCAGCAGAATATCCAGCAGGCTACATCGTCATAGCTGAATCGGTAGTCAAAGTACTCTGCAAGATGCCAACACAAAGACGACAACAGCCAACGCTTAGTGTGTCAGAGAGCAACACAAGAATCAAAAGGCAACTGCCACTGCTAACACTCATTTTCTAAGCCAGCTTTCCGAGAATTACAAGCGATGGTAAGGACCGGCCAAGACTAGGAGTCAACTGCTTATTGCCAAAGCATAGAAAACATGCCACGAGAAAAAACTGAGGCTCAGCGAACATTTCAAGCAACAAGAAACCTGAAACCAAAGAAAAAACATACGAAAAGCAAAACATCGCATAACAAGTTGTTCGGTACTCCGGCCCAAGGTACAAGAAACATTTAAAAGAAACTTCCACAGCCAGCTGTCATTTCATCCAGTAGAGAGGTTGTACAGCAAACACGCCGGTGACATGCAGAAATACTAATTAAGGGCACTAAGCTCCCTTAGTAGTACTAAACAAGCATGTTAATTATTCAGCTTATGATGCTTCTGTAACAGCTATTCTTACAGCAAATATTGATAGGCCAGTAAAAGAATATGTCAAATACAAATGACTCAACACGAAGGCCTTGAGGTTCCTGCTGCTAACATCTGAATTTCAACATTCTAATTGGGTCTAGCTGAATGTTTGTCAGCAATTAGTGACCACCGTCCATTCTGAAGGAGCCCCCCACAGTGCGAATTGCTCCAAATTTTTCAGCTGGCTTCAAACAGCCAAATTCATGAAGATAGCGGGAGGCTCACAACATGACACTGACAAGTTCGAAATGGTACGTTTGGTCTTCATTGTCTGATCAGCTTTGTCCCACTACATGAATGAAATTTGTTCCAAAAGAACACCCTACCAGTGTGAGCTGATACAACATACATTCACATGTGCCCCTTTAGTTTACGTAGACCCCAGCAAGCACAGACACCCTCTGCATTTCTTCGGCGCAATTCAATCACACCTCACCTTCACACTCGTCACTCTGTGTCGTTGACCACCGCTGGAAGGAGATCCTGTACTCCCAGCGATAAAAGTGGCTGGGCAGCAGCCTTCGCAGGACGCGGCTGAACGCCGGGCTGCATGAGCAAAAGACACAAGGTTATGTAAAACGTACAAGAAATGTTACCAGATGAAGCGTAGTGCAAACAAGACATCCCTACAGAACAGACAGTAAAACGTCTGTGCTGACAGATGTCACAAGACAGTGATGCCGATGCAAGCACTGCGAAGGTGCTTCAAGCTAACTCGCAAATCTCCACCCCCGTGTCACATTGCACAAAATGGACCCCGCACATATTAGTTCACCTAGTCTCCCATTTCCAATGCTGTCTAGAATCGCAACGCAGTCATGCGAGTTCCGATTCAATAGGTACAGCAGTACCTCTGGAATGCCCAAAAATGAGGTCACCAACAGGCACTGCTGCCCTCCAACATACAAGCCAAACATTATGCGAGGCCTTTCCTTGTTACATTTGAAACGCGTGCTCTGTATTTTGCGCCAAGTCGAAAGAAGACGTAACGACCACGTCACTCACCTCAATATATGAGCCAAAGCTAATACTCCAAGTAAAAAGAAGTATCCCGTGAGCAGGAGGTTGATGTATTCTTTTGAAAAAAGCTGCACAAAATAAGACGCGCAAAACACACCTTTAGGAGCACACCCTACGCTAAGTACTACATGAAATATTACAAAAGCATTGTCGTCGAAACTGATGGCAACATTATCCAGTAGTTTTATGCAGTCATACCCTACATGTGCAGTTATAAATGAACTGTACAGACAAATGTAATAGACATTTGTACCGCTATATATGGCAAATCTGTGCGCACTGGTAATGTATGCAAACTTGTGCAGTGAACCTGAATGGCAATAAGCGGATTAGAATGGTGGATTTCTGGGCAAGTTGCTAACCAATCATGCAATGAGGCAGCATAGACCAACACGGACTAAAGGCAGAAACATACAGATGTAATTTGATGAAATGCGATTTTACCCAATTTTTTACACTCCGAACATGTTTAACGGGAATCTGGTTGAACCCAACTTATCACCAAATTCCTGAACTGCACCACGCCCCCATTGTCTTGTGCTGCATGGACATTCTGGTACTACACACAGGCTAGCTACCCTACCTCAGGACAATGAGGTTGCATCCTGACTGATTTCCCGAGCTGTGTGCAGCTCACAGCGGACACTACAAAGCTCTCATTTGTAAATCTACATTTGTAAAATTAACCTTAAATTAAGGAACGGCTTCACAAAACACACGGCTCCTCCTTCATTATCACTACAAAAAAAAAATGGCACCAAGTTTTTACCATCCGAATTTACAAAACTGTAAAATCCGAAAATGAACAACTCTACAGATGCAGGATTATGTAGAAACAAAGAGACATCATTCTGTGCATATGTTTGATCGTGTATGGGTTGGTTTGCACTAACTCATTCTAGAGAGCATTTAACCGAACATACAAGTAATCATAGAAAAAAAAAGCTAGACGTACAGACATAAGTGAAGAAAAAAAGATCACACAAACAACAGCTGTCAGTTTCTATCCACAAGTGTGAGCGTCTGCATGGCTTACATTTTGTCTATGATAAATCTGTACCAACTGGCACAACATTATTTTAAAAAGGAATCCCCAAATGTCTTTTGCAATTTATATATTGATCTAGTGAGCATGCATAAGACCAAGGACCTTCAGGTAGGTCAGACCGACTGTATATGGTCAGCAACTTCAGAAGCCTTAGGTGCTTTTGTTAATGTATTAATCAGCATTTAGTATTTGTTTCAGCAATCAATGTTGGTTATTACTCCCACAGCCACAATGCTAACACAACAATTCCACAAAACACTTGAAAGCACGACTTTCAGATGTTTGCGACATAGTACTTGATGTGTACCTTGTTTCCCTGCATTTGAAGAAAAGATTTTGTAGGTACCTCTAGGCCGCCGTTCCCACAAACAAGTCCAGAATGCATTGAAACACAGGCACAACTCACGGTACGTGCTTTATAAGAAATTAGTGCGCTTTGTGAACCCCTAAGTATTACTGGAGAGTAATCGTAAATCTGTCACTGATGGTCACATCTACAGTATTGGAGACTGCAGTCACAGAATTACTGAAAAGAGTTCACTGTTCAAGTGGCTGTGTGTGAAGCGCAGAAACTGTTACAAGAGTAGATAAGTGTATGATACATCCATGCAAAATCACTGCGCTCCTTAAGTTTCACATAACAAACAGGAGTTAATGAAGCCCCTCGAATCACAAGAGGCCGCAGCGCAGCAGGTGTGGAATAATTAAGACAAGTATGCTAATGTTCTCATCACCTTGAAGAAAATGTACAAGCCAAACAGCGCTCCGCTGGCTATGACTGGAAACATGGCAGCATCCTTTCTCGTCATGGTCTCGGGCTTTTCGCCCGACTCCTGTAAGGCAAAGATAAGGCGTGAGTGCCAAGCGTGAACGACGAAAGAGCTTCGTTGACTCAGTGGTTTGTTTTATTCAGGAGATCGATAAAGGAACAGAAACGTTAAGATAACCTTTCGCGTAATGGAGAGTGCCTCCCCATTGATACGAGGCTGCACAGAACACCATGAATCTTGAAATACAAAGAGTGCGACACTGTTTAGTGAGAAGCAAACAAGTTGTGACGAGTGCGAGTCGGTCGACTACTGCGGGTCACATGTTTCGGTTCTCACACAATGTATCATTCGGAGCACGTTCCTGATGAACAGGCAACTTAAATCAGCAGAATAATTACGGGTGCCGAGTCTTAGCATGCTCCTAAACGAATGGCGACAATCGCAACCAAAATGTGTCGCAAGGCGTGAGCCCCGACTGACACGTCTCCTTAGCACCTGCGACATGTATTCAACGAGTACGGCATACTGTTGCAGGGAGGAAAGTTCGACTGGTCTCAGCGTGACGCTTTTGAAAACGTGAAAAGTCTTCAAGGTACGCAAGCGTTGTCGAAGCCGGCAAATCGCACAGGTTTCGCTGCTTACGTGTAACACACGGCGCTGACATATGTTGCGAGAGCGCAAAATGAGCGAGCAGTACTGGCCTTTTGTTTCCGTTGGTGTGTGACGGATTTGAAGGATCCCAGTATGATGGGAAAGAAAGCCATAAGCATGATGCTGGTGTAGGCGACTGCCTGGCCCGCGGGAGTCGGCTGGAACTTGACCGTATCATTTTTGACGGCATCTTTGAGCGTCTCGTTGAGCTGAGCTATCACGTCGTCCGCTGGGCCCGCCATGTCTGAGCTAGAGAGGCCGCCACCAGCGCGACCAGCGTTCAAGAAGCAAATGAAAGTATGGAGCAACGATTTCTGATGTCATCATGACGTCGTTTTGCACGAAGTAGCGCGCTTCCGCCATTTACGCTACCATATTCACCAGCCTGCATTTCCCTCGTGTGCCTGCAGGTACACGGTACTGCAGGTGCGATCGATAGATCTCGCTTAATTATATCCATAAGCACGCTAAGTAATCAAACACGCTCACTTCAGAGACATCAGTAATGGGCAGGAACCTCGAAACTTTCAATGCGAAATACAAATCATCCTTAAAAATGGCCTTAAAAATGAACGTCAATCAATCAGTGTTCTCGCCGATGCATAGATAAGGGGACATGTTTCCTGCGGTGGCCTCATCCTGTTGCTTTTCTCACGTTATTTATCTTCACTTTGTGTTAATTCCCCTGACGCATGCGCGCTGGTAGCGCTAGCAGCGCTGGTTCTTGTTTGTGTTGAAAGAGAGAGTGGTGGAGGAGGAAGGGACTGGGCCAAGACGTTATGGGCTGGCGGGCCAACATCGTGCACGCAGTACACGCCCTCCCTAAATTCGCTTGAATGCACTAGTTTCGACGTGGTTGCACTGCCAGTAAGGTTTAGTTTCCCCGTAGCAGCGGTCATCCGTGTGATTACTACCGACCAGTGCAACTAGGACGCAGCGCTGGGATTGTGTTGAGTGTAGTTGACCGATGTGAAACGGATTACTGAAGAAGCAGGTAAAGATCCCCGCGCTACTGTTGCTCCTGCGCCCAAGTAAACGCCGAGTCGAACACCTGCCGAAATTTTCTTGTTACTGTACAACACCGCCGAATGTTCACAATCGGCACGCACCTGTCGCACTGTGCGTTTGTTGTGCGCGTCTTTTGAAACGCGCATGGCGCCTCGCTGACACGTTTCTTCGTGCGTGGTGTGCTCCTTTTTAATTTCGCGAACGTCTCTGCAACCATGGAGGACGGACGCGACGCCGCTAGCGTCGTCGACTTCGCGCGTCATCGGGGAATCAACGAGTACGACTCCAACTTCGAGACAGACTCGGAGTCTGTCGTCGCGGCCGACGAGCGGACCTCCCGCAAGGACCTGGTCGCACCGTCACCTCCGCGACGCGAGCCCAAGGCACACCGGGACGTGGTCGCCAAGGAGTACAGCCTCGAAGAGAAGCGGCGGGAACGCAACTGCTTCCTGGCGCTGGACGCCTACACGAGGCACAAGAAGCTCATCAACGACTACCTGCTCTGTTACCCGGGCTCCACGTCCAAGCTGAAACGGGACACGAGCCGCGACCGCACCGACTTCGACGTGATCCGCGAGAACCACCAGTTCCTGTGGGACGAGTCGGACGACGAAGAGCCGCCCACATGGGAGAAGCAGCTGGCCAAGCGCTACTACGACAAGCTCTTCAAGGAGTACTGCATCTGCGACCTGACGTACTACCAGGCGAACAAGATCGCCATGCGCTGGCGCACCGAGCAGGAGGTGGTCGCGGGCAAGGGACAGTTCAGCTGCGGCGACAGGCACTGCAAGGAGGGCTCGGGACTGCGCACTTGGGAGGTCAACTTCGCCTACTTCGAGAAGAACGAGAAGAAGAACGCCCTGGTGAAGCTCAGGCTTTGCAAGGAGTGCTCGTTCAAGCTAACTACCGTTTCCAGAGGAAGGAGGTCACCAAGAATGTGGCCAAGAGGTCATCTTCCAAGCACGGTGGCAGCACGGAGAGGAAGAAGGCCAAGGTGGACGAAGTGGAGGGCGAGAAAGTTGAACCTGATCTAAAAGAAGATGCCAAAGATGCTGAGGAGTCTGTTTGGACCAAGCCAAGCACCGCCGAAGAAGAAAAGAGCCAGGAGGAAGAGTTTGATTCCTACCTGGCCGACATGTTTCTTTAAGTGAATCTCAACCGATGGAGCTATGAGCCCAGCCGTCTTAGTTTGCTTTGCCCGTGAATGTTTCCCCCAGTTGACTGTGATCGTGGGAGTGTGGTGTCCTCCACAAATGTCATTTGCTATGCTAATGTACAGTGGAAAGTCTAGTGCAACAATTTGCAATTGTTTTGGACATGTCGATCTGAATTGTTGGTGTTGACTTGTCATTCAGTGGGCTTGGGACCATCGTGGAGAATGATAAGCAGTATTGCTCAAGTGCCAAGTGCTCAGTGAAATGTTTTTTGTGTGAATTCTTTGAGATGAGTGTATGCAACGGTGGATGTATTTTATTTTTCTGAATGTTATCGAATAGTATGATGCAAGCATAGTGGTATGAGACGTAAGCATTTTTTGCTCATTTGCCGAGGCCTATGCAAAAGGCTTGGTGTGAATAGTTTTAAACTGGCATATGCAACATTAAGTGTTGTACTTTCTTTTTTAATGCTACAAAAGTGATGCGCACCACAAGATGGAAATTGTGAAGAAGTGCCAAGCGGTATGAAGTCATTTGCAGACTGTAATGTGAATTGTTTCATTCTAGATGTTGCAACAGGAACCATTTGGTTGTTTCAGTTTATCTAAATGTGACGAAATGGCATGATAAGGATATTGGGGTGTGTAACTTTACACCAGCAACGCACTGTGACTCTGTAACAGCACACTGCATTTGGGGATTTACTGAATATGTTCAGTTCACCTTGTTTACAGAGTGTCACATTGCAGTTAGGTAGCCACATTTCTGGATGTAGTCATTTAAAATGTGAAGAATATTGCAACACTTTTAGAGTGGTAGGGTTGGAATTGGTTGCCCGTCAAAAGTTTGCAAAACGTATGACTAATTTTTTAGAGAGTGCAAGAGTGGTACACACTTCGAAATGTCAGCTCAGGTTGGGCGAAGGTGAGCAACATTAATGTAGCTTATGGGAACGCTACAAAGGAACTCGTTAGCAGCTAGTGCTAAACTGCTGGAGCTTCACAAACTAAGGTGTGGTTCATCTGTGTGGTGCCATAGTTCCACATAGGTAACTTTAGGTGAAAGCCAGTGTATGTTACTGTGTGTGTGGTTCTTGAAGAGCTGGCTCTGATGTCAACATCAAGCAGAGGTAAAATGGTGTTTGAAGGCCGTGGACACACTTATCACATCCAGAAAGTGGCTTTCTTTCCTTTTTTTTGCATATAAATGCAAAGATTGTTACTGCTCCATATCGCTGCCCAGTGCTGTTTGCTGAACCACCTTGTAGGTTAGACTACAAATTACCTTGTAGTACTGGCAACATGCATTTTAAATGTACTTCCGTACAGTTTGGTCTTGGCTTCTTCTGGCGTAGATTTTAGGGCTCCATGTTCCTTTTTAGGTCTTTAGTTGATTCCCTGTGGGCAAGCGCTGGCTCATATTTTACGATTTTTGGTATTGCTGAGATGCCAGGGCTGACAGCACCTTGATATGATAGATATTTATACTGGTACTGACTTGAAATGGCCTGGACAATATTTCGCAGCGATTGTTTCACGTCAGCATTTTTCTTTTGTGCGTAGTCGTCCATGTGTGCTGTTTCTCGGCTAATCTGGCATTTGGTTATGCTGTTGCTTAAAGCATTCATTGCAAGATTGTGGGATTGTGTAGTTTGTACACCTTTATCATGTATCTACGTCCTCATTGTAGTTTGATGTAACTTATTGCCAATGTTAGGTATGGAGCCTCATTTATCTGAACTTTGCCAGCAAGGAGTCATATGTATAACATTTGCTTTTGAAGTAATACTTTCTATGTAAAGCAGCAGGCACTTATGCAACTACGGATGCACTTTTGTTTACTTCTACTGCGGTAGAAAGGGTACCTCATATCGTAGCTTTTGCTTGTAAAGCCTTATCTAATCTTCTTAAAGGGACAGACAACTACTCAGAACGTGAACTGACATTACCGCCCTGATGGAAAGTTTGAGTATTGCATTGGCTCAAACGATCTCTCTTATTCTCATTAAATGCGCATTCGTATTTTTATTTCTTGATGCGAAGTCGCGAAACTGACCTTTGGTAACCCAAGCGGCAAGCACACAAAGCTGCACATGAGTGTGGTCACATGACCTTGTACAAGTATATGTGGCTCCTGGTCTTTCTATTAGAGATATTGGAGTTGAAATGCAGTACACTTTTAATATTAAAGGCTTTTTTTTAACTTGCAACGTGCAGATAAGCTTATCACGCACATGTCGTTTGTAAAAGCGTGGCTTTGGATTTGGCTGACCTGGCTTGGCTCAGCTGTTGGCAAAAATAAAAGTGCTGGCAGCGAGCCACCCATGATACAGTTGAGAAAAACGCTGCAGTAATACGAGAATCTTCTGGACAAGAATGCAAATTTGTTGTGCCAACTCTTTATATTTAAAGCTAGTTGAAAAGCACAGAATGTGGATGGCTAGTCGCAGCTTCATTCACTCCTGTGAAAAAAGGACTGTTGTTTGCGAGGCAGGCTATTGGCATCACGATCATCTCTCAACGTTTCTAGAGAGCACACTCAACCTTTTTTAGAGGCTCCTCAGACTGAATAGTTCTGTTTGCAAAATAGCTACGCACATTTAAAGCACCTGCTACAGGTATAAGGCGTACCGAGGGTGAGCTTCTCCTTGAACTGTCTAAAAAAAGAAAGAGAAGTCTTTACAAATTGGTTGTCAGTCCCTCTAAGCTATGGTATTCTCATTTTACCATGCTAAGGTGATGTGCCAGGCCTATTGCGCACCCATGTTTTTATAGTCTTTAGTAAATGCTGCATTTCTGCCTGCAAGCAGAATGCAAGCAGAACGTGTTCTGTTAGTTTGCTCATTTTGCTGTGCGATTGCATGTATCAAACAGAAGCTGACATCTTTTAACTTTTGACAAAGTTGAAAGGCTCTGCAAGTATTAAGAAATACTTTTGTTGTGATGTTTTGACTACATTAAATATACCATTATGAGCCAGTTCTGCGTGTTTTGGTAGTGTGCTTGAAATTTTCTGCAAACTATGTATAGGCTATCCTCAAAAGCAAGTCCCAGTGGAGGAAACAACTGTTGCTCGAGTCATGGCACATACAGAGGATGGCATAAAACCCGAACCATTCTTTGGAAACTCTCCCACCATGCATATGTGCTTTGAATCGCTTTGAGTGTGGTCACCCCGCCACAGTGGTCTAGTGGCTATAGTACTCGGCTGCTGATCCGAGGGTTGCGGGATCGAATCCCGGCTGCGGCGGCTGCATTCTGATGGAGGCGAAATGTTGAGGCCCGTGTGCTGTGCGATGTCGGTACGCGTTAAAGAACCCCAGGTGGTCGAAATTTCCGGAGCCCTGCACTACAGCGTCTCTCGTAATCAGAGCTGGTTTTGGGACGTTAAACCCCACATAACACAACAATTTGAGTGTGGTCGCCGCACCAGACTATATAATGCAGCTGGTACCTGGCCCCTCATTCGAGGGAGATGCCTGACTGGCTTCGAATCATCGGATCTTGGTTTGTGTTTCTATTTATAAGTTGCATCGCAACCAGACAGGCGAAACGAAATGTTGGATCTCCCCTACTTGGATCTTGGTTGGCGTTTCTATTTATGAGTTCCGTCCCACCCAGACTGAAGTCTGTCAAATGTCCAGCTTCATAGGCTCGGGCAAGTTGCTGAGTCATATCATACTGATGCAAAAGGAATGGCTTTGCATATGTTCGTGCTAAGGTGAGCTTTACCTTCTATTTGAAACACACTGAGCGCTGAAGACATTTAAAAGGTCATTTGTCAAACTGTGTAAAAGGTCATTTGTCAAACCAAGTAATCAAATAAAAGGTCAGAAAGATGGAGTTTGCCAACAAGACTTCAGGGGCACCGTTCTTTCTAAAGTAGTCATGGCTTTTTATTTATTTTTTTTTATTGCAGTGGTGATGAAAGCATGCTGATACAGTTATAATCAATCCTTGATGTTTAACATGCTTCATTTTGTGTGTAGCACAGCTAGAAACTGAAGAGTAGTTGCCATGCACATTCACCTAGGTTAAGTCCTCCTGAACGGTTGTGAGGGAGAGGAGGGGAGAGAGGGAGGGAAAGGGAGAGAGTGGGGGCGAGAGAAGGGGAGTCGTCGAGCTCGACCGCGGCATATTCACCGAAAGGGCGATGACGACCAGCGCCATCTAGTACGTCGTCACCCAACTGCAGTTTGCATGCACGAGAGGCGGTTACCTACGACGGGACGCTCGGGCCACGCCATAAGGAGCTTCGCCCCTAAAACAGAAAAAAAAAAGTCAAGTACAGCACTGCATACAACATGCAGGGTGTTCCAGTTAATTTGCTCCACTGCTTTTCATAGGTCTTTGTGTATGTTATGAGGATGCAACCAACTTAATATCTTTTTCAAATAAGTCCATGTACTGTTTCTTAATGAGTTAGCTCTTAAACTGTTCTTTAAACGCATAATGTTCAGTGGGGGATATCATAAAGCATTAATTAGTGTACAAACATCGTATTTTTAAGTTAACAGGTGCAACAGCTTTTTTTTTGAGTTCCTAAGAAAGTGCAGGAGATATGAAAAAGTACCTTGTGAGGTAGGTATGTTTGCGCATTGACACTATAGGCTCTGCAGCTATGGTCATACCTTTCAGGCTAGTCACACCTTTTGGAATGTCCATGCCTGCGGTCTTAGCATGACGTTGGTGCTTCGTTAGTAGCGTGTGTGAGGGCATTAATGTAATTGCACTCAGGCGACTTGCCACGTGATACTTCACCGAGGATGGCGCCACCAGTCATTTTTTCACAACCTTTAAGGACAAATTAAAAAAAAAATAATTCACAACGTATCCACGGAGTGAATGATGATGAGTGGGCGAAGCTCCGGATGTTCATCGTAGATCGTGCCGAGTTTCGGATTAATTTACTTAACGCGCACGCTACGAATCCTTATGGTTCCATTACGCACAAGTGAAATCTCCCACCGGCGCTTCATTGCAAGTCAAGATCCAGTGCCTATATGTATATATATGGGTGGCCGGTGAACGGTTCTCCAGCGCGAGCAGTCGGTATTTTTCAATCAAGATGATGATGATGACGATTGTGGTTCGGTTATTAAAGGACGCTAATTTCTGCAGCCCATGTAGGGAGCACGGCTAAGCGTCCGTGGGGGTGGGGGAAAGGGAGTGAAAGAGATAGTGAGGAGAGAAAGGCCGTAGTGGAGGGCTCCGGAAATTTATACCACCTGGGGTTCTTTAACGTGCACTGACAACGCACAGCACACGGGCCTCTGGCATTTTCGCCTCCATCGAAAATGCGACCGCCGCGGCCGGGATCGAACCCGCGTATTTTGGGTGCGAGCTGGTAGCGCGTTCATCGAAGAAAGAGCGTTCCCATAGTCAACGCGCGCCTTTCGCTCCCTCTGTCTCTCTCTCTCTCACAAGACAGCAGATGGAAGAGTGAGAGCTCGCGCGCCGGGAGGCACGCGCACTCCTAGTAGCGCTTTCCTAGTAGGTAACGCGCTACTACAACGGACGGACAGACCCAAACCTTAAGGAGCTTCGCCCCTAAAACATTATTCCTTTTCTATGGGGTACAAGCATGGTCGTTTCCGTCAGTGTAAGGGGCTATATCTTCTCATTTTCACCAAAAAAAGGAGGACAGTTTTTTTAATAGAAAAGAACAAGTGGGCCGCTACGAAAGAAACTTGGAGTAGATGATTCCAAGGCTGTAATCCTTTGGCGATAGCGTTTACTTTGTGGAATATTCTGGACTTACAGAATTTAATAGAGTGGTGTTTTTCTGCTATGCGAATTAAGGTGTGGTGAGACTTCGTTTGGCAGAAAAATTTGATTTTGACATGGCAGGTCCAGAAAAGTGAAGATCTTAAACAAAGCAGGAAAGAAAGTACTGAAGGAAAAAGGGCTATGCTGACAATTCAAAGGACTATTGTGCTGGTAATTTTCGAGGAACAAAGTGCTTTCGTAGACTTCGAGTTTTTCTCACAACATTTTGGGATGTTTGTGTACATTTTTTTTGTCGAGACACATAAACCAATAGCCAACAAATTCTCACGTGTTAATCAGTGTCATTTACATAACTAAATAGAATGTCTAGGTGCCTTTGTATTTTTGTGCAAAATAAACCATTAATAAATGGCAATTTTCATGCATTGACAAAAGTAAAACGAAAAAAAAACATAGATTTAGTTTTTGTTCGCAGAGAATTTTAGTTCCACTTCTGTGAATATTTGGTTGCTACCTTTGTACGAAATTGCTATACTTTGCGGATGGTAGATCTTAACAAAAAAAAAGTACATAAGTAGAAAAACTTAAAAAAAGAAAATACTAAATAAAATGTTAAATTAATTTCAAGCTCTAATGCAAGCGGCAGCTATACTTAAAATTCCTTGCAAATTTTATAGTTACGGCATTTAATATTACCACTATAACCAAAATTTTAACGTCGTTTTCAAGGTCTCACCCACCTTAAAAATAAACCTACCTGAATTCCACTAAATACTTCCTAGTTTCTTTAAAAGGCGCCTTCGAAGTGTTCGTCAACTAGCAGTTGAATGGGGTGGGTGGTGTGTTCGGGGTGTGCTTCTGCCGCTAGGTACGTGCTATAGAGTGACTCCTGGCTTGAAATGCCTGATTCCTTGTTATCTAAGCTACCACAAACTGTAAAAGCAATTTCCTTCCAAAACCTAGACATCGTAAGTGCTTAAATGAACGAGAAATTAAATCGCGAAGTTCGGGGCACCGTGCATTTCTACGGGTTGAAAGAAACCTCAGCGCACCAATCGACCTTCGCTGCCGACGACAGCGTCACCACATACTGCCTACATAATAAATAGAAATAGGTCTTTTTACACTGCAAAATATCGTGAAGGTAATGATTGCACAGCCTTCATCTGGTCCTTTTGACGAGTGTGAAAAACTGCCCAAGCGTCGGCGCTCTGCGAAGCTGGCTTCTCCGCAGATTGAGACATTGCGAGGAAAAGCCCACTTCAAAAGATCGGCTGCGGTTACCACACGTAGGGCGAGCGTGTATTAAATGCATATAGCACTTCTTTAGCCATGACCAGATTCTACATGACCGGTTCAAACAGCAAGTAGTGTCGCGCATTAACAAACGCACCCATACGTACAGGGTGTTTCAACCAACTTAATTGCGCCACCTTTAAAAAAAAAATTCACGTGCGCGTTGCTGGGACAGAACAAACTTGCTCACTGTCGTCTTGACCACGTCAGACTACCTTTCTAAAATTATGATTTGTGGGGTTTAACATCCCAAAACCAGCTGTTATTATGGGAGACGCCGTAGTGGAGGTCTCCGGAAATTTCGACCATCTGGGGTTCTTTAACGTGCACTGACATCGCTTTCTAAAATTAGCTCAGGGAATAATCGACATTAATTAACAAACTTATAAGTGCTTGCTCGAAACGCAGTATATTCAATGTAGTTGTAAAGCACGTTACTTGCATTGCACTTATTGGCATGGAAGTACATTATTTGGTCACTTAAGTGACCAAATAAGCACCATCTAAGTACGATTTTTTCGTTCAAAGCATGCTACGTCACCGTCGTTGGTGAATCGCTTATGAACGTACTTGCACCTGCAATATAATAGGAATTTTGGTTCGGTTAAGGAAATGACGCTATTTTCTGCAGCCCTTGTCGGGAGCACGGCTCAGCGTCCGTGCCGATAAGGGAATGAGAATGGAAGAGTAGAAAGGAGAGAAATGCCGTAGCGGAAGCCCCCGAAAATTTTGACACCGTGCACCAAGATCGGACAGAGGCGCGGCCATGTTTGGACCCGCGTCCATTGGGTCTAAGGTAAAGCACCATGCATAACCACTAGACCACCGCGGCGGATTTGGTAGAGTTGTACAAAACTGTGGGCACCTTACACTAGTGGTGGAAGGCTGGACTAACAGCACAACTTATGGCCAACTTGGCTTCTTCAGGCTTCTTCAAGCTCAACTAAGCCACGTGATTTTTCACGTGACTATAGTTGTTACGTGGTTTTCGGTGGGAACATGTCACGCGACTAGTTGTGACGTCGTGTTACGTGATTTGGGACGCGTGTCTACGTTCTAATTGGCCTGGCGGGCAGCGTGCGGTGGTGACGTCTTCGCCTCCTTTCCTTCCTCAATCCCACGTCATTCTTCTTCGCTTTGACCTCCCTTTCCCACCCTTTGCTATATACTATACAAGGTCAACTTTCCTTTCCCACCCTCTCACTATACTATGCAATGCCATGCTACGCCATGAAACGCCTCCGCCTCGTGGTAGTGGGCTGAGGACACTGATGTACTGCAGCCTAACTGGCTTCGCCGCAATACACTTCTGTACCGTGGCGAAGCCAACTTGTTGTGCGACAAAGCTGGCTTCACCGCGGCACAGTTGTGCCGTGCAGTATAGCTTTTTTAGGAGTGAAGCTCCTCTTAGTCTAACCTTGTTGTTTTGTGGGGTTTTACGTCCCAAAACCAGTTCTGATTATGAGAGACGCCGTAGTGGAGGGCTCCGGAAATTTCGACCACCTGGGGTTCTTTAACGTGCACTGACATCGCACAACACACGGGCCTCAACATTTCGCCTCCATCGAAATGCAGCCGCCGCGGCCGGGATTCGATCCCGCGACCCTCGGATCAGCAGCCGAGTACCTTAGCCACTAGACCACCGTGGCGGGGCAGGACAACCTTGTCACGCGACAGTCGTCAGGCGTCAGACGTCAGGCGTAACCCGCGTGCCTCCCGGCGCGTGCCTCTCTCTCCCGGCGCGTGCCTCCCGGCGCGTGCCTCTGCTGTCTTGTGAGAGAGAGACAGAGAGAGAGCGAAAGGCGCGCGTTGGCTGTGGAAACGCTCTTTCTTAGAGGAACGCTGTACCAGCTCGTAAAGAAGGAGAACGCGCCCTCACCCGCGAGAGACAACGTTGGCGCAGGCAGCGTCTGCTAGCGAGGCGAGTTTCTTGATTGAGAAATACCGACTGCTCGCGTTGGAGAAGCGTTCACCGGCAACCCATATATATATATATATATATATATATATATATATATATATATATATATATATATATATATATATATATATATATATATATATATATATATCAAGGAGGTTTCGCACTGGATCTTGCAATTCACTTGTGCATAGTTGAACCATGAGGATTCGTAGCATGCGCGTTAACTAAATTAATCCGGAACTCGGCACGACCTACGATGAACCTCCCGAGCTTCGCCCACTCATCATCATTCACTCCGTGGATATGCTGTAATTTTTTTTTGTCGTAGTTTTCACAGACCCCGAAGAATAGCTTCGCAGGCCCCCATTTGAGAACCGTTGCCCTAGATTTCCCACTTAATGTTATCCGAGGCTTCAGGCTGGGCTGATGGGAGGCCGGGCAAGGACATACGGACCGCGTGAGCCGGTGTTACTCCGTTAGCCAATCAAGAAAAGCAAACGAAATGGTCATCACGCGACCTTTTCAAAATGGAGTCATGCTTGATGTTTTCGGTAGCTGCGGAGCGTTCGCTGTCCTTGTGTAGAAAAGGTGAAGTGTGCAAGGGACATGAACCAAACTGTATCGAGCCTGAGCATTTCCCTCTTGAAAAAGCGGCGGTACTGTTAATTTCACTTCTGAGCCCTCTTTTACTGATGAAAAATCACTGCCAACCGAGTTAATACTCAAGAGGGCGGGTGAAGCAATTGTGCCACCCACCACGTTTTCGCGCTACAGATGTGTCATTTGAGCTAAGTGATGGATTGGGCTTCCCATGTTCCACTATAATAAACAAATGAAAACATAAATTTATGCGCTAATCGTTTATTTTTAATTGTCGCTTTATCTGTGCTACATACATCGTTCGAAGTGGAAAGTTGGTTACCTCTAGGTTTGTGTTATAATAATCATAACTGTCCCTCCGCGAGGGACAAATAATAATAATAATAATAATAATAATAATAATAATAATAATAATAATAAACTATTTGCAGTCTCGTGGAGGGACAGTGCGTGGTGGCTGTGGCGGCATATGTGAGGGGCTTCGCTGTAAACTTGAGTTGTGTCCGACTACAGCGAAAACGGGGTGAACTCATTCTTGTCCGCTAAAATAGTGTTATCAGGTTAGGCTGCGAAACCGTCGGCGTACTTCCTTCGCGCGAATGCCATCATCATCATCATCATCATCAACAACAACAACAACAACAACAACAACAACAACAACAACAGCAGCAGCAGCAGCAGCAGCAGCAGCAGCAGCAGCAGCAGCAGCAGCCGCCGCCGCCGCCGCCTGTTTAGGTCCACTGCAGGACGAAGGCCTCTCCCAACGATTAATCCACCCTATCCTGATCGAGTTGGTTCCACTTTATGCCCGCAAACTTTTTTAATTTCATCGCTCCATCTAACCTTCTTCCTGCCTCTGTTGCGTTTTCCGTCTCTTGGTATCCATTCCGTCGCTCTTACTGTCCATCTGTTATCTTTCCTCCTCATGACATGTCCTGCCCAGGTCCACTTTTTTCTTTTAACTGATAAAATAATATCGGCTACTCCTGTCTGTTCTCTGATCCATACCGCTCGTTTTTTATCTCTTAGCGTGACCCCTATCATTTTTCTTTCCATTGCACGTTGCGTGCTCCTTAGTTTCATCTCTAGTTATTTAGTTATCCTCCACGTTTCGGCACCGTATACGTTAGTACTGGGAGAATGCAGTGATTGAATACTTTTCGCTTTATTGAGAGCGGTAAGTTTCCAGTCATGATTTCGTAATGTCTTCCGAATGCGCTCCAGCTCATCCTTATTCTACGGAGAATTTCTTCTTTATGGGTAGGAGTTCCTGTTATTAACTGTCCCAGGTATACATATTCGTTTACACATTGTAAGGGTTCGCGCGAATGCCATAATATTCCAAATCCTGGTCGAAGACAGCTTCGCTGCAACATGAGAACGACTTGGATTTCTAAGTACTCAATTGTATTTGCATAGAAAAAGAGGTAAACAATTCAGAGAACTCAGTATATGCTCCTTAAAAGACCTAAAACATGAATTGCATCGGTATGCACCCCAGACGGCACACGTGTTTAAAAAAACAAAATGTGTTCCAACAATGGACTGCACCAAAAAAAAAAAAAAGGGGGGGGGGGGGGGAGGAGGTCATATTGTATATGTAACTTGCGCATAAACTTGTGAGCAAGAACAGCCAACCAACCAAACAACCAACCAAGCTGCTTTTCGCAGATGAACACTGATGGAGGCGAAATGGAGGCGTCTGCTTCAAGACACTGTTTACAACGCGCACAACTTTTTCTGAATTACACTGCGTACCACAAGAACTGCTCACACTAAAGATTGTCGCAGATACATATTTAAAGGCTGGAAGTGATTTGGTAGGGAATCACTGGAAAACTCCAGCTGTCCCTTCCTTACTTTGAAAAAGAAAAAAAAAACAGACGTGAAAACCAACAAAAACCAGTGAGAAGTTTGTTCGCCATGTTCGTGCAACTGCTCCTACAGGTAATTCCACATAGCCAGACGCGCACTTCTACTCTACGAGGTAGGGCTGGTGGCGCACTTCGGGCCAAACAGTGCCGCTACCACAACACGTACAACGTGATTTGTTCATAACTAGCTGTGTAAATAAGCGTCGCCCTTTCCGGAACGCGTGAAGCATGGACGCCATATAGGCGCTGCAGCACGCGCCAAACACCTTCAGCCGCCGTGCACTGATACATGACATGTCGAGTCATGATATGTTTTCTGCCGCCGTTGGTCCAGCGGCATTGGGAACTACTCCCCACATCCCGCTAACCGCTGAAGCGTAGATAGTAAATCCCCATCTTCTGACCCGGTCAAACTCGCGCACATCGTCTGGAAGGCGACTCTGACGCCATCTTTTGAATTCTGCTACTCTCCGTTGTATTTCTTCAGCTTCAATGAGTGCACTGCTTGCCACAATTTCAGTGATTTCTTGTGCCTTGTACTCAGGACAATTAGGATCGTCAAAGAGTTCCTGTGTTGTTTTTGCACCCAGTGCTTTCACGAACGTATATAAGGAAGATCAAGGCCGCTACGGCTTGTAGGACGCTGTAAAAAGTTTTTGGAATCTTTTCAGTGGTTTTTCTTCACAGAGGAAAGCTCCAATAATAGAGGCGAGGCGCGCCGCAGTGCGGCGAGGAACTATAAGTTTCACGAGTTCCATGCAGCGCAGCCAAGGTTCTAGGGCCAGTGAGCACAGACTTGTTCGCGAAGCAAGACGAGTTTCCATTGTTCGGACACGCACCTGCGAGCCGCTCCCGCCAATAAAGGGCCACTCCCTCCCCCTCCTCTTCCTTCCAAGAGTGTCGCTGCAACTGCGGCGCCCACCACTGGCAGATTCCATGGCGCGGAAGGACACGTTTGGCATATGTTCGCCCCCCTGATTGGTCCGAGGAGGCCTGTAGCTTCCACAGTGTTGCGCGGAACTACTGAAACAGGGTATAGTGTAACGTATGACAAGCATAATGTAAATGTACACGCCTGCGCATTTATAACAGATGCTTTCGCTGTTAATGACAGGTGGCTGTTGCTATGATTCAAACGGGAAAAAAACGGAGCGCTAACAAAACAACACACAAAGAAGGAGGCTACACACAGGACTGGCGCTCAACTTTCAACTGACATTTATTGAAGCAACATCGAATTTATGCACACAGCCATGTTCCTAAGTTCTCAGTTCGCCACATTCTTAAGTTTGCGGACAAGTGTGTCAGCGCGCCCTCTGTCGCGCTAACTGAGAAGGAATTAGCTTTTGGAAGGTTATGTGTAGTGTTCTTTTACTATCTTAGTGTTTTTAGTATTTTTTAGCTTTTAATTTTTAATGGTTTTATCTTTCTTGACGAGGCTTTTCGCTATCCTTCCATTATTTCACATTGTTGCTCATCTTGGTTTTCACATTTCGTTTGTTTCTTGTTTTTGACGCTGCGCTTTGCTGTTTAAGCTTTGTTATTGTTTTTATTGTTTGGTTTTACCTTTGTTATTGACGCAGCTTCTTTGTTGTTTAAGAAATCTTAGTGGTTTATCTGTTTATTTTTTTCCGGCGATTCATGATTGATCGCACGTGAAAGTTTTATTATCCTTTACAAAACATGAGATTGCGAAATGTGGTGCGCAAGGTTCCGGCTATATCCCTCGCCTTCTGTGGCATTGCTGCTTGTATATTGCGTGGCACGAGGGCCTGACGCGGTGTTTATGGTGGTGATGTGGCGGGTTGTTGTCTGAAGGTTCTATCTTGGCAGAGATTACGTTTGGCGGCTGTGTGCATAAATTCGATGTTGCTTCAATAAATGTCAGTTGAAAGTTGAGCGCCAGTCCTGTGTGTAGCCTCCTTCTTTGTGTGTTGTTTTGTTAGCGCTCCGTTTTTTCCCGTTTGAAGCATGAACCAACTCGCCCAAAGACAAATTCTAAGCCATGTTGCTATGAGCTGTCTGGACTTTCTAATGGCTTATGAAAGGGAAAGTTAGCATCCACCTGTTTGTAGCACAAGGCTACAAGGAAATCCATACGGATTTCTCAGAAATGAAAGCTTCTTCGTCGCCGAAAAATTCGTCCTGGTCCGGGGTTCGAACCAGGGACCAACGCCTGTCCGGAGCGATCGCTCCGCCAATTGGGCTAACCATGGAGGATAGCGATTTACAGCGCGAGGGCGAATCAATCGACAACTCAAAGCACATGGACGTGAATATCCTGGTCCTGAATATCCAGGAGAGGTGAAGTGAATCACTGCAGCTTTACTTCGCCTCTCGTTGGTGGCGGCACCATTCCAGGCGCGTTCCAAAGTCCGCCTCAATGAACGCGTGCAGAGCTGCGCGCATAGCCGCGTTCGTACAGCTTCGAGCGTATATGCACGTTTCTTCGTTGGGGTGGCGTTTCTCCGCCGACCATTCTTCGAACAAGCAAGCTGCTGCGTTAGGCGCGAGAGCAGGGTAACGACGCTGACGGGTCAATGTGGCGCAAGTAACATGACTGATACCTTTGTTGCGTGGCATTTACTATAGACTGTGCCCAGTTATTAGGTAAATTACTTAAGTTACCACAAAGAGTTGGCCCTTGATGTTATGGAGGCGATATGTGAACGTGGGCTCATCCACGTCAAACGGTGCCTTACCAGCCAAACACCGATAGCAATGGGCAAGTTCACGTCGATGTACCAATAAACATTCAGCTGTTTATGCGAAGAGACATTGCACTTTCGTGTTATACCGATTCCTCTGACCGGGAGATCAGCCACATTTATTTTTATCCACGACGCCCCGCTCAAGTGGCTACTTTCGTCATGTTTCACCACACGTGTGAATAATTTAGGGCAATGGCACCTTGCCCTACTACGGGAGAGCTCTTGCAGCTGTCCCTTTTGTTACCGAATCACGAG
Source organism: Hyalomma asiaticum (assembly GCA_013339685.2). Lineage (NCBI taxonomy): Eukaryota > Metazoa > Arthropoda > Arachnida > Ixodida > Ixodidae > Hyalomma > Hyalomma asiaticum. The sequence goes on along the minus strand of CM023489.1, from coordinate 46,210,303 downwards.
ACGATGACACTTAACTTGTGGCGCACGTTCTGTTTGCTAAAATATAACAATCTTCCGAGTTGTTTTTCGTTTTCTTTATCTTGTTCTTTGGCGACGTGTAGAGTTATTAATAAGGTTCCTTTTTTTTCAAATAACATTCAGTTCTCGGTTGGCGCTCCATCTTGTCTTTCTGCCTTTCTAACAGCGAAGTCGTTTAAGTTTGCTGGTGGCGCTGGATCGATCGCAAGAAATTATCATCAAGAAATGATTATGAAATAAGTGGGCGTGCACTGCATCTATGAGATGCCGAAAGTACGGCGTATATGCGCGCACTTCTTTTGGCTTCATTCCTCCAGCATACTACATAAAGGTAGACGGCGTTTCAGTCAGACATCTTTACTCTCCCTCTCTCATGACCTAAGCCCACTACTACATCAAGGGGGGAGTCTTTGATCAGACGTTATAAGCAACGTTGCCGATACCTGCTGCGCGGAGACCCGCCATCGGCTGCGCATGCGGAAGTGACGTCACCGCGGCCGCGCCGATCATCGCAATAGCTCCGCGTCGCAGGCGCGGCGACAGAATGCCCCACTTCTCCGCGACGAGCAAATCGTCATGATGACGCGACCGAAGAAGTGCGTTGCTCCCGAAGAAGAAGCGCGGCGCGCAAACCGCCTTAAGTACGAAGGTACTAGCATGTGACGTCATAAATCAATGACGTCACAAGGATTTGGTGAGGGAACTTCAAGGTGACGTCGCCATCTGCACTCTCTTGTGTGCTTTTTCTTCTGCACCAAGCGCGTTCTCCAGGCGGGAGTGGTAGTTAAAAATTAATTTGTAGACAACCTACTACACGGCACGCTTCACAATCATATCGTTTGAGTTTGTTCAACCCCATGGTACAACCGTTATACATACACATGGTTAGGTGTGATGGTAAAAAGCTGCATGTCACAGCTTGACTGGTCCCATCACCCGGAAAATAAAACAATACAACATAATTACAGGCAGTGGAAATCGACAACACAAAAGCAAAACACGCATGTGACACATCCCAGCAAGATTAAAGTAAAACTTTGAGGTGCATTTTAAAATGACATTGGCCCCGCAACGGTGGCCTAGTGGTTATGGCACTCGGCTGCAGATCAGAAGGTCGCGGGATCGAATCCCGGCCGCGGCGGCTGCATTTCGATGGAGGCGAAATGTTGAGGCCCGTGTGCTGTGCGATGTCAGCGCACGTTAAAGAACTCCAGGTGGTCGAAATTTCCGGAGACCTCCACTACGGCGTCTCTCATAATCAGAACTGGTTTTGGGACGTAAAACCCCACAAAACAATAAAACAACAACATATTTATGATTTATCAGTAGACAACAACTAGTACTCGTGACAGTTGTCCACTCTTAAATGAAGCGGTGTGTGCGTTTTGTGATAAACCTTCAATGCACGCTAGGGCATTTTTTTTGTATCATAACCAGATTATGTAATGATGCTTTAAAGCCTCTGGACCAAACTAGAGGACAGTAATGTAAGTGCGAAGAAAAAAGAGCGTCATATAATATTAGTTTTTGTTTTACGGGCAATATATTCTGACGCCGACGTATTGCACCTAGGACTTTAAAAAGCTTGCGACTTGTGTGATTAGTATGGCGCTTCCATGCCATGTGTTCATGAAAGAAAACTACGAGAGTTACGTGCATTTTTCACGGAAAACCCGGGATTTTCTTCCTTCGTACAAATTTTTGAAGGCAGGCAGGCAGGCAGGCAGGCAAATAACTTTATCAAGGTCCCGAGTAGTCCTGCCCTAGAGCGCACCTGCGGGCCGCGGCCACGTACTTTCTTAAAGTACTTACAGAAGCTGAGAGAGAACAGAAAGACGTGACGAGAAGTTATCCTCTTCTTTTTTTTTTTTTCAAGTGTAATGTTCCTGTGCAACAGCATGCCTCCTCCTGTCGATTGCACCATCGAGCACGCCCCATGCACTGCTGCGTTTTATGTTTCTTTAAATCGCGACGCAAAAGCTCGTTCCAGGGTGTTACATCTCCACCCGCGTATCGAGGCGTTGTCACCGCAGCTCACGCGTTCGGATAATATATTCTATTTCGTCGCCTAAAATAGCATTTCGCTACATTTGACGACGACAGCTCTGTATAACGTCGCGGTTTGTGCTTCCGTGGAAAGGTAACGAGCGTTGGCAAACAAAAACCTGGACAAACCCACACGCCCGTTGTTTCTTTTCTTTTCTTTTTTTTGTGTGTGTGTCTTGCGAGTTGATCGAGCCAAGCGTTGGCGCTTGCAGGCATGACTGGCACATGCAGCTACGTAAAATCCCAGTCTCGCCCTTTTGCATAATGAGCGAAAACATTTGCACTATAAGCGTGGGAGCTGCTATACAATGGCTCATCGCCAAGGGTGTCCGCATGCAAACGACAATTTCTCATTAGCACCAGTGCCGAAAAAATAGCCGCCTCATTAGAATGGCTGTTTTTTGCGAGGTTTATTTTTTCGCCCCGCCACGGTGGTCTAGTTGCTATGGTACTCGGCTGCAGGTCCGAAGGTCGCGGGATCGAATCCCGGTAGCGGTGGCTGCATCTCGATGGAGGCGAAATGTTGAGGTCCCTGCACTTGGCCATGTCAGTGCCCGTTAAGGAACTCCCAGTGGCCGAAATTTCCGGACCCCTCCACTATATACGGCGCCTCTTATAATCATACCTGGTTTTGGGACGTAAAACCCCAGGAATCAATCAATCAAGGTTTGCTTTTCTTATGTATTGTTTAAGGAGAAGGGATCGGACATGCACCACGGACGGCAAAAGAACAATGACCGACCAAATTTTCGGTGAAGTGCTGAAGAACGTCCAAGTTCATCTTTGTACCCGCAAGTGGAGCAAAGGAGTTGTTACTCAGCCAAGACGGAAAGCAGGGCGAGCTGGTAGTATGTTGTCTTAGAAAAATTGCAGCGCACGAACTAATGTAGCGGAGTAGAAGAAACACAATGTTGTGCTCCTTTTACTCCGTCCCTTTCGTGTACGCGCTGCTCTTTTCACAAGACCTACCTAAGTTGTTGTCCACCCCAGCGGAAGGAAAGAGTAAACACGAACTGAGAAAGGCAGTGAGGTGAACCGACCTGCCCTCTAATCGCGCGCGTAGAATTTGGGAAAGGAAGAAGATTGGATGGAATAGATAAATAACATAAAAAGATGGGATGATGAAAAAAAAGAATACGAAGAGGCACCTCACGTGAACAAACGGAGGGATGTAGTCGGAGGAGAAGATGCTATATAGACGCCCTACGGACGCCCGTGTACGGTAAGACGTCAGCGCACGTTAAAGAAGCCCAGGTGGTCAAATTTCAAATAATCGTGGTTCGGTTAGAGGTCACTGTCATGAGATGCTGTCATGAGAGAGAGCGAACGGCGCGCGTTGACTATGGAAACGCTCTTTCTTCGATGAACGCTTTACCAGCTCGCAAGGAACGAGAACGCGCCCTCGCCCGCGAGAGACAACGCTGACGCAGGCAGTGTCTGCTAGCTAGTATGTTGACTGAAAAAACCGACTGCTCGCGCCGCACAACCGTTCACCGCCCACCCCATATATATAGGCACTGGATCTTTACCTTTACCAGCACGCGCTGCCCACGGGAGGCGCTCACTTAGCAAGTGCATGTTAGAGCTTCCCCAAGAAATGATGCAATACCGTTTTGATATCCGGGGTTTAAAACGAAATGTGGACGATTCAGAGTACATCGTGCCCTACGATGGGATAGTTCTGTAGAGCTCTCTCCTATATGAACGAAACGTATTTGTTTACACTGTGTTTAGAACAAGAGTCAACTATACCCTATACTATGGGAGCGCTGTTAAGCTGTCCCGATAACCCACTTGCGTACAATGGAAACGAACGAGGTTCACACCCGAATGGGATCGATATGCACATGTCAGACACGCTAGACATAGACACAAACTCAAGGGCGACACTTCACATTACAAACGAATGATAGTCTCTAAAAACCAAAAAGTCTATGTAACTCTGGTTGAAAGACTGATGTTTTACAAAACTGTCGTCTTCATTTTCGCCTTATGTCCAAAGCTGGAATTTGCCTGAAATGCTTTTTGCCTCCCGCAGGGGTCCTTATGCATAAGGGCGCTGCTTTTTACATGGCGGCTAGACTTCGCTGCTGTTGTAACAGTAACCCTGAAGCTTAGGAAGGAATGGTATCTCCAGCTCGAGGTGTTAAACGCTAAGCGTTTTTTGGCGAACTTGAGCAAGTTTGAATGAATGAATGAATGAATGAATGAATGAATGAATGAATGAATCCCTCCGCCTGCCGCCAGTGTCTCGGTGCTCTCCTGGTCGTCTCGATCACTTGCTATACGCATGGTACGGTATCAACGTATGACGAAGCGTAATAATTGGGCACCGTTCAACTTATTTGTTATATGCGTCACCATTAACGATAATATGATCACGAGCGGCTCATACCCGTAACTCTGGGCCCACTGCAGGTCGGTATATGCGCCCTAAGTGGTTGAATGTTTACACTTCATCTTAGAAAAAGAACACCCTATCGAGGGTTAAAGAAGGGAAAGACCAGAGTCCGTCAAAGCAATGAAGGACTCTGGGAAGACACATTGACTGTTGTAGCTTTCGATTGGAATGTGGAAATAACAGGCAGACAGACACATATATAAGTGAGCGGTAAAAACCGAAGGCAACCTACCGAGAGTTAGCAAAAAGTAGGAACCGAACCCGGGCCCTCAAGGTGGCCAGCAAGCACGCTACCACTCTCGTCCGTGCCGGCTCATCCCACGCGATAGATATCGTGGACAAAAGCATTGCATAAACAGTCGTGGCGGTGCTGTGCTAACGTCAGTAACGGTTCTAGTGTGGTTCTGTCTTCTATTGCGGTTCCACGGCGCCCATAGTAATGTGTAAGGGACAATTCACATGCGCTATACTAACACATAATATGGTTTTATGAGCTCATGAGCACACCGTAGCACGCAGTCGTACATTACAGACATCTGCACAGTGGGCGGCGACGTTACGTCTTACCGTGCATGAGCTGTCTATTAGCCGCCACATTGCTGGGGAAGTGCCGTGGTGTAAAGCGACGTTACGAGTATAACGGCTCAGCTTGCACAAGGACGCAACACTCAACTGAATGCCAAACATTTAAGCATACAGACAACGTTGTCGCTTACTGCATCGCATGATTCCCACAATGCCTGGGATCTGTCGGACATTTCGCTGTGTGTACTTATGTTGTACATGCGCGCAGGCGCACACATGCACGTATTGTGACGTTGTGGTGGTGAGAGGTTACGTTGACCTGGGTTCGGTCCCGGTCTCGGTCGCACTTCGATGGAAGCGGAATGCTATAGAGGTCCCGGTACTGTGCGATGACAGCGCACGTCCATGAACTCCCAACTAGTCGAAGTTTCCACATAGTGGTTTTTGCGCGTAAATATCCAGTAATTGTTATTAGTTAGGACTAGCTTTAGGGGTGGTTGTTTGTGTGGGCGCGCGCGTGTATGCGAGTGTGTCAAACTGCGCTCTAAGAATTTTCAGCGAGGTGAGTTACCAACTATAGCGTCACCTCAAAAACTTCTATCAGCATCGTCTTGTATCTGTATAAGCTTTTTTTTTGTAATCATACACAGTTACGTTTCCGTAGCGGATGAACGAATTTTGCCGAGATCAGTGACACAGTGGATAAATGCGGTGAGCAACTCTACTCTCTCTCTCTCTCTCTCGTATCACAACACTGTGACGTTGTGGCACAGTAAAATCTTTGTTGCGAACTCTTTTAAAATACAACATATAGTTGCATATTTGCTGTAAGGCTCTTGCTAATTTTCGCAAAACGCTGTCCCATGGCAATGAACCACTATTTCGCATCCACCATCCCCCCCCCCCCCCCCAAAACCACCACCACTATCATCATCATCATCATCGCTGCTGTCGTAATTCACCAAATTGCATGTTGCACCAAACTTGTAGTCTATGTAATTGTAGTACAACAACGTATTTCTTGCCCCATTCCACGGCGGACTAAGGAGCAATCTAATCAGTCAGGTCGTCCTTAACCCAACATCAACGTTAGCCAAACAGTACAGATGCTTGTCGCCAGGCGTCGCTATGGAGCCAGGCGTCGCTATTAAGCATTGGCGTCCATCGCAGCTCAAACAATGGACTCTAGTCATTGCGTTACGAGACGTCTGTCTTCCAAACGGTGTAAACACCCGAGCATGCATTCTCCGCGACTCTTCTTAGACTGGACAATAAGCCCTTATTGCTCGAGCTCCTTCATATATTGTCAGCTATATGCTACACGCAAACTTCGCAGTTGTTCCGCCCTGGTGATTCTGCACCGTTCCGTGTCTTTGAACGCGAAAGAGACGTGCCCGACAAGGGATTTCTACAATCTTTGTAGACGCTGTGTCCTTGGCAGCTCTACATTATTATACAACCCGCTTTCGCAGCTGCAAATGGAAGCTTTCTCTGTTTGGTGAACAGGACCTAATTGGCGTTTTAATAAGATCATCCTTACCGTGCAGCGCCGAGTGTTGTAGCGGAGGGAGACAACGGCTAGCGGGTAATGAAAGAATCGTACAAGCAGAATTGCTCAGTCCCAGCAGAACGTACCGGTCAATACCAACGCGTAGAACTCGAGAACATCAGTGGTGGCGGAAGGTGTGCGCCACGCCTGTCTGTCTGTCTGTCTGTCTGTCTGTCCAGTGGTTATCGCACTCGGCTGCTGATCCGGTAAGGTCGCGGAATCGAATCCCGGCCGCGGCGGCTGCATTTCGATGGAGGCGAAATGTTGAGACACGTGTGCTCTCCGAAGCCCTCCACTACTGCGCCTCTGCCTCTCATAATCATATCGTAGGGTTGGGATGTAACACACCCTTAGCCTGCGTATCTATCTATCTATCTATCTATCTATCTATCTATCTATCTATCTATCTATCTATCTATCTATCTATCTATCTATCTATCTATCTATCTATCACACCCCCAACGAACCGCACGCGGTGTCTCGCCACGTAATGCAATCACGTTTTCAGTAATTCATCCTTATTAATCTCCGTGACTGGAACTTTACTAAAATGGCAATTGAGCAACCGATTTACGTCGCACCAAGCGTGCAGAGATTACAAATTAGACCCGTAACATCGCCTTTTAGGCTCGTGCCGTAGTCTATTCTATACATTAAGCTGGAACAACACAGCCAGTCGTAACGCGTGTCCTGTCATGTCTACCATAGCTAATAGGAGCGGCGTCACTCTTATTATTGTATTATAACCTTTTCCCCCATTTTCGAAGATATTACCCTACGTGCTTCTCTGGGAAATAAAATGACCCCCTACGGTACTCGGCGCCCGTTAACCACTAGGCAATTTGGTTTGTTCCTTGTAGTTTTCCGGTTTGATGATAGCGCTTTCGTGAACACCACCAGACGGTTTTCCGACGGAAACGCTTTCGCGTGGTGAGAGCACGTAGAAATGCGGGTACCGCTTATCGAATGATGACGCAAGCCGTCTCGAGGTCACCTTGAGTGTTTGCGGCAAACATCGAACTGATATAGAGTTGCTTGCATTTGCTACGCTATTAGATAAGAAAAGCACCTGTGATAGGCACAATGACAGCGGTTTCTGTCGCGTAAATTATTTTACGTTAAGACTTTAGTATTCATATCTCGCTGTAATGAGAGTACTTACGCGTGGTTTGAATTATCGGTAAGCTTAACGGATTAGTCAAAATACTGCCCTTTTAGCACCGAATTACGTTGTTAAGGGCTACGCGTTAACGTTGAAGAATAAGTGATTGATTGATTTGTGGGGTTTAACGTCCCAAAACTAGCTCTGGTTATGAGAGACGCCGTAGTGGAGGGCTCCGGAAATTTCGACCACCTGGGGTTCTTTAATGTGCACTGACAACGTGACAGCACACACGGGCCTCAACATTTCGCCTCCATCGAAATGCAGCCGCTGCGGCCGGGATTCGATCCCGCGACCCTCGGATCAGCAGCCGAGTACCGTAGCCACTAGACCACCGTAGCGGGGCGAGGAATGAGTGACAACATTGTTTTCCCAATTAAGCGTTTCCTTTTTTCGCGGCTGGTTGCTCCTACGGCTCTGTGACAGGTGTCCCCAGGGTTTAAGTAAACAATTATGGTGAAGATTATTCCTCAAAAGTAAGGAATTATATGTGAATGATAATTGTGCATTTAAATTGTAAAAACCTTTTTTATGACCTGTGGTCATCACCCCGCCCACCTTTGTCTATGCAAGTTCCCCTCCACAGCCTAATACGTACGCACTATATGGCGGATAACAGTCAAAGGACCGGTGAGCCACAACACGGTATGGCATATGGAACCACACGAGGCCAACCAGAGTACAAATCTTATAGCTTAACAAAAGACAAGTCCGTAATTCTAACTTTGTGCACAAGCGCCCTCTATGTTTTAGACATCTTGTGTCCTTTTTCAACCACGCTTTAACGTGGGTTCGGGGAAGGCCCGTGTACTGTGCGATGTCAGTGCACGTTAAAGAAACCCTGGTACGGCGTGTCTCTCATAATGACAGCTGGTTTGGGACGTAAAACCTCTGAAATCAATCAATCAATCAATCAATCAATCAATCAATCAATCAATCAATCAATCAATCAATCAATCAATCAATCAATCAATCAATGTGTCTTGAAGGAATAGGTGTGGCGTTAAATAGACGGGATACAGACAAGATAGACCACACACTCGTGTTCTGGTGTGTTTAAAGTCCCTAGATCTTTTTTTCCGTTTTTAAGTAGCGACAACTACCTCCACTCCCGGCACCCTCTCGCTCAAAGCCCGCGTCGGCAGCCATGTTCTTCCTAAACACGTGGAGAGGAGCACGCGCGCGCAGGTAGCGTCCGGCCGTCAACATACGCGTTCCTATCAAATGTGATAGTGGACGTGCCATATGTAAGGAAACGCCTACGCCTACTGAAACGCGCAACTTTCTTTGACGTTCTCTCGCTGCAGCATTCAAGTAACAGCTTTAGGAAGAACATGGCTGCCAAAAGCAACGCCGACCAATCAGATGCGCCAGCGGCACATCAAAGCTTTTCGCTACTTAAAAAACGGGAAAAATATCTAGGGGCTTTAGGTGTGTTCACACTGGTGCTCTGTCTTGTCTGTGTCCTGTCTACTTAGCACCATACATGTTCCTTCAACAAATGAACCAACTATCTTAACACCATGTCCTTTTGAATCAATGTGTGCTTGGTATTATTTTGCTGGCACGCACCATTTACTTAGATGAGAAAGAGTAGCGGGCATGACTTTACGATGACAAGCTAATCTACACACAAACATTTCCTATGTGATTAATGATATACCACATCTGAGGCAAACTAAATCAAGCAAACACAGCCAAATTTGCTGTACCGAAGAGTGCACCATGAACAAATGAAATCGTAATTGCTGCAGGGATCTACTTCCCATCGTCATCATGCATCATAATCATCAGCCCTTTGTATGTCCACTGCAGGACTAAGGTCCCTCCTAGAGACCTCCGATTAGCACTGTCCTAGACGAGTTGGTTCCATTTTACTCCTGCGAACTTCTTAACTTCATCGCTCCATCTTATTTATCCTTGTTTGCGCGACTGTGTTTGCCGTCCCTTGGCCACCCATTCCGTTGTTCTCACTGTCCACTTGTTATCATTCCCGCTCACCACGTGACCTGTCCAGGTCCATTTCTTTTTCGTGACGGTGACAAAGACGGCGCCGAACCCCTGTTTCTTTCCTTATCCATTCTATTCTCTTTCCATACCAGAAGAAAGCAGCTGCATGCGTAAAGTCATCCTATAAACTAATTAATTAATTTATATATTTCGTTACCCCCAGGACCCGAGGGCATTACAGAGAGGAGTGGTGCATTTTTTAACATACTTTGTGCAACAAAGCATAAAACAAAGTAAAGGAACTCAGGTACGTGACTGAGCAAAAAACAGGTAATCATTATACAGCAACAACGGCAACAACAACTAAACACGAGAAGTAACACCAAAGGCCGAAAACGTGCATATGAAACAGGAACACGCGCTATAAAAAATGCGCACATGACGCCAATGACACGATTTCTTCATTTATGACGACATATGGTTAATCAAAGCATCAGGATGAGCAACATTTTATCGGCGCTATTGTTAATTTATTTTGTGCTGCTTTTGCCGCACGTCCTCTCATCCAAAGAGATGTCTCAGAGGAGTGTGGCAGGCCCAAAGCCAATAGCTTGTTTAAGTAGAGCACTCAAAGTAATACCTATGCGGTAACGAAAACATGCAAAGAAAACTTGCGTGTGGTTTATAGCATCATTAAATTGTGTAAACGCGCATTTGGAATTCACACGAAGACAACAAGGTATATGGCAAAGGGCACTGCGAAAAAGGAACATGAGACGGTGTACAGCAGTGACAAAGTGCAAGCGACTGCGCGAAACGGTAATGTACATTAAAGATGCACGAACTGTAAAATAATAATAGATGCTTTAATGCACGTCTTAAATTAATCGCACCCCATAGTTACAGAGCTCCACGCATTTTGTCGTTATGCAACACGTAAGTGAATTTCATGCAAAGACCGAAAGTAATATTTGGATTATCGGGACTCTAATTACGCACGTGCACACAGGCTCTCCATTCCGTTCCCTGGTTATACGTGGAATGAATGAGCATTTCTTTAATGCCTCGGTACGATCCTATACTCCAGGGTATACTCGAGACACAGGCTATACATCATTGTCAACGTATAGAATCCTGAAGACCTCGGGCCTTCAGTCTCGAGATTAAGAAGCAAAGGATTAACGCTGACAACACCCATGGAGGCTCTATTATGTTGTAACACGTGCTAGTGTCATCGCCCACGCTCAGTGCTGCGACAGGATTGGCAGCTGATAGAGGCAGATCCCGAATAAACAAATCGAAAAAAGGAATAGCCGGTGACAAATCACCTCCACCTTGTTACAATGATGCATAACAGGCTTTTCAAAAAAAGCCGCATTATGACAGCGGAGATATGCACAACTTGCGCCAGGTAGTCCTTCTCACGACGACTCTTTGCTGTCAACGTGAAAGCGGGGGTTCGGATGTTGATCGATGGATGAGCGAGCGCAGGTCAGAGAAAGTCCCTCGATCCAATAGCCGACGCTATTTCGACGCGCGCCGGGCAAGTCACAACACGCGTGTCTGAAACACGCAAAGCGTCCGCTTATAGGGATGTCACGCCGGTATAAAGCGGAGTTTCTCTCTTTCTCTATCTTTTCTTTACCTTGTTTATCTCTTGTTACGGCGACCGTGAAAGGTCTGTAGGGAGGAGAGCAGTTACGCTTCCGGACGACCTTGGGGCCCTCGTCCAAGAATTGAGCAAGGGTCTTTCCGTGCCCCGGCAGGACTGCTGTACACGGTCGCCTCCGCGATCAGTTCTCGCATCCCTTGTTAAATCTTGGCTGGGTCAGCCAGGCGTGTCTGGTTCGCTATACTGCACGCATCTCACCCATCCCCGCAAGCCTCCCCGCGGTGGTGGTGTCTTCATCCGAAGCGTCCCGTCCTGTATACCGGTCTCGCATACTAAGCCCGTCGGCCACCGCCGGACGTGGAAGGCGTGTGTTGCGCGAAAGGCATAAATTTATGCTTATTGAATATATATTGTTTATTAAAATTGGAAATGAGTTTCATTCTGAGATCGAAGCCCTGTTAAAGAGGTTTCTTGTACCGAGCCGACTTCGCTGGCGTCGTTGGGAGGTAGACGTCGTCCACCTGGCACGCATTCGTGGCGTCTATAATTCTACGGTTACGGCGTGTGATTCATTGGGATTCGAAGCCAGCCGTTGATACGTGGCGCGTGTTAGTTTGGCGTGGGTGCGAGCGAGATATATACAGAGAAGATCTTGTTTAAAAGAGAAAAGGAAAGCGACGACCAATTTGGCGGGGTCTGTGTACGACGATCGGCAAGATCCGTTTCGTGCTTCGCTTTTTCTTGAATGGTTTTTGACGTTCATTGTTTCTGGCAACGCGATGGTGTTTCCAACGTGCCTAGAATAAAGGAGAGACTATAGTCTCTTATCTAGGTCTTGAATTCGGAGGGTGCGATGATGGTACGCACTAACAATGTGAAAATTTGGGTGGGTTGGTGATACATGATCACCTGCAGTGTCAAACAGAGACAGGCAATCTAAAAAGGAGTTCGCCCGTCTCCGCCTGCGCTGTAGTCCATCAGGTACGCACTAAGCCATATGTTGAAAACGACGAAAAAAAAAAATAAGGAACGTCGCTAGAGCAACCGTTTGGACAAGTGGAGTTGTGTTCGTCAGGCCAACAAATGTTGCCCTGAAGAAGACAGGTCTACCTGTCGAAGCGCTGGCTCTGGCGACCATTCCATGTTCACCAACGTTTTCAACGATCGCTTCATCAGTTCAAGCCTCCACCTTCTCTTAGCCTCTGTTCTAGTTTGAACAAAGCCATGTATACAATAACACACAAGTTGAAATCATGTTAGCAAGGAATAATACTTATTACGGGTGCACTCTGTTGTGATAAAATGCGATGACACAATGGAATGGAATGTTGTCGGAAACAATAAAAAGCTCCATAGATTCATTTAATTTCCAATGGTCTCAAGAGGGGAGCTCCCTTCATCAGGAGTCATCAGAATTTACTTTTCGAGAAAGGCATATTACATGAAATAAAAAAAAAAGAAGCTTAAGGCTTAAAGTGGCCCTGCGACACCTTCTGAACATAGAAAACGGTGCCGGTCAATCATGCAGGATCTTGTGAACAGGTGAACCAAATATTATTGCACTGCACGCTCCAGGGAATTCGCAATTTGGGTTTGCAGTGCAGTAATATCTGTCTCATATGTTCATAGCAGCCTCCATGACCAATCGGCACCGTTTTCTGACTTCGCTCAAAGAGTGTTGCAGGGCCCCTTACGGCGCATAACTGTGCAGGACTATACAAACACAAAGAATAATAAAGCGGCTGCTTTGAGTTGAAGTGTATACTACACTTTTCGGGAGCGTGTGGGGTTTAAAATGTTTAAAATTTATTTCGAAATTCTTCAGCCTCCCTGGCAATATTTCATCAGCGATTTATCGCTAGTTTCCTGTGCTGCATGAGCGCATGTTACTACATACATGCGGCATTTCTTACGGCGTTGTCCAGGGCTTTCCTCCGTCCTCATATTCGTTATCTATGGTTGCCACGTGTTAAGACTTTATTCTCGTACTTACAGCTTCACAACTACATCGTCTAGCTCCTTGGGAGTGTTGCGCGCTGCCTTGGATGGATGCATGAGGAACGAGGATGATGGGGTCCTCTCCAAAGTGCACCGGTATTCAGCGGCTAATTTGTCCACAGCGTAAAAGCGCAACGATCCGAGCACCACTGGGTAAAGTGTGGCCGTTTAGATAAGCCCAAACAAGCGCGTGTGGTTGCAAAAGAGGAAAGAACAGTGACAAACCGAGTATAATAGCAAACTAACTGACATTGCACATCGTTAACGGGGCAGCAATATCATGACGAAAACTGGTGGGACCAATTACACTGAACTTCCATCACCTATCTTCCGATTTCGAGTGATGTCGAGATGTTTTCTTTATCGAAGGTCCGTCGGGTATTTTGTAACAACGGTGGGGTTTTTATGCAAGCGCTTCGACGCAAAAGACATCTCGACTAACCAGGGGCTAATTACTGCTTCGCTGTATAATAATGCGAATAGGTTCCCAGAGGCGCTAGGCGAGTTATTTTGCCTGGACAGTCTGTGGTTGCAGCACAATGCAGCTTGGACACGCACGGTCCCGGAAAATATCCTCGCGGGAAAATATTCATCGGTCCCTTATCGCGTTCTGAGACAACTTGACGGCGAAATCCATTCAGCATCGTCATCAAGATTCCCGACGCGGTTTCCATTAATTTATCTAAATGTCACCACAAAATGTCATCACAAAGACTTTTGAGAGTGCACGTGGCCACCTTCGAGGACACCACACCACGCCACGTGACAGACAGACAGACAGACAGACAGACAGACAGACAGACAGACAGACAGACAGACAGACATTTCAGTGTTAGGCGCGGAACTTTCCAGATGCGGACAGGACGGGAAGGTAACACACACACGAGCGCTATCAACATTGCTTTGTTTGGACCTGGACCAACAATATATGTGGACGCGCTCAGGCACGCGTAATCTTAGAGGCACCCAGGAATGACATTTCTTTGCTAGATAATGATAATGAAGGTGTGCTGCCACTCTGTTGGCCTAGTTTATGCATGGTGGCTGCTTCAATAATAAGGCGCGTGATCTCGTCGTGGTAATGTCGATCAAGCCTCTAAATAAATCAGATTTGTGTGTCTGCGCTTGTGTCCGCCTTTCGTTCTTGTGTCCCGTCTGCCGAACAGTTGTCGAATATGATACCGAACATAAACCGGCTAAATTACGACACTGCAGCTCTCCAGTTATAATCTGCCAGTCCAAACCACTTTTAGCATTTCACTTGAGTCTCTTTAACGACTGTTGCTTACCACGGTTACAGGCTTCGGCTTTACGAATCGTATCGCGGGTCTGAAATGCGGACACCTTGGTCGGGTATATCGGGGGCGTGTTGTTTTGCTTCTTCAAAGTTCGCGTGAGCTCACCGCGCGGTGCAGCACAATATGCCTGTCACACGCACGAGACAACGTCGTGGGCCGTTGACACTGTTGACAGCGATCGCCTTTCCTGAAGTGACACGCTTCGAGGATTCGCGCGCAAAATGTGTCCGAAAAACATTTACGAAGGGAGAGAAACGTAATTGCAAAGGCGCTGGAGCATTTGGTGATTGTGAACATGCAGCTTGTACGTGCTAACCTGAGGTCCCATTTCGGGCGTAAGTCGGGAAGGACTAAGCTACCATCATTTTTTTAAAGACGATAGTCTTTCTTGGGATACTTGAACGCAGAAATTTTGATCTGTCTTTCTGTTTGTCTGTCTGTCACACAATTCAGCCATCCGGCCAAAGTTTAAGCACTTGCCTAACGCCCAGCCGTCTTTAACTGGTAGCTGCGTTCACACTTGTGAACATTGTCGATCAAAAAGCAAATACTACGCATATCTGAGGCGCAACATCAATACGTAAGTATCAGGTGGTGTGTTCCTCTACTAGAAGATACATAGATATGTAATTCTAAAGACCCTAGTGTTTTATTAGGCTCCGCTAAAAATGGGGCGCTATACACAAAAAAGGCCTCTGCCGACGATTTGGTGCTGCCACCTGGCAGTTGCCCAGGGATTCTGCACAAGCTCATGTTTCCCGACGGCGCTGCCAGATGGCGTCCATATCTCACGCAGTGCAGTACGACCGGCAGAAGACTATCGTCTTTCGACGACATTTGCAGCGAAGCGCGCAGATACGCGGCCATTTTTTTCCTTTAAACAGCTGAGTTGTTTAGGGTCGAGGTTGATCCGTTAGTAGCAGCCATCGGTTTTGTTCGCAGCTTTGAGCATAAAGAAATCGACAAACTTTCTTGGCGAGGCGGGATTGGAACCCGGGTAACCAAGGTCCGAAGGCGAACGTCATAACCACGAGGCAGGATCCATCCACGCTGGCAGAACGTGCGTTTATATAGGTACCGTGTGATCACTCGTGTACCGACAGCCACTACACAACTTGGCATGGACGAGAGAAAGATAAAATGAGAGTGAGGGATACAGGGGAGAGAGACGCACACACACACACACATACACACACATACACACAGAAAGAGAGAGAGAGACGTAAAGAAAGGAACACAAGTTTCTGGTTGCGCAGAAGGGACCAACGGCGCATGCCCCCGACACACAAGGAATCAAGCAAGCTAGAAAGAAAGAAAGAAAGAAAGAAAGAAAGAAAGAAAGAAAGAAAGAAAGAAAGAAAGAAAGAAAGAAAGAAAGAAAGAGAAGCCTCAGGTTGCGCAGAAGGGAAAAGCGGACCCACATTTCCCTCGACCCAGTCCCCACACCACTGCTACAGATATAGATAGTGATAATGGCAGACCTACATGAAAGTGATACCATGAGTGATAGAAATAGTAAAGCTGGAGTACGAAGAAAAAGCTGGTGGCCAGGCGATGCGACCAGCTCAGCTGTTCGACCAGCGCTTCCGACGTTAGGTTAACGAAGTTGCTTCATTCATCTTATTTATTTTTCCTTGTCGCATAATTCGGAAGCGAAGTATCTTCGACTTTTCACTTTTTCCCCGCAATCCTAAAATATCTATGTGCACTTTTTCCACCATGAATTATCATTTCCTGCGCACGCATAATCGCGAGCACGGAAGTCGTTTTATCTAGATCGAGTTCGTGCAACAGCACGCAGACGAATAATCATGTCGCAGCAATCATCATTAATCCCCACCCTGGCATACTGTGCTAAATCTTGGTGCTACTCGGCAATTTGGAGCACAAATAAAAAGAAAAAAAATACTCCCAGGCCTGCGCAGACGACGCAGCACAGTGACAACGTAAGGTGAATTTTGCTGCGTGCTGTCAAACTTTTCTTTCAGACTTACTTTCTTCAGACTCGTCCCGCCACGGCGGTCTAGTGGCTACGGTACACAACTGCGGTACTCCGAGGGTCGCGGGATCGAATCCCTACCGCGGCGGCTGCATTTCGATGGAGGCGAAATGTTGAGGCCCGTGTGCTGTGCGATGTCAGCGCACGTTAAAGAACACCAGGTGATCGAAATTTCTGGAGGTCTCCACTACGACGTCTCTCAATCACAGCTGGTTTTGGGACGTAAAACTCCAGAGATGAAACTTTCTTCAGACCCGTGGCATACGCTGCAGGTTATTGTTTGCGTGGCCGTGGTTGCAGTGAAATAAACGGAGATGGAGGCAATCGTTCATCTGACGAAGGGTAATTGACACTTTGCAAAAGCCCACTTTGCAAAAGGGGGCTTTCCTGCAAAGATGTTTTCTAACCGGAAATTCTCGTCCACAGGATGCTCTCCTGCTAAGAGCGTTCTCCCCTGCACGTTCATCCCTTTCAGCACCCGTCCCTTTCGGTCCTTACTTTCAGCATTCTGCTAGCCGCTCTTTTGTATATCCCAGAACTCAATGAGACAGCACAATCCCCGGACAATTTTGAAAAGCTTTTGTAGTGTTCACGGGCCTTCGCTCGAATGTGCCCGTGTCAACGGGTTTAGAGCAAGAAGGCAATCTGTGGACGAGAGTTTTCGGTTGGAAAATGTCCTTGCAGGAAAGTCAACTTACATATTTTTGCAAAGTGTCGATTCGCAAAGTGTCGCCGCTGGTGAGAACCTTGGTTGCCATGGACGGCACGACGGTCGCAGGCCGCGGACATCTGTCAGTCGCCGGTGTTCTCTTAGTCGGATATGTGCAGCCACCAGGCAACGCGCGTAGCGCAAACGTTCGTGCGTACACAACGAAGCGCGCGGGAACGAAACGGGTTTAGTTAGCTGGACCATAATTACGAAGGAGCTATAGTCTACGCACGGACACATAACCATCGCGCCAAATCGGCAGGAACTCGAGGATCTTGGATGTCAACCCGGCGACCCGTAGAGCAAAGGAGCTATAGTCTGTTTCACAAGTTCTGTGCAGCATAGCCAAGGCTACGAAGCCATCGAGCGCAGAATTCTTCCTACGGCGAGACGAAACGCCATTGTTTGGACACGCACACCCGGCTTCATCTTCCCGTTTCCAGGGCAGCAGCTGCCACTGCAGAGCCCGCCATTGGCAGATGAAAAGCCGCGGAAGGACACGTTTAACACGTGTTCGCCCACCGGATTGGCCGAAAAGGCCTGTAGCTCCCACAGTGCTGCACGGAACTTCTTAAACAGACTATACGCTTGCTTTCTCTATGGGTGACCACTAGAGATAAAGGGAGGGGGGGGTTGAAGAAGAAAGAGAGAGGAAGAACTTAGACCCGAAGAAATCATGTGGCCCCGACGGCATCCCAACTGGCACATAGCAGATACTTCACAATTATTTTTAGAAAATATATCTCGTCAGCCGCAATCCCTTCCTCGTGGAGGCGTGCTTCAATCCGTCCCCCCGCCCCCCCTTCCTTATTTAAGTCAGGTAATGTTCAATTATTGTGGAACTATAGACCAATATTTCTAATTACCCATTCATGTAAAATGTTGGAACACGTTATCTTTAAACGTATCGTGGAACTTCTCGAAACAAGCAACATTTTCAGCACTTTCCAGCGCGGTGGTTTCAGACGTTGTCTTAACACCGTTACTCAACTGACAGAATTTGTTCACGACATCAGCAGCTCTTTACACATAGGAGACCAGATTGATGGCATTCTCGTAGGTTTTGTTAAGGCCTTTGATACATTCTTACATCCTAAGTTATTGCACAAGTTGCTTGAAACCAACCAAGGATGCATAGAGGATGCATCCTTGGTTGGTTGAATATCCGACTTCCTTTCCCAGCATTCGCAGTACGTGCGTTTCCACTCTACTAACTCGCCCTTGAAGCCTGCTTCATCCGGAGTTCCCCAGCGTTCTGTGTTATAGGACCCCCCCTTATTCCTGCTTTGGATTAATGATCTCCTCTTCCCCACTTCTGTGAGAACGCGCCTTTTTGTATAGTTTGCGTCCTATATCATGCTATTGAATCTCATACGGATCATGGCACCCTCAACAATCCCTTCCCTCACTTCTGTAACTGGTCCAAATAATGGCAGATCAATATTAACTTCTCCAAGACCGCCGCTATGTAATTTACCCAACGCTCATTCCCACATCTTTTGAATATGCTTTTAATAATGTTTCTTTATGCAAAGTCTTCGAGTACAAGTACCTCGGTATTCTCACGACACACAATTTGCCATGCTCCAAACACATTGATCTCACCTGCGACAAGGCCCTAAAGAGATTATGTTATTTAAATCATCCTCGAATATGGTTGCATTGTGTGGAACCCTTATAGAAAATGCGATACCAAAAACTTCCCCTCAACAAAGGGCTGTGCGCTTTGTGTGCAAGAGATATGACAGGCATTTCTCACTGTCGAATTTTTTTCCCCAGCTAGGTCTCACTACACTTGCAGTGCATCGCCATGTTGAATACCTGAGACTTTTTCCCACTCCAATCAATTCTCCCCGCTCTGCGTGCCCGAGGCGCCTGGCTCGAGCTGTGGCTTGCACCACGTCGTCAGTTACTTACCTCTCAACCATACCTACCAATACACTCCCGCCTTCCCCTTCTTCCAAGGACGCTCTCACTGTTATATTCTAACTGCTATATTCTCACTGCTATATTCTATACCTTACGATGGTGCGGGCTACCCCCACTTTATTTTATTTTTTTTTTCATACCAGGGGGGCAAACTTAAAACACAGACACAGACAGACAGAAAACAGGTAATGGACTACAAGCTCACCTACAGCCTTGAATTTTCAGCGCAGCATATGGAGAGGCTAAGAACTTCACAAAAGGCATCCACCAACACAAGGACGACCATCGCCGTAGACAGCGCGGTGCTGTAGCTGAACACCGGGATCTTTACGACCGCCACGTTAGGCCTGACGACGATGTAGCTGACGCAATAGACGACGGCGCCTGCGTTTAGAATTTAGGCATCAGGGAACATCACCCTCGCCACAGGGGCTTTTTATTATTTTATTTCCCATCAGTTACTCCCAAGGTATCGGAGAACTTTCCGCAAGCAAATGTGCATGCCTGTCGTAACTGTGTAAAGGTCCACATGAACAGCTTTACACCTATACGCGTGTCATATTCGCCGATCACGCAGAAGAAGACTTCGTCTCAGTTGCTGCATTTGCCTGTCTGTCACTCAAAGATTGCTTGAAAGAAAAAAAAAATGGGGGGGGGGGGGGGGCTAAGCCCTTTCTACTCTAGACAGTTATCGCTCCCTTCCCATCCCCCGCCTTTCCTCTTTGGTACGCCTATGGGCCATGCAATATCCGCAGTGCGTTACAGTGAGTACGATTGTGCAAAACCGGACCTTCTTGCGACGGTACAGCTTGCGGTCACGTTCGTTCTGCACCACGGTGTGCAGTGTTAACGCTCAAGGTCACTGTCGTGCACCGAAAGGGGCTAACGTAAGGAAAAGGCGTTACACGCATTGTATATGGAGCTATCTTTCACACGGAAGTCGCAGAAAAACTTCGTAACCGCAGCCAAGTCACGTAATAGCCTTTGCAAGGAAGTGCAAAAGAAAGGGAGACACAGCTGAGCTGGCATTTTAGAAGCCGATCGCGAAAAGCGGTTTAAAGAAATGCTGTCAGTTTCTCTTGCCGTTTACAATGCTGCTGCTCCGTACAACAATGGTAGCATGACACATGTCCAGAACTCGCATTTCTGTGAATTAAGAATGTAGGGTTCAGTTGGCCAAGCTGTACCTCGTACATCGCATGTACTTGCCTTGAACTTGAAGTTTATTTTCGCATCTCTACATGGTACAGATAACAGGAACACAGAGAAAAAGCCACATTACGGCTCGACATGGTCTGTGTACCTTTTTATGGCAACAAACAGTGGGCGGGCAAAATGAAAAGTGTAGTGCATAAACAGATTCATGTACAGAGAAAAAAAAAGTAAAAATAGAGATAACTTAAAAACACTTGCGTCTGAAAACAATTCACATACAAAGTTCGAAACGCGTCGCTATACACTTTCAACATAATAATTTAGGAAGAATATACATAGTAAACATACAAGCATAAGAAATATTCACTAAGGACGTTAGCACAACCCCAAAACCAAGATACACGTCCAAGAGCGCGGTCTCTTGGTAGAAACAATAGATCGCGTTCTTGCTGCTGTTCTTTCTGAAGGTATGGTCCATTGCTCAACTGTAAGCTTAGAAAGTTATCCTTCATAAAAGTTCAATGCTTTTTTTCTTTCATTCAGAACCGGCCAGACGTACTACTTGGCAAGCTCTTTCTTTTTTATATCATTCCCGAAAAGGCATGCGGGAAATGTCGTAAACGCGTCGTGAAACAACGTGAGCACAGTTCACAGGACATGTTGCTTTGATAGTCGGTGCATTACTTGAGGCTAAAACTTGATCGCTAAAAATTACGCTAAAAATTGATCGACTTCTGGGTTTTTACGTCGCATTGCATTTACCTTTATTGTCTGTTTGTATTGTTTGTATACACTCCTGCATGGGCCCGAGGAGGGACTGCAGTATCTGCAAATCAATTAAAAAAGAACACGCTGTGATTATGAGAGACGCCATAGCGGGGGGCTCCGGGAATTTCGACCACCTAGGGATTCTTAGACGTGCACTGACATCGCACAGCATCATCATCATCATCATCATCATCATCAGCCTGTTTAGGTCCACTGCAGGACGAAGGCCTCTCCCAACGATTTCCAATCCACCCTATCCTGAGCGAGTTGGTTCCACTTTATGCCTGCAAACTTTTTAATTTCATCGCTCCATCTAACCTTTTGCCTGCCTCTGTTACGTTTTCCCTCTCTTGGTATCCATTCCGTTGCTCTTACTGTCCATCTGTTATCTTTCCTCCTCATGACATGCCCTGCCCAGGTCCACTTCTTTCTTTTAATTGATATAATAATATCGGCTACTCCTGTCTGTTCTCTGATCCATTCCGCTCGTTTTTTATCTCTTAGCGTTACCCCCAACATTTTTCTTTCCACTGCACGTTGCGCGCTCCTTAGTTTCATCTCTAGTCTTTTCGTTATCCTCCACGTTTCTGCACCGTACGTTAGTACTGAGAGAATGCAGTGATTGAATTGAAACATTTCGCCTCCGTCGAAACGCAGCCGCCGTGGCCGTGACCTTTCGGATCAGGAGCCGAGTGCCATGGCCACCGTGGCGGGGCTGTGAAGCTTAAAAAAGAAAAAAAAAGAAAAAAAGAAAAGACGAGAACCAAAGTAATGCCGTCTATGTCGTTTCGTGCCTTTTGTTTCTCGTCTTCTTGGCTCCACACCCTTTGCGTCAAACTTGCACACTTGTGAAAGTGATGCCAGAACAACCAAGTAGGTTATAGTTATCGGTACGCGGACACGATATGAATGGGAACACTGTGGAAACTCAGGGACCATTGAGGCTAAACACCGTTACAAAGGGCGAAACACATTCATATGCTAAGATATTCAGGCGCAAAGTGTGTACCTATTTATCATGCTCCAAGCAACCTGAAGTTTTACTCTGGTATACCTCTTGCAATTCAGTACGTCTAATTCGTATCCCCCTATCGCGAGCAGCCGTTGCTTAAAGACAAACTCGGCGTTCCCTCTCATATATTGCACACGATTGCACATTCGTGTCTTGCTTCCTGTAGCTAGCGTTCCTCCTGTCCCCTTTAGTGCGTGCCGTAAGATCATCGCAGGGACAGTGAAACGAATGAAGACGTAGTGGCGATGCTATGCGGCATAGAGGCAAAAGAGAGATGAAAAGTGCAAGTGTAGATCAGGCAATAAGATTAACCATCACTGCGGCCTGCCGGGCATACGTGCTAAGGATACGATATGAAGAGGAGTGTGAAACTGCGATTTGGGCGAATTGGTGATGCGTCATCTTGAGCTGGCACAGCTCAAGTACACAAAGAAAAAAACATTAACAAAGCTCATGCTGAAGGCAGGGCAAAACACACACCAACAGCCCTTGTTGTGAGTGCCCTTCCTTCTCAATTCACAGCTCTTTCTTTTTTGTTTAAAGGCAAAAGCTTTAACTGGCTTATGCTTTCCGGAATGGGATCGTCGGTGTGGCCGTTGTACCAAATATTAAAAAATAAGCACCAGAAATAATAATAAAAAAAAACTTGTGTCTCTTTCACTCGTATACGTACCGAGATTGGCGTGGAAGGGGACGAATGTGTGGCTAACGTGACTAACAAATCATGGCATTAACATATTAACACGCTTACCATTTACCTCACGATTAATGATAAAATCCTGTGTGACGCGCATAGACGCATTTTCCGGCCAGAGATATGCATCACACGTGACTCAATGCAATAGTAAAACAGACATTGGACAATAGGGCATGCATGTACATATCTACGGGACTCGAACTCACAACCTCCC
This sequence comes from Hyalomma asiaticum, assembly GCA_013339685.2. Classification (NCBI taxonomy): domain Eukaryota; kingdom Metazoa; phylum Arthropoda; class Arachnida; order Ixodida; family Ixodidae; genus Hyalomma; species Hyalomma asiaticum. Next base: position 46,187,261 of record CM023489.1, on the reverse strand, counting down.
GCTCTAGAACTCTAAGGTGCCGGGTTCGGACACCGAGGTCAAGCGACAAGGCGTTCGCCTAGCTTTCAGTCTCTTAGAAGATGGCTGAGGACTCCTATAATAATCTTGTTCATAAGGCAAAGAAAAGGTGCACAAGACACGGACACAAGGGGAGACGAGTGTCTTGCACACCGTGTCTTGCACGCCTTTTCTTTGCATTACGAATCCTTACAAACTCGCTCTGCTTCCTGTCCTTTTTAGGAATGTTGTCCCTTCGCGTTATAGGTCAAGATGGGAACAGTTGTGGGTCCGTAATATAGCTCGCTGGGTACAGTCGACTCGAACGGCAACCTTGAGACATCGAGGAATCCGATCGCACAGAGCTCGGCAACAAGCGACCGCGTGGCACATTTTGTACCTCGCGTACGTCGCGTAGTGTGTTATAGTACCTTCTCGTTCATGCGCTGCGACTCAATGAGCCGCCGCATTCGCTCTCCTTGTACGCGGGAGGCAGCTCCGCAGCGGGTAGTCTGCATTTCCTATTAAAAAACGAAAACGACGGGGAAAATATAATAAAAAGAAAAGGACTAGACAGCCCGTTCACAATGCACGGCGCGTACTCGCCCAGCCGACAGGAAACCAAGCGAGAGCGACACATCGGAGGAGCGGAAGGGTACAGAGCTTGTGACCGCTATGATGCAATCGTATTGGAATAAGAAACGTGTAATATTGCGGAGAGAACCGAAAGGGGTTCGGGAAAGGCGAGCATGGGTAAGAGTGTCTTTTGGAGAAGGTTGTTGGGAAGAGATTCTCTTGTGGAGAGGGTTAAAAAAAAAAAAAGAGAGCGCTTTTTTGGAATCGCTCGAATGACGCGCGCTAGCGCAGGCCGCCGCCGAGTAGAAGAGGAGAAGAGATTCGGTTTTGCAGTCTCGCGTCAGCGGTTTCTGATGGATGTTGCCGTCTACCCTTTGTCGTCGCCGGTTCTCTCGTCAGTTGAGCTGCGTAGCTGGCGGCTGTTGTGACGCGTGCAGAGGAGAGCGGGACCCTTAAAGGGTCGCGAAGAGACGGAGACGCCGGCTGTTCAGTTCGCGCGTTCGAGTCGTTCCGCATTGACTGCTTTCAAACCAGTGTCACGTCGTGTCCTTGTCGGCGTTCAGGCTTTCTCTTTTTTTGGAAGGGTTGACCCTTGTGTTTGTTTCGATCTCGGAGGACACGGAGAAAGCTCGTTCGATCCTGCGGTGGAAGTTATAAAGAGTCCGTGCTGCTTCACGTGCAGATGGCGACTGGCTTCGTCATCCCTATTGCGATGACATCTTGCAGGAATTCAGGTAAGAAATTTTTACTGCTTGCTTAACGGCGATGGAAAATAGTTTCGATGGATTTCATTAACGAAATTATTTATTTGTAGATTCATATGAGCTTCATATTTATTAGATATCTGACACGGAGACTAAACGAATTATTCACGTGTTACAGTCGCTCGTTTCGTGCATAGTTATTTTAGTATAGTTGAGATCAATTTTCCTTTCTTTTTTTTTTAAGGTGAGGGTTATAAGATCTTCAGATGTTTAATTTACTCGCTAGGTTCTTATCGACTAATGCATATATATGCTGGCTGTCAAGATTAAATTGTCGATGACATTCGTGTGTTACAAGTGTAACATTGTCATCCCACAGTGGATATTCAGTACGTCCTAACGCCCAGCGAAGTTGTATAGATGCAGTCCGTTATTATACTGTAGACCAGTTTCTTGCGTAGGTTATAAAAAGAAACTTGCACGACCAGATTGCACGGACATGGGCTTGCATGAGCGCTACCGTATAGCATAAACTTCTCCACTTCTTTCAGCAAAGCTTACTCTGTCGTCTTGACTGCGTAGGTTTAGGTTTAAATCACCATGTCAGTACCCTTACGATTCTCACGCTGGATTGCCTCGTCGCGTTGGGGCACTTGAAATTTACAACGCATTAATTTTTCATTCACAGTCACGACGACGTCGCATATGACTGACTCAGTGTCAGTTGTTTGGAATGCTGCTAAAAACAAAATCATTACACACTTTGCATATAATCTCTGATGTAATTTGCCTTCGCACTAAAGCCAGTAATTCAAGCTTTTTTTCTTCTTGCTTCTTTATCTTTCGTTTTTGTTAAACGATTCAACTGGTGAAACCTGTTGTACATTCGGTCGGATAGCTTTTTGTTTGGTTATTTTCTCGCAAAGTTAGTGTGCCTGCGTATTTGTGGTATGCGCACTAGCGTTTGCAGGGAAACGTGTAGCTTCAGTTTCGTTTCGGCGTATTCGTGCGGTGGACTTCGTCGCCGCCTACTTTCAGATTGTTAGCAGTTATTAAGCCACAAAAATAAGTAGACATCTGTGTATAGTTATTTTTGACACCTAATCAGTACCAGTCGAATAGTGGCAGAAGCTTATCCAATCGAATATCGAACACATTTAAAATAATTGCCGAATGTCGAAAGGCGCGCCGTTCTCATAATTACTGTAAATCGGTGTTCGTGGGATCCTATTGGTAGCATTACTAACAGAAGCACAAAAAACGCAGCTGGATAAAATAAATAGATCCCGCGAGTCCAGCGAACCGTTTAGAAAGTTCACGTGATTACTGTATAGCCGGCAGACTTCGCTTGTAGTACATGAAGGACCGAGGCGTAGCAGTTTAGCAAGAACTGCACTAAAGGGGCTCGACCAGCTTTTAAGAGCGGAGCACTTCCGGGACACAGGCTGTCGGCGTGTAATGTCTCACGCCCCGCCACCGTGGTCTAGTGGTTATGGCACTCGGCTGCAGATCCGAAGGTCGCGGGATCGAATCCCGGTCGTGGCGGCTGCATTTCGATGGAGGCGATATGTTGAGGCCCGTGTGCTGTGCGGTGTCAGCGCACGTTAAAAAGAACCCCAGGTGGTGGAAATTTCTGGAGACCTCCACTACGGCGTCTCTCATAATCAGAGCTGGTTTTGGGACGTTAAACCCCACAAATCATGTAATCGCTCATGAACTGTAGAAGGATGGTCATGTGGGCGAGTTGGAACTGGTCAGGCATATTGACGGTCAGCGCGAAACACGAGGACAAAAAGAAGGAAGGGACACAAACCACACCGCTGTCTCACAACTAACTTTTATTTAGCAACACACGCATATTTAACAGCACTGACCACACCCACGTGATAGCCCTGCATGACAGGGAAATTTCATTCTTGAATCAGTTCATCACCTAGCTTATCTTGTTTTGGTTCTAACGAGGTTTTTTTGATATTTTGTTGCACACTTTTCCTTCTGCGTCATGGGATCGCGTGGGTGGGGTCAGTGCAAGGAGGTTTCTTGGGTCAGTGCTGTTAAATATGCCTGTGTTGCTAAATAAAAGTTAGTTGTGAGACAGCGCTGTGGTTTGTGTCCCTTCCTTCTTTTTGTCCTCGTGTTTCGCGCTGAATTATGCCTAATCTCTCATGACGTTGTCACGCTCTGAAAGCAGCAGTTGAAAACAGGGGCAGAAACATGCTAATAACTGACCAGAACCGGTTAAAATTGATCCAGATTTAAAATGGTTAAGGTAAACCGGATTAGAATCGCAGAATAAAAGGCACGTTTAAAGGGTAAATAATGACATAACGAGACCAAGTTAAGCGAAAAGTAATTGAAAAAGCCGACAATAAACACAACACAAACATAACGAAACTGTGGAAATCACTTCTACGCACTTCGTAAAGCTTTCACCCCATTCGAGGTGGCTTGTTTCACAGTTCATTCTATAACTCTAGGGTAGATCTGATGAGCCGTACCGCGCACTCTCAAGGAGAGAGTAGCTGTGTTTGAACCGGACAACAAAGAAGACTGATAAGGGCTGATGCTTCACCGACAAGCTAGCCTGCGTCCTGGCTAAACGTAAACAAAATATAAAGGAAGTGTCTGGTTATGTATCGCATGTCGTGATAACGTTCCGAATCTTTATTACTACAGTCGTCACGCATTCAGTCGGTCCGCTGGTCGTACAACAGAATGTCTAGGCAACGCCGTTCCCCCTCTCCCCTACCACACTGACAATGAGGGAGGGGGATGGAGGGAGGAGGAGGAATATCAGTTGGAAAAATTACACCATCTCCCGCTAAAGGGAAAAATGTGTGGATGCGAAGCAGCGAGTAGATGGTTAGCTTGATGGTTAGCTGTAATTTTTCGCGGTAGCGGCCCGAGCGCTCATCGCGGCGCTGCACAGGAGAGAGAATGAGGCGCGCGCGCTCCGTCATTTTCATACCGCGGAACTACGGTGGCGCCCCCAGCGGAGTATGCAGCTGTCGCACCACCTGTCGTGCGCGCCGCTCCGTAGAGTAGAAGATTCCTAGAGGAGAGAAAGTGGGGGAGCGTAGGAAAGGAGAGAGAGAGAGGGGGGAGGGAACGTGCATGCGCTGTGGGACAGGGGACGCGGGCGCCGCTCGGTAGAGTAGAACATTCCTAGAGGAGAGAAAGAGACGCTGCCTAGCAGACGCTGCCTGCGTCAGCGTTGTCTCTCGTGGGCGAGGCCGCGATTGATTGATTGTGGTTCGGTTAGGAAAGGACGCTAATTTCTGCAACCCATGTAGGGAGCACGGCTAAGCGTCCGTGGGGGTGGGGGAAAGGGAGTGAAAGAGATAGGAGAGAAAGGCCGTAGTGGAGGGCTCCGGAAATTTTGACCACCTGGGGTTCTTTAACGTGCACTGACAACGCACAGTACACGGGCCTCTGGAAGTTCCGCCTCCATCAGCGAGGCCGCGTTCTCGTCCCTTGCCACCTTGGGCCAGCTGTTGCGCATGCGCAGGTGGGGGGGGGGGGGGTTGTGGACGGCGCAGGGACGGAACAGGCTCGACCATAAGCTGCTACGCATCTAAAACAGTGCACCCTGTCGTCACGTCAACCTTTTTTTTCCAAGAGGGCGCTCGACTATAAATGAAGTCGTAGATCTACCACATGTCGATGACCACTGACGACCAGAAGGAAGTACAGTATATCTGAGATTGTTAGATTTTTTCCCTCTGTAACCTAATCTTCAGTTATTTCCGCTTTGGGTAACCGTTGCGTATCGTTCACGCAATTCAAAATTATGCGTGTAATCAATTTCAGCGACTACAAATTCTGACTTACTGCTCGTAAGCAGTCCTAACTACTCCGTGGGTCAATTCAATTACTATTAATTACACCGAATGACTGAGGTTGTTGAATTGCTTTAATTACTACTAATTACTCACTGTCTTATTGAATTATTCGTAATTATTGGTAATCGCTCATGGGACGCTTGAGTTACTCATATACTGATTTTTCTGTGGGTCCGTCAATTACTAGCTGTTACTAGTAATTACTCTTTGGATTCGTTCAACAACACTAATTAATCCGAATCACTTTTCGTGCCTGTTGACTCTGCTACTTCTGAATCACTCGTACTTGCTTCGTTGCCACGGGCCTCTTAAATTATTCTTAATTACTGCGAATTACTTCTTGGCTCTCTCGAATTACTCGTAATTATTGTTTACACTTTCTGGGTCTCTCGGATTAATCATAACTCCTCATTTCTCGTTAGATCAGTTCAATTACTCGCTATGTACGTGGGTGAACGAGCACCCGTGCACAACGGCTGTGACAAGAAGCGCGTTAAGGCGACAACTATGGCTTTTAGAATTTTTGCTCGATATGTTCATTTGAATGTGGTTAACTCGTCATCTAAGTTAACAGTCTTGCGTTCCCGGTGTTGTTATAACCAAATTAATAGATGTAGAAGTCCGCAGTCGTTAGTAACGCCTGCGATAGTGTGTAGAATGTACCTCCCATCTCGCACCAGAAGGGGGGTCTTTCGATATGGGATGTGTGGGAGACGCAGGTTACGGCATACTTACCTGGTGTCGGACTCTCCGGCGATCAGGAAAGCCGGGGTCCCGTGCCGAGGCCTGTCATTGCACTGCGGCAGGCTGAAGTACGCCACTATCCCAAACCGGGGTAGATGGGGCATGTAATTTTTGGTAGTGGGGCTTGGCGTTCGCGCCAGTCCCTGCATGAATTCCAAAGAAAGAACGGGTCTAAGCTGGGCCATGGGGGCGCTGCGGCGCGCCTCTGAAAGGCGTCGTTTTGGTAGCTGGTATTATCGGCGTTGCTCCCTGTGGATGCGCCCGCATTTCGCGTGCGCCAGTTCGTTCTCTCTCTCTCTCACCTCCCCCCCCTTTCTAAGTTTCGCTAGTTCTCCCTTCCCTCAGCTAAAGCACTTGCTGCGTCAGTCGGTTGCGTGGCAGCTTTCGGAATGTTTGAGACATGAAAAAATTATGGAAGATTGTACTAGTATCGTAAGGCTAGCGAAGCAGCGAAGGTGTTTGGCACTTGGTTGTTCCGGGTTTTAGGGGCGAAGCTCCTTAAAGCGGCACCCGTTCGTCCCTCGTCGTAGTCGTAGTAGTGCGTAACCAGTCTTACGCTTTGACCTCCAAGGTGGTGCCGGTGGTAGATTTCTCCTGTGCGTTGTTGAACAATAAAAAATTCGCAGCGTGCGCGTTAACTAAAAGCCGAATTCTTCTGTCTCTCATTCCCCATTAGCAGCCATTGGCATGTTCCGGTAGGAAACGTTAGTAGAAGTGTAAGTGTTAGCTAAAAGCCGACTTCTTCTGTCTCTCATTCCCATTATCAGCCATTGTTTATCTCCGAGTTGCCTTCAGGAACGTCAGGTGGCGCGCGAGCTCTCTCACTCTTCCATCTGCTGTCTTGTGTGAGACAGAAAGAGAGAGAGAGCGAAAGACTGTCCGTTTCTAACGATGATGATGGGTTTGTGCTAGCGCGTTACGGCGTGTGTAAGAAGCTGGTGTAAGACGCTGTGGCCTCTCCGCCTTATACTCTTTCAGCAGTCATGTGATGGCGTCGGCAAACGCGGTGCGCGTTCCGGCCTGTGTAAGGGGCTGCGTAAGACGCTGTGGCCTCTCCCCCCTTACTAGAGTGTACTGCATGTTTGTAACGCGTTTGTGCTAGCGTCCCCTTAAACGCCAGATCCCAGCGTTCGAATAGAGTGTTTCTGACGTCTTTACATGATGATCGACTGGGCGAATTACACGGAAGATTAACGGTTTATCGGTGGTTCACTCCGGAGCTTCGCCCACTCATCATCATTCACCCCGTGGATATGCTGTGAATTTTTTTGTCTCCGGCACACCCGCGTTTCGTCGTGGTTCTTGTTCTTGTTCACCGGAACAAGAACCACGTGGTCCGAGGCTTCTTTATCATCAACTTCGTCTTCTTTCTCTACTAGTTCCTCATCTTCATCATGATCACCTCTTCGACCATCATCTTCCGGTCATGTGTCCTTGTGACGGCATGTTACGTGTTGTTCCGTGACGTCGAGGCCACACAAGGTTATGCTGGTAGATGTAGTGTCATCTTCATCGTCCCGTCGCGTGATGTAGCATGATGTCGAGGCCATACAAGGTTATGCTGTTATATGTAGCGTCATCATCTTCCGGTCACGTGTCGTTGTGACGTCACGTTACGTGGCGTAGCATGATGTCGATGACATAAAATGCTACGCCGGCAGATGTAACGTTGCTTGGTTGCTAGGCAAGGTCATTTCGAGGTCATATTTCGTTACATGACAAACTTCTCAACACGGTCCCAATACTTGCTAGACCACGATTGCTGGACCTAGTTGGTAGTCGAATACACCGACGTGTTCGTGGCCGCCATGTGCGTGACCAAAGTGAATGACCACATTATCGGTGAAGGAAGTGTACAATTTGTGTAATGACACGGCCGATAAAAAGCATCTTTACAGCAGTTGTGTCTGCTCAGAACCTTCAGCGAAAGAAACCACGCATTTCCTCCGCGCGAGCGTGTGCGCGTTTCGCTCGAGATCTTACCGCTTGAAGGCCAGAGGAGACTTCATTATGTACGCAATATTAGGAGTTGATACTTATACCCACCCTGTACAGACGGTGGCAGCATAGTAACGCGGAATGCTGACAGCCGCGTGCAAGTTCCGCGTCTGCCTAGGTTTGCCCCGGGAGATGGCGACATCTCTACATCAATGCTCCTTCCTCTCATTGTTCTTGAAGCTCACTTTGTCAGCATTACTCTGCGGGCTGGATAATCTCTAATGCTCACTGCGACCACGCATGTTTCCTGCAGTGCAAATGTTTATTTCGGACCGTGCACGTTTGCTATAATGCCGCTTAGGTTGCTTTAAAAGCCTATAGTAATTACTCCTTGGGTTCGTTGAACAACCCTAATTAATACTAATTACTGTTCGTGCTTGTTGACACCACAATTTATGAATTGCTCGTACTTCAGTTACTACGGGTGTCTTGAATTACACTTAATTTCTGTTAAATGATTTATGGGTCTCTCGCATTACTCGTAATTATTCTTAATACATTCTGGGCCTCACGGAGTAATCATCACACCTCATTTCTCTTTAAGTCAGTTCCATTACTGGTAGTTGTGCATGGGGATGAACGAGCTCTCGCGCGTGACGGCCGTGACAACACGCGCGTTGCGTTAGCAACTACGGCCGACGTTCTGCGGCTTTACAATTAGCGCAATTTTTCCTCGGTGTGTTCATTTGAGTGAGGTTTGCGCGTAATCTAAGTTTACAGTCTTGCGTGCCCTGGATAATTACAATCAAATTAATAGAGGTACGAGTCTGCAGTCGTTAGTAACGCCTACGATAGTGTGTAGAATGTACCTTTCATCTAGTACCAGAAGTAGGGTCTTTCGAAATTGTATTTGCGGGCGACGCAATCTCCGGCATACATACCTGGTGTTGGACCCACCGGTGATCAGGGAGGCTGGGGTCCCGTGCCGAGGCCTTCCATTGCACTGCGGTATGCTGAAGCACGCCACTTTCCCAAATTGGGAAAGACTGGGACACGAAATTTTTGGTAGTGGGGCTCGTCGATCGGGCCAGCCCCTTCATGATATTCCAAAAAAAGGACGATGATTCACCGGCCTTGGCGATAGTTACGAGTGGCTTTTATGCTTCGATGATGCACCGGGGAGTCATTGATGGTGCACAAAATGAAATCATCCGCAAAATGTCTTACTTAAACGGTGTATCTTTGCGGTAACTCATTCATATGCAGCAGAAACACTGGCGTGAGCATGCTTCCGGTTTCTCTGACGAAAGGGGTCCCGATGAACAGCCGTCATTATGAATGAGGACAAACTTAAGCCGATCAGATAAGTGGTTTTCAATCAGATGGACAATGGGATGGTTATCCAGAGTGGAAATAAGTTTCAAGATTGGCTTCTGCGGGACACACTGTCGAACACCTTGGAAAAATCTCACGATTTCGCGAACGGCCAGTCGATATTTATGAATGCACTCCGGCAGAAGTGAGTGCTGGTATACCTCTAGTTAAACTCGGTCAACAATTATGGCCTACGTCGTATTACCTACGGCACCGAAAAGTAGTGCCTCTGCAAGGTTGCGTTGAATACGCAACAGGCTTTCATGCCATGCACGGGCAACGTTAGGTTTCCTTCAAATTTAGGTCTGTATAGTTCAGACCTCGCCTTGATCACACATTTCATGCAGTACTTTATTTACTTCTAGTTATTTGCTTTTTTTTCTACATTTGTAGCCACGAAAGAGGTGTTTGTTTAACCCAGAAAATGGGGTAGCTCCCACGCCTTGTGGCAATCGGTGTCACGCGAAGCAGTCAACGAGGAGATTGCCCATGACGAATTGTTTGGCATTCAGCCAACTGTTACGAATACGATGAACCAGGAACGTCGACAGCACCGCGGTGACTGAATGGTAGCTCATGGCACGATCTAACGTTGACGGTCACGTTAGTCCAAAGCACAGACGTCTGTTTTGTAGGAGAAGAAAAATTACACCATCTCCCCGAAGGGGACCATGGGGTGATGCGGAGCATCGTTGGGAGTTTCAACGGTGCATTTAACGGCGGTGTTTACAGGTTTGCAGTGTTTTCGGTGTTACCTTTGCGGTGAACTTTGCGTGTTATTACGTTGTTAACTTGGTTCGTTACCACGCATCGCGTGACCGTTGTCAGAGTGTGAGTTGATGCTGATGCGTACTTGCGTCAACCCACTCGCTGACGGAACTGTTGCTTCCATCACACAACACCACCAACTTCTTTCATCGGAGAAGGAGGAGATACTACTGAAGCGAAGCGCGCGCGCGCTCTCTACTCGCTTTATTTATTGCAGCAGCTGTTGGAGAGAGGGAAGGGAGAGGAGAGTCGCGCATGCGTAGTGTGAGTGCGGACGCCGGACGTGTGACATACCGACGAGTAAGAGATGCTCCGCATCTAATACACTCTGCAGTGCGTTGATGTGCTATCGGAAGCGCCGCTCGTTGAAGTATTCATACGGGATTGAGAAAAGTGGCAGAAAGCATGCCGAGTGACAGCAGAACATGTATGGCTATAATACACATTAGAAGCGCAGTTCACGTTACACAAGCGCCATCATTACAACTGCTGGTGCAATAGGATTATTCATTGTAAACACCGTATGGGAGGAGCCGCCGTAGTCTAGTTCTAGCGTGCTTATTTGGCACCTTAAAGGCCCGGATTTGATACCTCCCAAACGCTTCGTCGGTTGCATGTGTGTCTGTGTGCTTGTCATGTTTGCATTTTAATGGCAAGCTGCGAAAGGCTGTTTTCCGTTCTTGTTTTTAGGTCTGTTGTAGTGTTATATTAAACGTCTGTCTTTGATGGCTCCTGATTGACGTGGGCTTTGTATATGTCTGACAATGTCTCTTTGAGTTGGTCCTTAATCCACATAGGCTCTGTGAAATTCAAACACCAGTGCCAAATACCTGCATACCACGGGCAGGCCACTAGTGTGTGAGCCACACGCAATTTCAGCATTGTTAATTGTGACGTAAATGACGAGTACATTACGCTGGTGATGTAGATCAATCGTTCGTGTGCGTCATAGATTTATACCCTACCTCCCAATTATTGGGTATACCAGGTGAGCGCGAGATTAGATAGATAGATAGATAGATAGATAGATAGATAGATAGATAGATAGATAGATAGATAGATAGATAGATAGATAGATAGATAGATAGATAGATAGATAGATAGATAGATAGATAGATAGATATCCTGAGACCTTCGGATCGGCAGCAGAGTGCCGTAACCACTGGACCACTATACCGGGGCTGCTGTTATAACAGAAGATAGCCAATGTTAGCCAACACTAAATGTTAACTGCTGGTAGCACGCAAATAAATGTATTTTTTCGTGATATTGTGAGACGCGCTGTCGGACTCCGCTGCCGTCGGGATCGGCGCACATTTTTATGCCGACGCACGAAGTCGAATCCGGGGATCCCAGCCCCTTTGCCGTAAAAAATATGATATGCCGCTCAAAGCACGTACAGCTGTGCGAAGATAAGCGTCGTCTCGTGCGTGTTTCGCGAAGCAATGAATATACAAGCCCCGGTGATGGTGCGAAACGCAACGCTGCGCGCCTGACATTTCTATTGAGTTAGTATATCCGATTACTTGCATGATGAATGAAGAAACCGAAACTCTCGCCACGGAAAATGGCATTGAAACAGCGTACTTTACAATTCGCAATTAATGCAGTCTCATCTCTACAATAAAAATTTCTGGGGTTTCACGTCCCAAAAACACGATACGATTATGAGAGACGCCGCAGTGAAGGGCTCCGCAAAGGTGGACCAGCTGTGGCTCTTGAACGTGCCCTGTTATCCCGCTGTACGGCAGGCGCGTATTCTTTTCGGGACGGGGGAGGGGACATGCTAAAGGTCTTGAGAAAAACATCTATTTTCATTATTTATTTTCGGTAAAAATCGCAGTATGTACATTAAGTGTCTTTAAATAATAGGCTTAAATTTTATGTGATTGGCACTGCACTGGGTCATCAGTTCACTACCCCCCAACCGAAATTTCGGGAGGGGCCCGGGGTTATTTCCACTGACCTCAATGAAATTTTCAGTATATGTTCTTCTCCAGTGCTTTAATAATATATCCCAAGCCAAACGGTTGCTATTCATTTAGCTTCCCAAAAAATGAATTTTGAAAAACTTAGCTGATTTTTATGCGGGCCACTCTGTGTTTTTGACGTCATCACCTACAGCGCTGCCTATACCCGAGAAGTCGGATGGCCAAACGCGAAACGGTGACACTTCAGCACTCAAATCGTCGCTGTCAAGCTCAGACAAGCTGGCGCTACTCGTCGGATGACACCGCCACTGATTTTTAGGGGCGAAGCTCCTCCCGTTCGTCCCTCGTCGTAGTCGTAGTAGTGCGTAACCAGTCTTACGCTTTGACCTCCAAGGTGGTGCCGGTGGGAGATTTCTCCTGTGCGTTGTTGAACAATAAAAAATTCGCAGCGTGCGCGTTAACTAAAAGCCGAATTCTTCTGTCTCTCATTCCCCATTAGCAGCCATTTCGTGCGTCCCCGATGTATGTAGTAGTAGTAGTAGTAGTAGTAGTAGTTAGTAGTAGGTAGCCACCGGCGCGTGCCTGCTGGAGCGCACGCACGCGCCGAGGGCGAGCGCGTGGCACCTGGCGCTCGCCCTCGCCGCGAGCGCCGGGAGCCACGCGCTCCCCGGCAAACTCGACACTGCCCCGGCAAACGCGAGAGACAACGTTGGCGCAGGCAGCGTCTCCTAGCGAGTTTCTTGATTGAGAAATACCGACTGCTCGCGTTGGAGAAGCGTGCACCGGCAAAACCCATAATATATATATATATATATATATATATATATATATATATATATATATATATATATATATATATATATATATATTAACTTCAACCTCATGCAAAATATTAGAACATATAATACACAATCATATCTTAGATTTTCTCAACAAACACAATTTTCTAACTAGGCATCAGCACGGATTCAGAAAGGGCTTCTCAACCTGCACTCAGCTCGTTGAAACCGTGCATGATTTTGCGAAATCTATTAACCAAGGCAAGCAAATCGATGCAATTTTTATGGACTTCGCCAAGGCCTTCGATAAGGTTTCGCACAAAAAGTTGCTATTTAAACTAGAGAAATTACTTAAAAACAAAAGATTAATGGATTGGCTTTCTTGTTACTTAACTAAAAGACAACAGTTTGTTTCTTTTCGCGATCGCTGCTCTAAATATGTCAAGGTCGATTCTGGTGTTCCCCAGGGCTCAGTTCTTGGGCCACTACTATTTCTTTTGTTTATTAATGATATTGCCGAACAAGTTCCTGTTAAAGTGAAACTTTACGCGGATGACTGTGTTTTATACACCGAGGTTGATAACACATCCGATCAACTGCTGTTAAATCAGGCATTTCAGAAAGTAGCCTCCTGGTGTGAGGAATGGCAAATGGTCATCAACTTTGACAAAACGGTCTTTATGCGTATCACTCACAAGAAAAATCCTTTACATTTCAGGTACAATGCTAACAATATTTTTCTGTCTGAGGTCACTAATTATAAGTACTTGGGTCTTTACATATCGAATGACCTGTGCTGGAATAAACACATTACGCACATAACAACAAATGCAACCTACAAACTGTTTTTTCTTCGTCGTGCTCTCAAGCTTTCCACTCCGTCTGTCCGCCTTTTAGCGTACAAATCAATTGTCCTACCAATATTAGATTACGCCGCGATCATATGGGACCCTTTTACCAAGACTAACATTAACAAACTAGAAAAAGTGCAGAAAAGAGCAGTACGTTTTGTTTACAATAATTTTTCAAGAACTTCTGTTACAGACCTTTTAAAGAGAGCGCAACTTTCGCCCTTATCACTAAGATACCGTAACTCAAGGCTTAAATTTTTGTATCAACTAATTAAAGGCCAATATAAAGTCAATATAGCCGATATTTTTTCTTTTTCTTCTGGTTACTCAACTAGGCAGAGGCATGGCTACACCATAACCCCATTTTCCACACGCAACAATTGCTTCAAATATTCATTTTTTCCTCGCACCATAGTCGAGTGGAATAAACTAACTAATGCAACTGTTTCAGCACCATCATTGGCATTGTTTCATCGGAATTAGAAGCCACACTTAGCAGTTGAATTGTATTGCACCTTGTTTATATGACATTGCTTTGTATCGCATTGCTTTGCATTTTTCTTTGTATGCTGTTGTATTGTATTGTATTTCATTCTGTTTGTATGCCACATGTATTGCCATTTGTTTGAATACCTACTTTATGTACCACCCTGCTAAAATCACCGAATGGTGATTGCAGTAAGTCTAAATAAATAAATAAAATATATATATATATATATATATATATATATATATATATATATATAGCACTTCATTGCAAGTCAAGATCCAGTGTATATATATATATATATATATATATATATATATATATATATATATATATATATATATATATATATATATATATATATATATATATATATATATACACTGGATCTTGACTTGCAATGAAGTGCCGGTGGGAGATTTCACTTGTGCATTGTGCATAGTTGAACCGTGAGGATTCGTAGCATGCGCGTTAACTAAATTAATCCGGAACTCGGCACGATCTACGATGCACATCCCGAGCTTCGCCCACTCATCATCATTCACTCCGTGGATATGCTGTAATTTTTTTCTCTGGAACCAGCTCCATATTTCTGATGGTGAGGAGGGCGTGACGTCATCGCTACACTACACAAGGCATCGACCCATTTCGGTTTCGCTTCGGACACATCCTTCATTCGGTTATTTAAAATTATCCGTAAATTTCTGAAAATATTGAACCTCCCTGGCTGCTACAGGAGTATCAGTGCAATTAGAAACTAGCAATATGAAAATATGGGGAAAAAATCGCTGCCTCTCCTAACATATATGTATACGTTATCGTTATTTCTCGTTCGCTTTCAAACGCTGTCTCAAAAATTTCTTTCCTGTCTCTTCGTTTCCGTTTAGAGACACCTTCACAAAAAGTGTACGCCTTCACGGAATTAAAGATTAGGAGGGTGTTGTCCCATTTGTATTCCTGAGAAGCCGCTTATAGGCGTGTCAGCGATATTGAGAAGGCTCTGTACCGGCTTGAGCCGGTCGCATAGGGGTGTTCTGTTCTCGAAGCAGCCTCGGAGCACGGTTACACATCTCGTTTCGTTTACTCAAGACGCAAGCCTGACCGCAATAGCGGATGAATTAAGATTTTCATGATGTCGTTCTTAACCTTATCACGAAAAGTGCCGTCCGAACACATGGCAATGTTGCACTTTAATTTTAGACTGTCAGACCTGTCTTCACGGTTCAATGGTCTTAATGTGCGCGCTGTATGATTTATCCACCTCTTACTTTTTCCCCATTTTCTTCTGTCCGGACAGCAAGTTCAGAGCTCTGGCGGAATTTTCATTTGGCACGTCATCCGTATCATCAACTGCTACCTGTTCATACGTGTTCAGTGGGTACTTTCTTCTCCCATTACTACGTCTGCTGCTTTGACTACATAATTTTCCTTTTGTAATGCTTGCTGAGAAGTTCTGTCAATAGTGGTCTCTATACCTTGTTTGTACAACAGAAATTATTTGCGGAAAGCAAAAAAAAAAAAACATGTGGTTGATCCCTCTGTCTTGGGAATCTGTAAAACACGAAAGTGAAATCTCTGTCTTCGCGAAGTTGTGGAACGCATAAACGGCAATCTGGCGAATCGGGGGTTCGGAGATAGCTTGAGTACCGTGAACGTGTGAATACGTTACATGTGGACACCAGCGGCACCTGGGCACAGTACAAGGATCCTCAACAGTTGTACACGTGGGAAAATTCTAGAACGACTCACATTGCTCCGCAAGAGAGAGAGAGAGAGAGATGATAGGCGGAAGGCAGGGAAGTTAACCGGAAGGAAAGTATCCACTTTGCTACCCTGCACTGGGGAAGGGGTGAAGGGAGACAGAAAGGGATGGAAGAAAAGAATAAAGGGAGAAAGAGAGAGGTCGAATCGCGCACACACACAAGCACGGCATGTGTCAGAGACGGTTCACGAGGCCCGTTGCGCGCAAAAACTAATAATTGCTCCGCAAACACTGAATTGCACGTGTCAGAGCCCAGCGAAAACCTGCCATAAACAAGGAGCGTCCGCAAACCTTGCAAGCGAAACAGAAAGGGTTGTCATCGGATCGTTTTGTGAAAACGCAGCCCACTGCAACGTGAGGTCAATCAGTTTGCTTTTCGACGGCCGTCCTTGCGGTCCCTGGAGCAGTGCGCGTCGCAATTCAACACACCTGGCTAGCGTATTATCCCGCAAAACGCACTGAGCTGGATCACAGTCAACGAGATTTCGTTGCTAATTCCACTATACCAAACCCCAGCTGCAGCACCGTTGTAATGCTTTATCGTCTTTTTACCGTTACGTTTCATTTGCACGAAATACAGCATTGGACTGAACAGAAGCGGGACTACCTACAGCTGTTTTATTTCGACAAGTGTTGATGTCCACATTTGTATGCAGTAATTCTCCCTTGAATCTACACTATACATGCATGTATAAGCCCAAGTGAGATAGTATAGACTGAATGCACGACACTAAAGAAGATAGGATAGTTAATATGGATGTAGTTTAGGTGCAAGTAAGAACCGGTGCACATAAACGTAACACCACTTGTTGCACCTAGTTCCGTGTCGTGTGTGACAAGGAAACAGCACGGTTAAATAACCAAAACTGCAATAGCCATAGGGTGCAAATCTGAGCGAGTTCGTTGACATTCTTTGTGGAAACAGAGAAGCAAGTACGGAAAACACAAGACCAGAATAGTACACCTTCTCCGCAATAGAGTACAGACGAAAATAATTTCACCACCACTGGACTTATTTGTTCAGTTTAACGGCTGGCGCGGGCCCTGTACATCGAAGGTGTCCCGATACGATGCAATATGTTAGGCGTGACATTTCTCCTCTGGAACTAGAGACGGAAAAAAACGAAGTGCGCTCCGGACGACCTTTGCAACATCACGTGACAGGAAGGTGAAACGACGGACCCGTTGAGCGAAGCCTGGAAAAATGCACCTGTCTCTTTGTTTCTATGGCGATGACGTAACTTTCGAAGCGCATCAAAGCACGTGTTGAGGTCGGCAGCTTCAGTTGGAGGCGTTCTTTTGGGCATAACAGGGATGGCGTCCCCTTACAGGACGGTAGCGGTTCGGTTCGGGCTGACTTTTCGTCGTAATGTACGGTGGAACAGCGACGGAAACGGAAAGAAGACGCAGAGCTCTTGCTAACGAATAATACTGGGAAGGTTGGCACAACGTGCATATAATCGCAACAGCGCAGAAACCGATGACAAGCATACAAGAAGGGCACAAAACAGAGAGACAACTTTTCAATGAAATTTATTCGTCGTAACAGAGAACCGCGCAGCTGCGCTGCCAACGATAAAGAAATGAAATAATACGAGAAGAAAATAAGAAGCGAGATAAAAAAAATGAAGCTGCGAAACGCACATGCATTGGACAACCAAAGTCAGGAGACGAGAAAATTGATCGTTATTGTCTTCGCAGGCTTCGTTCAAGCCTTGTTGAACACGTGTAGAAAGCACTACGCTGCGCTCTTCCTCATGTTCTTCATAGTCCCCTTGTCTTGCTTCAGCCTGCACGAGTTGTTACCCATACATGTCATTATTACAAGTTAACTAAGGCACTTACGTACTTATTCACGCATTTAATTACGCACTTAGTCACTTATTCACGTGTTTAGTTCCCTTACAGAACTTGGTCATGTAATGATTATGCAGCTGGCCTACTGTAATTTTCATTGCTTTAATAAATATTAGACGGTTTAATTTCGAAACATTTTGGCCCAATATTCAGTTCAAGTGTAATAACGTCTGCTTGAAATCATTAAAGTTTCTCGATGTCTTCGACATCGAGGCATTCTAGAAATATAGCGTTCTTATTGCGCTCCCGAAAAGACCGTGCGCCACCACAGGACGGCAAAGGCACTATTCAGTGACGTCAACTTAAGACATTTAAAAACACCTACATATCATTAGCTTTCGTTGCTCTGAAATAATAAATTTATGCGAAAGCTAGAAAGCATGGAAATAGTTGGACTCCGTGTGGAGCCGTCGTACGGGTGTACGACTGGAGCGTCGTTTTCACATGTCCCCTGAAGGCACGCCCATCTCGGAGGCCTTGGCGGCGACTGAGGTGACGCTGCAGAGTCGAGGGGAGAGCGTGCTGACAAAGAGAAACCGTGTTTCTGTCGTTATAAATCAACCCGCATGATTGAACGATTTCTGCTGTTTTACGTCCGAAAACAAGCTATGGTTATGAGAGACGCCGTGGTGGAGGGCTCCGGAAATTTCGACCACCTGGGGTTCTTTAACGTGCAATGACATCGCACAGCACACGGGCCTCAACATTTCGCCTCCATGGAAATGCAGCCGCCGCGGCCGGGATTCGATCCCGCGACCTTCGGATCAGCAGCGGAGTACCATAGCCACTAGACCACCGTGGCGGCGCCGCATGATTGAACACAAAAAAAAACAACATATACTATATTTATAGGGATGGAATTCTGAATACACACACCGTACAAAATTTTCAGAGAACGTTTCACGACCCCCTTCACGTAGTTTTTAATCACTCACTCACTCACTCACTCACTCGCTCACCTATTGCTTTCATCAAGACGCATTATAAATTGTTTCTTATTCATCAGAGAATGTACAAAAATGCTCGCATGGCGCAAGTTATCTGATTGGTTTATTTCGCCAGACAATCGGCTATAATACAGTAGTGTCAGACGTAGTGGAGAGTCTTGTCTACAATAGCCCACAGTATATCAATCAAGGAAACCATACGTACAAACAAACAAACAAACAAACAAACAAACAAACAAACAAACAATTAAACAATTAAACAAACAAACAAACAATCAATCAATCAAATAAATAAATAAATAAATAAATAAACAAATAAATAGCCAGCAAGACAAGCACAAGCGCGCACAGAAACTTCTATGTAGCATGATAACCAATGCGGTGATCCTATGAGGTAATCCTGTGAGACATACGTCGCAAATCTTTCACGGTGCACGCAACTACAGCGTGTAGGATCCGCCGTAAAGGATTACCTACTTTTCGCTGTGCAATGCACGTACTCCGGCCCGTATATCATTTCACCTGACAGCAGCATATATGGACAACGGAAAGCGATCTTGGGATACAACTCACTTTAAAAAGATTCCCAATATGAAAATGATGTAACATACGCTTACCTCATAGTCTCCTTGAGCTCCAAAGGCAATCTCAGTGTACCGGCTCTAACATTCGTGGTTCCTCACAATTGGTACGGCAATCACGCGCGATTCGCTAGCGAGCGCGCACATGACTTGTCGCTAGGCGGTGAGATATAGAATCCTAAATGGGCGACAAAGGAGTCGTTTGTATGCGCAAACGTGCGCTTCTGCACGGCAAGTCATTTGTGGCGTACCTTTAGCACAATCCATCGAAAGCTTGCGCAGATCGCTACACGCTGTCAAGCATATATATACTCTCTGTCTTCGGATAATATATAACCGGAGACGAACACAGTATTAATGGCGCTGTGGCGAAACGTACATCCCTCTTCGTTGTCGAGATAGTGAGTTCGAAACGGGGTTCCAGTTCTGGAGCGGGACACGATACGAGCAGTACACGGCCGCACCGAAGTTGCGTATGACGGTTCGGCAGTTCAAAGTGCGTTGCGCAACCGATAGCGGACTCCGTGACAAGCGCCTCACGAAGGACAGGTATTTCCGGCGGCCTCCGGGAATCCCGTTAGGTTGTTCCCGGGTGCGGGATTCCCGGAGGCGTGCTTGTATCGCCGGCCGTGTTCCCATTTTTTTTTCGTGCGAGCCGGAAGAGAACTATGATACGTCGAAACCTCGGCATTCGCGAGACTAGTGATGCCAAGATCGGGATGATGTTAAATTCCCTCGTGGGGCGATCGACGTTGTGAGCTGTCGTGAGCATCCTCAGTCGCTAGGCTGCTTAAACAGCGCGCGTGAGATTGCACACATGATTTACTGCAAAGTAGACGTCGGCCTTACGGGCATCATTGAAAAATATGGCTGTGTAATAGCTGCGTTGTATTCCCCAGGGGCGGAGACTCGAAGACGGGCAGTTGGCTGATAGGCGGGACGTGCAATTGGTAGTGGATGGCTCATATAAAGACATGAGCCATTAGCCTGAAATGGACATCAAACGATGTCAGATGATATCCTGGGTGAAGCGAGGATTAAGTCTATTTGTGTGTGTCACGTAATGCGATAGAAAGAATAGACCGTGGCTTCGCTACGCGGAACGACGAAGGTCGATGGAGGGGGAGACACGATCCGTGGCGGTTGACGATTAAATAGAGGGATGACATTAGGAAGGTGCTTCGCCGTGCGGTGAGGATGCGTCGGACGCTGGACCACATTCTCTGCCAGAGCCGCCAGGGTCTGAAGGGTCATTTCCTACAACGTCGCTCTAATTCACTGCCCCCTCGATTTTCAACGCTAATATAAGTGATGATCTTTCGCAGTAAAAGTTGTGGCAATTAATTTTCCATATAACCAACCTTTTATGTAGCATCTCCTTGCGGGGTCGTTTAGGATAATAACATGAATGAATGAATGAATGAATGAATGAATGAATGAATGAATGAATGAATGAATCTTCAGGACTCGAATTCACAGCTCTTTCATTTGCTCTTTGCGAATGGCCGGACAGCCTCTTTCTTTGACGTTGTACTTGAGGTGGACATCTGTATTTGAGGTGGTCATTGTGCAACTTCCCGTGTTGTCTTCTCTTTCAACAGACATGTTTATTTTGTTTTTGCTTTTCCGCTTAAATATACAGTGGTTGGGCCCTGAAGGTGCAACAAATGAAATGAGGTGGCATGCCAGCTTCAAAACCACCTGAAATTTTACCTGGCGGACAATTCTACAGCGTATGATGTTTCTGCGAACACGTGTTCGTATGAAGCCTCCGTACTACTTTGATGACAAAATTGTCCATGTGATGAGGACGATAAGGACATTCCGAGCCGTTATATTGGGCATTTCATTGTGTGTTAGCACTTGTAGCCTTTATAGTCGCCATCGAAACTACAACGTTTCGCTTCAGCAACTTTCCCTCGTGTCACCCGACTGCCTGCAGAGCTTGTCAGAGTAAACACCGATGCAAAAACGAGAGTAATACTTTTCACAGGCATTAACTTTTAACTGTCTCTAATTTAAACGAAAACATAGTGAAAGTTGTTCTGAAAGTTCTCTCGAAGCAATGTTGCAATGAGGACTTTGCCACTCCTGTGTTCTTACCTATTAGACGCAGGCCTTACGAATGCCTGGAGACGTGCTTCTGTAACGACATAGAGATATTCAGATGGAATGGCCCCTTCTGAATATGGAAAGGGTACCTTTCCGGCCTTGCAATTAGCCCAAACAATGGCGTCGTAATCAATTCCGTAAGCAGCGTGGGCAAGTGTCGATTGTCCGGGCTTTAACATGAAAAATGCACGCACGGCCCTCGGGGTATTAAGCTGCAAAACATATTGGCCCTACCCAAGGATGTTTGGCCCTACCATGCGTGACAATAGCACTGCAAGATTTGAATCGGGACGGGCACCATCATTAGTCGGGCAAAGGCGCAGTGCAGAGAAGCGATTTTGGAAACTTTAAAAAGAATCTATGCCAGGCAAACCCCGGTTACTGCCCACCACCGTAGCATGCATGTGCCGTAGCACCCACGGTGGTGGATGCTACGGTACTCATGTTTTCAATAAGACTTGAGTTAAATCATCATCGTTTGAGTCGTCATTCAATCATCATCGTTTTCAGTCAACACTTGACCACTAACCACGACACTGATTGGGATTTCGTAACCATAATCGCGACAGAGAAACGCCCATCGACACGGCTACTTTTAGAATCTTTACATATTCAAACGCCTGAGAACGCGATTAACCGGTCGCGGGGTAATCTCCTCGAGATATACATGCGCACTCTGCGCCACCCAGCTCATAAATAGTCGCGCCCTTGTGCACCCTCTTCATTGTGAACAAGGGACCCGTAGCGGTCCCGAAACGTCATTATTTGTTCGTTTATTTTGTGACAAGGCGAGTGCCTGTTTATTTCTTACCATAAGACAATTCCATGAAAGTTATTGAAAATTATAACGTAATTTCTCCTGCCCCGCCATGCGTGATCCGCACTATGTTCTACATCGTGCATTTCGAGGAACTCTGTGTACTCTGTGTATATGTAGAATACGGCAATGCCTGAAGGAACTACGGCCGTCGAGATCGAGTACTGGAAGGTATCTCAAGCGGGGCAGTTCACGCGAATTAAAAGCAGGAAAAGCCGCACTTTCCTTTTTTAACCAGAACGTCATTTGTCGCAAGCGCTCTCGGACGCGAGGCAATCGTCTAACGTACCTCTACACAGCCTAAACAAAGATTGGCCACATACGCCAACGGCGATAAGACGTTGCATCTGCTCTGCGTGCTTGCACATTCGCCTTGGGAATCTCCCTGTTCACATTTATGATGCGACTGGTCCTAGGCCCGCAACGCCGGCCCGACAATACGGGATTATCCTCACATTTCTTTTTCGTTGTAGACTTCCTGCAAATTTGCCTGCAGTTGTTGAATATCAACGAATAAATATTACAGAGAGAAAAATAATTCGCACAAACATCGGCAGACGAAAAGGGAAGAGCTACAAAGAAAGAAAGAAAGAAAGAAAGAAAGAAAGAAAGAAAGAAAGAAAGAAAGAAAGAAAGAAAGAAAGAAAGAAAGAAAGAAAGAAAGAAAGAAACCGCAGAGCGAGTGACAAAACCCAGACTGAGTGTAAAGGAGGACACTATACAATTACAACCTTGCCGTCGTGTTATTGTTTGTCTGACACTAACAGTGCCCGTCAGCGAGGCCTCCCAAATTGCGACATAAGGTGACACGCAAACAGCATCCGCGACACTCGGAGAACAAACCACGAGGTCTATTTGTACATCGAACAATCGATACCGTGCTCAAACAAACAAGTGGGGAGTTGTCCATGATCTGGACGACTATCAATATCACATCACCACCCTCTCCCTTTACCTTCCTGCCGGGGTCTTCCCACCGCTACATCGTCCTGCTAGTTCTGCGGTCGTCAGGTTATAAGCCCTTGGCCCCTCCAACCCTGACTTAATGCGACGCCCGCATACGCGCATCGATCTGCAGCACTACGCGCGTGAGTTTATGGTCTTATCGATCATGGTCGACCGTTCCCTGGAAACGTTTGACACGTACAACGTCAGAACGACCTGTCGGTCTTGCAGGTATTGCCCCTACACACACGTCGCTAATTGAACGTGAGCGGTGTCTGTCGATCGCGAGGTCCTCGGCCCATATATTATGCGCGGAGGTGTGTTCCTTTCCTTACCCCTTAGCGCGCGTCAGAGCGCGAACGCGAGCGGTGTTGGTGCCGCGCCCTCGCAGGTACGGTCGAACAGCGCGCTGCTGCGGTTGTACACACGCACACAGTGCTCGCGGAGGCGTGAAAGGACCGGACGGGCATCCGGAGCGGAACGGCAACGAGCAGTGCCGGTACTTTTCCAGCCGCAGTGTTATTATACACTGCACGGCCGGCAGATCGGGACCGAGTGAATGAGGTGTCCCCAGGAGACGGCGTCGGCGCTAAGACTTGAAAGTCGCTAGATACATTCTGCCCCTTTTGAAGTAGCGAAAAAACCTTTGATGCGTCAGTGGTGTTGTTAATTGACACATTTATGGGTTGACAGCACGACATATGTCAAATGGAGCCTTTGGATTTCCTGCTCACCTTTTTTTTTTTCTAAAGCGGGGGAAAAATGTATGTAGCTTCCGCTTGGTAGCGCAAGGCCGGACCACAGCGAAGCTGGCCAATAACAGGTCACTTGATAGTCGTGTGACATTTTGTCATGTCACGTGATCACCCGAAATCACGCGACGCAATGTCACGGGACATGTTCCCGCTAGGATCACGTAACGTAATGTCACGTGACAGGTTTCCGCCTAGATCACGTAACGCAATGTCACGTGATATTACATGATGCCTGGAATCACGCCTACCTTAAAGAGCTTCGCTGTTAGAACTGGCATGCCTGACAAATTGTGGTGAAGTGTGAGAACAAGTGAGAACGATTCACGGCAGTTATACCCGACATGGGAGAGATGTCGCAGCTGTGTTATTGCTGTGCCACTAACGTGCTTAGAACAAATGGCGAATGATTCAGAGTACACCGTGGGCTACTACAGGATATCTCGAGAAAGCTGTGTCAAGTAGAACAATAAAAGTGTGCAGCCGAGCACACGATCCCGAGTACATCGTACCAGAGCAAGTGAAAACACCTAGAAAGTTGCCTCACATACTTCGAGACCGCTGGGCAAGCCGAGTAATGAGTCAGGGATGCCCGAAAACTCGAACAACGTGCCTTTTTAAGATGAAAACAAATTTAGCGCAATTTTTGCAGCGAAGTTGGCGCAAGCTGGTGTACTCTCATTTTAGTATGGACGGCGCGTCTACCTGTTAACGTAAAAGCTTAAAGTGCGTTATATAATACTCAGGATGTTTGAAAAAAAAAATAGGTTCCCTTTCAGGCGCAGTCTATTTAGTTTATCCACCGTGACGGCACGCAGTGTGGAGCGCGACCAATGGCGGCGCTGCGAGCGGCGGTACGGCACGCGTTCGTCTTTCAAAGGCTCTCGTATAAAACCTTTCCAGCCTTTATAGCTCTCGGTTTCAAACAAGGCGATTAAAAAAAAAATTACACCATTTCCCGCTAAAGAGAACCATGTGTGGATGCGAAGCAGCGGGGGGATGGTTAGCTTGAGCGGGAGATGGTGTAATTTTGAGAGGACGAATGAGAACGTATAAGAGAAGAGAGAGAACGCGATGATTGCGTGGTGGCCCGAGCGCTGATCGCGGCCAATCGCGGCGCTGCACAGGGAGAATGAGGCGCGCGCACTCCGTCATTTTCACACCGCGGAACTCTTGGCTGAACTACCGTAGCGCCCCCAGCGAAGTATGCAGCGGTCGCACCACCTGTCGTGCGCGCCAATCCGTAGAGTAGAGGATTTCTAGAGGAGACAAAGGGGGAGCGTAGGAGAGGAAAGGGGGGGGGGAGAGGACGCGCGCATGCGCTGTGGAGGTGTGTGGGGCGCGGGCGGCGCTCCGTAGTTATAGTGTCTAGAAATATAGGCACTATGTTGCTTTGTGGGGTTTTACGTCCCAAAACCAGTTCTGATTATGAGAAACGCCGTAGTGGAGGGCTCCGGCTTTATATATATATATATATATATATATATATATATATATATATATATATATATATATATAGTGCCTATATTTCTAGGCACTATAGTAGAGTGTAGATGATTCCTAGAGAAGAGGAAGGGGGAGCGTAGGAGAGAAAAGAGAGGGAGAGGGGACGCGCATGCACTGTGGGCGTGTGGGACGGACAAAGCCCCCGCGATAAGCTGCGTCGCACCTAAAATTAATGACCCCCTCGGTTTAAAAGTCTCCGTCACGGTCGTCTAGTGGTCATAACGCTCAGCCCCGGGTTACGAGCATGTCTGTTCGATACCACGGCTGGGCTGCAGCTCCCGTGACAGGAGCTTAAATTAGTGCTGCAGCTAACCCCAATTCCCCCCCCCCCCCCCCCCCATTCTCCTGGTTAAGGCATGAAATGCGAATCGCAAATGCGCGTCCACTCAGCGTCTATAACCATGGCCGGTCTAGAACGGGAAACAATGCGTGCTTCGCGTCGCCCCTGCAGCTCAACCACGGTTTTTGGACGTTCACATCCGAGTAACTGAAATCTCGTTGGTTCAACCCCGCTCCCGCTCAATACGTTTTGTTTTAGATGCGAAGCAGCCTATGGTCGGTACTATGTCACTCCCTCCCTCCATCCATCCGCGTGTAGCGTCCACATCCGCACTGCGCATGCGTACCCTCCCCCCCCCCCCCCCCTCATCTCCTTGTCTCATCTCCCCTCCGAACGGCGTGCTTTGACTATGGAAACACTCTTCGATGAACGCCTTACCAGCTCGCAAGGAACGAGAACGCGCCCTCGCCCGCTAGAGACAACGCTGACGCAGGCAGCGTCTTCTAGCGTCAAACCGATGCAAACGCGGTGTGCACACCCCGTGCTGCTTCGCATCGCCTCATGGTCCCCTTTAGCGGGAGATGGTGTAATTTTTTTTCTCTGGGTGATTCATTCTCTACCAACACCCTACACGCGGAACCATTTTTCATACGGTTAACACGACTTTCGGATTATACGTTTAATTTTCTGGCTCCCGTGAAGATCGTTATCAATGATAGTTCACTATAAAGACAAGACGCGGAAGGCGACGACGTTCTGGCAAACGAACGTGGTAGCGTACCAAGCGGTGCACGGCAAGGGCTTTGTCCTGCGCATGCGCAGTCCCGACAAAGCGGCGCAATTGCATGTACGGGTAGTTTGTTTCATTCCGGCGTGACCAAGTGCCCGTATTGCGCAAGCCCGCGGCCTCGCTCCGCGTACGATGTTGACACTATCGAAGACTGCGACGCACTCAACCGCGTGCATCGTTTACTGCGTCGGCGTAGATCGATCATTCACGCACGAAGAGCGACGGAGAAGAACGACCTGTCACAATTTAAAGCAGGGACTGAGTCTCTCATAACAAGGTAGCCATTTCTTTTCTAGAATGC
Source organism: Hyalomma asiaticum (assembly GCA_013339685.2). Taxonomy (NCBI): domain Eukaryota; kingdom Metazoa; phylum Arthropoda; class Arachnida; order Ixodida; family Ixodidae; genus Hyalomma; species Hyalomma asiaticum. The sequence goes on along the minus strand of CM023489.1, from coordinate 46,160,620 downwards.
TGGCAGCGATCACTACACACGAAGTCTTCGACGAATATTGCCCTTTAGTGACTTCAAACAGTGGACTGCGCTATGTTTAAGGAAAATGCTAAGCTCGTAGTCGACAACGACGCACGCTTCAAGTGCGCGCTGCATGCGTACCGTCAACTGTGGATGATACGTCGTAATATTTTTGCTCTCATAGTTGTTCAGAGCGTTGCTTCGTAATATCGCCGTGATGTACTGCAAGGTCGGGCGATCGGCCAATTCAGAATCTGCAGCTCATCATTAAAGTTTTCTCATAGCTAACGTTTTCGCTTCCTCTATAAGACGGGCTGATGCCGTTGCGGCTGCGCAGGAAAGGTGGGCATCCTGGGTGACACACAGTATGGTTTCCTTTCTCCTTATGTATACGTCGGCGGTGAATAGTTGATCTGGTGAAACTTAAACGTACGAGCGAGCAAGACGGAAAGAGTGAAGAACTGATACTCGCCATTTAGAGCAGAGACGGATGCAAAGCAAAATAGAATGAAACATATTGACAGATAGCTTACATAGCCCCGCCACGGTGGTCTAGTGGCTATGGTACTCGGCTGCTGATCCGAGGGTAGCGGGATCGAATCCCGGCCGCGGCGGCTGCATTTCGATGGAGGCGAAATGTTGAAGCCCGTGTACTGCGCGATGTAATTGGACGTTAAAGAACCCCACGTGATCAAAATTTCCGGAGCCCTCCACTACGGCGTCTCTCATAACCACTGCTGCTTTTGGGACGTAAGACACCAGAAATCAGGATAGTTTACATAAAGCACGGAATAGCCGGTTGTATGAGATACTCAAAGATTACATTATAGCAGAATACTCACTTGCCGTTCACTTGTAGGTTGATAAAGTAAGCACTACAGTACAACCTCGACAGTCCCGGCCGGGGCCGCTGCATTTGAATGGAGGCGAAGTGCAGGTTTGAGGCCGGTGTGCTGTGCGTTGTCAGTGCACGTTAAAGAACCACAGTGGTGAAAATTTCCGGAGACCTCCGCGACGGCGTCTCTCACAATCATATCGCAGTTTTAGGACGTAAAGCCCCCGAAACCTATCAACAATACAACTTGTACAAGCTAACACAAGAAGTTGTAACAATATCAGTACCAAGGGAGTCTTCGAGCCACACACAATGAACCGCAGCACATGCGCAAAACATAATTCGCAGGGGCCACGTTGTATGCCTGTCGTAGTTGTCTACACTTCTTGACGCTTCCAATAAAATTCTGCAGCTCTAAATTCACGCCTTTCACCTCATTCAAAAAGTTCGCTTGTCGGATGAGGCACCAACATATATGTTTTTTACTAGTGACAGCGGTCTTTTGTCCTGAACGCGCGGTTCGTTCTCCTACGGGAAGCATTATTACTGCAGCAAAAAGGGGGGAAAAAAGGAACAATAGATACGGTTTCTGTTGAGTGTTGATTCCGAGCAACACCCACCACGGTCACCTTGGCCGGGAAACGAACCAGCGACCTCGCGTGTTCGTTGAGCGAGAGATTGTCGCATCCTCCGAGCCACAAGCTCGGCCGCGTGTTTAATTTCTTTCGGAGAAGCGTCATCGATAACACGCCTGGGTTAGTAAGCGCGCAGGGGGTGTGTCCATCACACATTTGCAGGGTCGTCTGCCTTGCTTCCTCTTACAGACCACGCACGCTACCGTAGAAACAGACACACACACGCACGACACGTCTTTAGTAAGGACAGCACAGACAATCCACTTCGCGCGCATTCGCTCTGACACCGCACATCATATGTACATACGTACGTACACACATCACTCGGTGAGCGTTGGGCAATGAGCACGATGCTATTCGTGTACCGGGAGATCCCAAGTGAATGTCATGGGGGGCGGAGTGGAGTAGAAGAGGGGGAGGGAGTAAGGGGGAGAGGAGGAGAGGGAGACAGCGATCCTGGAAGCGCACCATTGCGGAAGCGTTCAGTGAGGCCAATAAAAAGCACAATGGAAGGAACGGATCGTGTCTCGCGTACTCCGTACAACGGTGCCACTTCGAGTCGCACAGGATAACGCCCGAAGCTCGTCCGGGTGAAAGCTACCGTTCATTCAAATGGAAAGAGGTAAGAGGCATATGTAAACCCCTCAATTTTATATGGCGAAGATGAATACGGGAGTTTTATAGGTGTCTTTTTTCTTTAATTTAACTCTAAAACACCTTATGGTGTACGTGGTCGGTATCCAGGAGGTTTTGCGTACGTAACGGAGTCGGCAGGCGTTATCGTAGAAAGATAACGTGGAGGGTGTGGAAGTACTAAGTTTGTATATGTATAGATGCAAGGAACGAAAATACTCGGTACGACGGGTACCGGGTACGACGAGTACCGGGTACCGGGTGCCGGGTACGACGAAGCGTTTCTCCCACTTACCTGTAGTGAAGCGAGCCCTTTTTATGCAAACATGCATTTATATTGTTGCTGAAGATCAATGTGCCCCAGCCAACAATTTAAACGCTCAAAATTAAAATGTCGCCATTCAGCACTGCCTATTGTGCCAAAGTTGAACTAAAATAGAATTTAGAAAATAGAATATAATATAGAACGAAATATAATTGATCGCACTTCAGTGGTACTGTTTCAAGACAATTGGTACGTCGTGTAGGCATCACTTTTTTTTTCCCCCACAGTTTTCGATACGCTGCAAGTCCACAATCCCACTGTTGAAATCACTGACAAAGATGACACGCACATTTCTCTTCTTTATGGCCAAGACAACAACCGCACTTGCTACGCTGACGGACACAAGTCGCGAGAAAATCGTCGAACATGGAATGTTGCCAGAGCCAGTGTTTTGACAGATAGACTTACCTTCGTAATGGCAGTACCTTGTTGCTTTCCTGACGAAGAAAAGCCCGTTTTGTACGAATCGTTGGCTATAGTGACATTCCATACTCAGCTATTCTTTTTCATCAAAATATACAGATGCGGCATTAATGAAACCGTTGAGCTTCTGGCAGTATTATACCGTCAGTTAATTAAATTAATTCAACGCATTCGACGATCTGTTTTCGTTCACCGCGCACAAGTTCTCCGTTTAGAAGCGTATATTTGTCTTCTGTAACCAGATTATTTCTTTCTTAAATGGCTTGGAAGAGCTTATATTAAGTGCTAAATACCCAGAGCTTTAATTTGTTTTGTTATGAATCCGAGTTAGCGGTGGGCTTCTCATAATGTGCCGCCGTGTCTTGTGTATGTAGCAGTAAATATACTCGCATAATTTCCTTCATTAGTGCGTGCTTTATGGTCATACAGTAGGGCAACACGTGTGAAAAATAAATGCTGCACAGAGGATTTTTAGACAGCGTAACAATCGTGAATCAACTTGTTGGCGACTTCAAAATTAAACGGTAGGCAAAATACAATCACACTTCCTTCTTCCCTTTTTTTTTTTTTTCGTGTTAACAAACTCCGCTTTTTACAGCACCGAAGGCCACTATGCTCCAGTCACCGCGAGAAGACGCTCGTTATAAGCGAGGAAAGACGCAACATGAAAGTGTAGACGGCGAGGCCCCCAACTTCTAGCATCAGCACACCGCGCCGTAATCTACTTTTACATGACGAATCTTCGACAAAATTAGGCCGCATTTGTGTTCCAAGAAAGGCACTAACATATACTGTAAGTGTCGGAAATTTCAATTGAAACCCGCCACCGTGATCTAGTGGTTTTGGCACTCGGAGCCCGATCCGAAGGTCGCGGGATCGAATCCCGGCCGCGGCGGCTGCATTTCGATGGAAGAGAAATGTTGAGGCCCGTGTGTTAAGCGATGTCGGCGCTCGTTTTCAAGAGCCCCAGGTGGTCGAAATTTCGGAAGTCCTCTACTATACCGCGTCTCCCGTAATCGTATCCTGGTTTTGGGACGTAAAACACCAACTACAAATCAATCAATCAATCAATCAATCAATCAATCAATCAATCAATCAATCAATCAATCAATCAATCAATCAATCAATCAATCAATCAATCAATCAAATTTTAATTATCCCAATGTGGCCAAATTACGAAAAGAGGCGTTCAAATACACGACGTCAGGCAGACGTTTAAGTGTCAGCGTGAATACAGTTTGGATATCGGGACCTTAATTCTCCTTTCTCACGAAGAACGCGCACCGGCGAAATCAGTGGAATGCATTCAATTAGTAAACAAATTATCGCACATGATCAATCGATCACTCAATCATTCAAATAAATGAATATACAAACTATACTTAATTTGATGAAGAAAGAGCGTATATGCATGTATTATTTGGAGTTACAGCGCAAAGGTGGCTAGTGTTCAGCCCACTTTAATATTTCATAAAGAATTTGCAGGCCAGCAAAAAAAAAAAAAAAAGAAGAAAGAACATGTTCGCATCTCTCTTGGTGCGACTATCCTCGGATTTAGTCACAGGAACGTGTGCAAGGCCGTATGCGATTTTCTTCGTGAGACAAAAAGAATTAAATGTTGATCTGCTCAGTTCATTATTTTTTTTTTTCTATCATGATCTCAGTACGTGAGCACCAATCTCCATAGCGTTCGCTTCTCTTTTATAATTATATGCCTTCAGACTTCGCAGAAAACTATTCCTTTAACCTAAATTTGATTATCATATTCGTACTACAATTCTTTTTTTTGTATTTTATTAGGAGTTCTCTCCCACACAAATTTCTTTTCCGGTTCATGGCCGATCCCCCAGAGTGGGTTGCGCCAAGATACCCAAGGACCAACCAACCAACCAACATGCACATACGCTTATACATTGACCTTATAGTTCACAGGTGCAAATAAAATATACAAATAAGCACGAATAAGCATGCCATTTCATCCAGCGATAGCGCGAAAAGGGGGGGGGGGCAAGGGGGCAGCCTCCCCCCGCCCCGTTTATCTTGAGGGGACGCCAAATCTGTCGCTTTTTTATAAATTATTATTGAAATCTCGATTGATTTCTCGGGTTTAACGTCCCAAAACCAGCTCTGATTATGAGAGACGTCGTAGTGGAGGTCTCCGGAAATTTCGACCACCTGGGGTTCTTCAACGTGCACTGACATCGCACAGTACATGGGCCTCAACATTTCGCCTCCATCGACATGCAGCCGCCGGGGACGGGATTCGATCCCGCGACCCTCGGATCAGCAGCCGAGTACCGTAGCCACTAGACCACCGTGGCGGGGCATTACTGAAATCTCAATCTCACGATCGCCATTTTCGAGCAATCTCCGATGTTGTCACTCCTAGGTGTCTCTGCTGCGTAACTCTAACGGCTTTATAGCTCTTGTAATTCCCGAACGTTACCCACCGCTCGTGTGCAATTCCTCTAGCAGTCTTGTATACGCGCGCTGAGAAGACCGCCTGGACGCGGAAAATCAATCGAGAAAGCATTCGCAATTGCTCACGTGACGCAGCCATCACTTATTTCCGTTACTGGCACGCACACTGCGCCGCTTACTGCAAATTACCGAGAAGAAAATGGGCACCTATAATAGTGAAGCACTTGAGCGTGAAGCGAAAGTTTTTTTCCTCTTTCGGGAGATCTAGTAAATGCTATGATAACGGTATAACAAAAAGCAGTAAGCGTGCCTAGTAAACGTGAGCGGTAATCAGACAAAACTACTCTGATACAACGTGCATTAGAGTAATCTGATACTTTAAAACGGCGCTTGTTCGATAAATGGCGGGACCGAAGATTTATCACATGGTTCTGCAGCGTGTCTAAAGACTGGTCCTTGCCGAGTTTTTTTTTTTTTTTTTTTTTTGCAACGAGTTGGTTGATAACGCGACATTATCGCTTTATGTATACGTAATACGCTTTGCGAAATTACTTCTTTTTATTTTTTTGTCTAGAGCACTGTAGTAGTTACGGTAATCGGGCACGAGCATTAGTTAGCCATGACAGTTAACCTTACCAGGCGTTATTGCTGAGTGGTGACCGTATATTATACGTTTGCCACCGCGGTATAGGTCTCAGTAATGATTGCGCTGCAGAGCTATAATCACGAGCTCTTGTAGATTGGTAATTTGCTCGGGACGACAAAAAAAAAAAATGTTGGACTCCTGTACATATCATGTGCAGTACACGTAAACGTGTACTTCACATGATATGTACACCTACGCACATTACCAAAATATAAAATTTTCTTAATATCTTTCAAAAATTCGATAAAAGAGTCTACAGTAACTTATTTATCTCCTTTTTTCTGTAGTGGCACTGGATTTTTGTTTCTATACACTCCATTTATTAGACTGTTTTTTGGGTCCATGCGTTCTTGTTTTTATCCCGGTATGTGTTTTGCTTTATGATTGACATTTCATACTGTTCCTACTTGTCATACTATTTATCTATAACCTTCACAGAAGGTCCCGTTGCACTCTGGTACTCTGGGACATTCGTCTGTACATCTTATGCTTTATAATAAACATGTTATGCCACAATAGAAACTGATTGATTGAATTGAAAATATCCCAGCCGCTTCGGAGGGTTTCTCCGAAGCTCTCAACGCAGACTTTCCGCGACGTTGTCCTGAAGTGGGACATAGCCACACGGTATGCCGTCGATACAGATAATTGTAATACCCCTTCATCGCGTAGTTCCATACATGCTCCCCAACGCTTCGTAATGCAGCGCGCGTCTCGCTAAGCCGTAAAAAACCATTACGACCGCCAGAAACATCCGCGTTCGCCACGTGAATTTGAAATGACAGTGATCCAATGTCAACTATAAGGCGCATCGACGTTGGTGAATTCAATCACTGGATACATTTCTGCTGCTCTATCTATATAGACTCACTCACTCCTTTATGAAGGGTATGTTTTCTTTCACTTCTGCTGCCCTTGTCATCACTATTCTCTCTCGGTATGTAAGAAAACAAGAAGAGGGAAAAGTGATGATTGACGGAAATGGGATGCTGGCTGCTTGCTAAACTTAATGCCGCATTCCAGTTTTGAAATCGGCGTCAAGCGTCCGTCTGTATTTACTTTCTTTTTTTGTTGTTTTGGTCTTTCTTGTGGCTGCTAAAATGGCTTGTTATGGCTGCGGTACTGGTAATTCACGGGAAGGGGGAGGGAGAATGGGGGGAGGAGAAGGTGGTTGCCTTTCCATCCTTTAGCCCACCACACTCCTTCTCTTCGTTGACTTTAGCACCCGGCGTTATTTCAACACTGGCTTGCTGCATATGTGATTTAATGTCGTGTTTGCGCGGCATTCCTTTACGAGTGGAATGCCAAGAATGCCGGGAATGCGAATCCGTGTGGATTCTACGGAAAAGGAAGGAAGAAAAAAAAACGCAGAAGACGTGACTAGGGTATACGCGATACAACAGTAGACTTGTGCATGTCATCGTGTATAGATAACGTGATGCGATATAAGGTGATAATAAAGTGGGGGACAGACAGACAGACAGACAGACAGACAGACAGACAGACAGACAGACAATGAACTTTAATTAATCCTGAGGAGCTACGTAAGGACTCCCAAGCGGGAGGCCGTTGTAACCGCTGGCCGCACCCACGTGGAGGAAAGAACGCCATGACGCTCCGCCCTTTCGTGGGCCCTCTGGATAGCCTGGGCTTGCTTTTGGAGCACCGTGCTTGTGATGGCCTCCTCCCATTCAGCTTCGCTGGAGAGAACGTCGTTAGGCAACGCGGGACATCGCCAGAGCATGTGAGCCAGAGAACAAAAAGTTTCACTGCAGTCGGGACAGCCAGGGTCCACGTCCGAGTATAGCTTACTGAGGAAGCCCCGGGACGGGAAAGAGCCCGTCTGCAATATTCGTAGAGTAACTGACTGACCTCTGCTGAGCTTCGGATGAGGAAGAGGCTAGACTCTCCGGCCAAGTTGGTAATGTTTAGTAATTTCATTGAATGTGAGAAGTGGGTCGTTCTGCTGAGCCTCTTCCTGCCCCTCCGGAGCCGCCAGACCGCCGCGGCGCGTGAGTTCTCGCGCATAAAGTGGGGGAAGTGTATTTTTTTATGTTCTAAATCCTTGTTGTAGCTTTTTTATTTTGCCCTCAGAGCACTTATGCTCGTATTTACAAAACTACCTTGTGCTTAACGCTTATTTTTCTTATCTCCCCTATCCCCCTATCATGCTTCGCGAACAAATTAGACAAGTATCTACAAACAAGCCTTATAATAATCTTTCACGCTGATTACCATTTTAGCTCCCCTTAACGCAAGTTTATGTTACAGGGACGATAAGGATAACAACAGATAAGTAGTAGGTTTATGAATACGGGCCTTACAGAGCCGTACCCTTAAGGAAAGGTTAGCGAAGAAAGGCAGCTGGTATACATGTATGCGTTGGGGATCGCGAAATTCTTAAACGGATATGATAGGGAAAATTAAATTGAGTAAGATTAGATTGAAAGATTGGACTTCTATGATAAGAAATTCACCAATCCTGGCGATAACGGAGCAGAGTTGCAAGCGAGAAAAAAAAGAACAACGAAACTGAGAAATTAGAGTGGCATCCACTGTCCCGCCGTGTGAGCATACCCCCCTCGCAATTTTTTTAACAATATCGCGGGAGCGCTCAGAGTGGGATATGGCAACTAGATCTGCTGACGTGAGGCAACTAGATCTAGAACTAGTGAGGCAACTAGATCTGCTGACGATGCGCAAGCGCACGAAGGACACTGAAATGCGAGCGCCGTCTGCTAGGATCTTTACTTCCTTAACGTATCTTTAAGTGATCTTCAAGTAAACAGCGCCGCACAAGGGAGCACATAAATGGTCAAGAATATCCACATGCGCATTACTCGGAGCCAAGGGCAAGTGCTAGGCGGGTTCACTTTCGCGCAGCGTTATCCTCTCCTTTTTTTATTATTATTCATCGTTTCTTCGGAACGCCTTTCACAGATAATTGCCTTAAGTCACGAGCAGCCTCGAGGTGTCGACAGGCGCCCAGAGCTAAACTAAACAGCCTAGCAGACGGCGCCCGCAGGTCAGTGTGCTGTGGGAGCTTGCGCATCGTCGGCAGGTTTCGCTACCTCTCCAAAATGTTAGACGCTACAACATCCCGCGCTCGGCGCTCCCGCGACACGCTTAAAATATTGCAAGCTTGTACCTTTCAGGGGTTCGGCTTGTCGGCGTGTCTCTGCTGTCGTGATGGCAAAGCAAGTTGTCATATTAGATGCGAAGCAGCTCTTTGACTAGCCTGTGTAACGCTCTCCCTCCGTACGTCCGTACAACGCGCCGCAACGCGCTCCCCTCGCCGAAGGTGTTGGAGCGGTGCCAAGTAGGTCACGCCGCAGCTGCGCGTCGACGTCACGCTCCCCTCGCAGTGAGCGCCGACGCCACTCTCTCCCTCGCCTGCCGCGCGCTCGTAGCAGCGCCCGCAAACCTGCCGCTCGCTACACCGCCGACTCGTCGGTTCACGCGCAAAATTAACACCATCTTCCCAAGGGGAACCCTGATGGGATGCGAAGCACCCGCGTTAGCGCCGTTCAACCCGTGACGCCACCCGTGCGCAACGCTGCTGCTTCGCATCCCATCAGGGTTCCCTTTGGGAAGACGGTGTTAATTTTTATGGTAAAAGAAAAAGCGGATAATCGAATAAAAACCTCATGATGAATAAAAAACGCAACTGACAAAGCAATTTAAAGTAAACGAATAGTCCGGATTAAATTGCATTAAGAACGGAAACTTCTTAAGTTCGGTAACGAAAATTGTGGGGGCTCATCCCGGAGACAGTGCAGTTGAAAAGCATGTGTGCATTTGTGGGCCGCTGCTGGAGACAGTGCACCCAGGCAGTGCATGTGCAAGGTTGTCGTGTGTCAGAAGCGATTCTAACGAGTTTCATGCTAAGGCGTCCGGGCTGTCGGCTTCTAACGTCGTCGTCGTGGCCACGGTAAAGCAGCAAGCCCATTAGCAGCGACTGACGTTCCCTGTGGGAAACACCGGCGATAACCATGGTTCGCGCCTTCCCAGGTCTCACGTCACTGGAACTGTCATGTTTTGTTTAACGACGTCAGCTCATCTGTTTTTGACTACTCGACTACTGCTCGTGGTTGTAAATGAACAACGAATGAGATAAGTAGCGACTGTAATTAACCGTGCAGTAAGCCACAGTTGTTGCTAAACATTGGGGCCGTGGAGCCCACTGTACCGTAATGTCGGCAGCAGCAGAGGTCGTGACGTCAAGTCCTCTTTTCAGCGCGTTCGATTCAAATTGAGCCGTGACACAAACAATATTTTCTTTTAGTGGCCCTTTAAGTAGCAACTGCAAATGTTTCTGGAAGGGAATGCGAATGAAAGGTAAGCTACCTTTAAGTAGCCACGTGCATGTAGATTAACGCGTCCAGTCAGATCCCGAAGACGAAGGCTTACATGTAACGGCATTAAACTCATTCTCCCTTGGCGATAATGGCTTGTAGATTAGCGTCGCAATACTAATGGCACTTCTGACGAAGTGTCTTAGCCTATGTGTCGTGTGTAGCGGTATAAAATAAAAGTTGTAGGGGGAATGGAATGTTAACGAAATTTCCTGGTATTAAGTGCAAAATACCCGGCGTTATTATGAGCAACGCAGCAGTGAGGGAGTCCCCGGGTTAATTGTCGTCTACCTGAGGTGCTTTGACGTGTACCTAAGCCTACGTATGGCCGTGATTGCAGGGAACCGAATATTCGTCCTCGACGCGACACCATAGGCTTCCAGGGCGAGTAACTGTGTGAGCTGCATTTATATCTACACACATGACTGCCACATGTACGAGGTGAAGCAAACGATGAGATGAATTTTTTTTTTCCCTGGAATAAGTGTACAAGCGCTATATACATGTATGGCTGTAGCATATTGCCAATTCATTCATGTGGGCAAACAGCAAAGGGTGTAGGTTTTTCTGCGATCCCATAGCGACTAGCCTGTATTTTGAGTGACAAAGCTGTTGGGTGAAGGACGTTAGTCTCGTCTAACGAACTGAGGAGGAGGAGGAGGAGGAAGAGGAAAGGAGGAAAGACAGGGAGGTTAGCCAGTGCTGAGACCGGCTGGCTACCCTGTGCAGGGGAAAAGGGGTGAGGGGAATGAAAGATAGCAGAAAGGAGACACGACAAGAAAGAAGAAAACGAATTGGCTTTATAATACTTGTGTGAGCATCTATAACCCATATATTCTGTCTTGTGCTTGCGGGTATTTTCGCCGCTACAGGAAGGTGACATGAAAGATCACCACCAACGTAGTTAAACAGAACGCTACACAAACCACGTTGGCACAGTACGTATATCAAGCGCCTGGTCATTGGGTTACTCAATCGTTCTGCAAACCGTAAAGGTACAGGCAAGCAAGTAGGGAGTGAGACCAGTCAGGCCAAACCGGATTCAGTTGACGTTAAGTTCAGCAGGCCAGTATCGTCCGCATTCGCGATTTGTCACAGCTCTGTGTGCACAACGAACGAGCCACAGAGCTGATGTCCAGCCCTGGAGCTAAACGAAAGCCTAGAAGATCGCAGTGTTTCGAGTGGGCCGTAGCGGGCAGTACCTGTACACCATGCACATCCTGTTCTTGACCTACAAGCCTTCATAGGCGCTTTTTTGCTTTTCTCGGCCGCCGACACAAACAGGCCGTAAAGTCTAACGATAACTCGTCGGTGACGCGCCGCGTTGCGCTCCACAAACCACCGAGATAGCGTCGGATGTCTTGACGACTCAACTTCCCCACAGCAAACGTTTTGCTGACCATAGCGCATACGGCCTGATGTATGCGGAAAACGCTAAGCAAGAAAGGTGATCCTCGTACTGTGTTTGCTATACCTGGTACATTCCAATCTGAGTGCAACGCTTCTGTGCATCATCCACGTTGGTGAGGTCTTCCACGTTTAGCGTAAAACCAATAAAATCATCTGCTTTTTTTTTTGCACTGCGATGCTGCTTTGGTGGTGATTTGGAAGAGAGTAGCGCGAACGTACACGTACAGTAAATGCATAGAATACAGGACGAGTGCCGTCCCGCATTCTGCGTACTCGTTGCCCGTGCACATTCCCGCTACATTTACACGGTTAACTATTCATCAAGTTGCTCGAATCAATTTCATGCCGGGATGGCGACATCGTCTTCAAGCGCCAATCATGCTTGACGTTCGACGAACGTGTCAGACTTATAGTATTACGTCAGTGTGGCACGAGGGCCACTGAAAAAAAAAAAAAGCGCCAGTGTAGTGGTACCATCACGTACGTGTTTTCTAATGGTCCCTCACTATTAAAGAATGATTAAACCCTTTATTATTGTGCTGTCACACATGATGCGTCTCTTTGCAAGGAATGAGGACAAGATCACCGGTTAAGAAGTTGTGCACGGCGTGATTACTGGTTGCAAGCGTTACGAGCAAGATAACGTTAGTCCTCCATGTGCTGATGTAACGCACCACGAGAAACATCCTTTGATGTGCCCAGCCATGCACAAGTACACGCTCGTTTCTTTGTTAGAACCTATGAGGCCATGGAAGGCACGGCGACAACAATTGTTAGTTTTAACGCGAGAGACGGTTTCTTGGCTAGGTTCGCGAAAGCGCGCACGCAGCTGACGTTACGCAATGGCGTCCGCAAAAGCCATGTTCAGAAATCACGTGACCTGTCGCACCGGAAGTGACGCCGGCGCCAACACTTGCCGCGGCAACAGTCGCGGCGCGCTCCGCTCCGCCGCAGCAACCGTGACGTAGAACAGGGGCATCCCCTCACAGGAAGTGGAAGCCCCGACTCGTAGAGAAGGTGGAAAGCGCGTAGGAATATTCGTCACCCTGAGTGCGCCAACGGTGGCAACACTTGGGAGGCCGACGTAGCATCGTAAAGGAAGCGCGCCCCCGCAAGTCGCAGGCACAAGCGGCCGTATTCATAAGAACGAACATTGAGCTTTATCTGCGTGGGTGTAGAGTCTCGGTGGTAGGAAACACCAATCAGAAAGCTCCACAGCTAGCCCATATTTCGTAGCCGTCAGTAGTGCCGACTTCAGCCTCGAATTGGAGACGCTCATTGAGGCCACAACGACATCGACCTCGCATCCACCAACGTCCCGTACGTGTTGCCAGATGCGACGTACGTGTCCATCCACTACTGTGATCACAAGGCCGCGATAGTGTATGAAACACTTTAGCGTTCTCATCTCATAAGCATATTCTTAGGGATCGATTCCACCTTTTTAACTGCAGTATGCTAATTATGACATAAACGGAACGGAATTAAAGCGGACGATAGAACACCTGGCGTTGGTAGGGACCGTAGCTATATAAGACCTTCGGATAACACGTCTGGCGCTCTATACCAGCCAAGCTACTATAAATTTAAAGGAGGGCACATGCAGAACGAAAACCTCTATTGTTCCTACCCCGCCAGTACGCAGTAATAATAGAACGTTATCACTTTTCCTTTTGCAAATCCATTTCTTCAAACAATCGAATTAACTGGATCCAGAGACACCCCTGTCTTCATATCTTTATGTATGTAAATATAAATGCAGTACCTCGTCTTTCTGACGTATAGGCCTTGACAGTACCGAGGCGATCTTTCGACAAAATTCAGGCACACATCTCTCCGACCTTAAAAAATAAAGATGAAGCTTATTTCCAAATCTTTACTCGCTGCCAAAAAAAAAAAAAAAACGGTGTGGCCTCTAAGCGCACTGCGTGGAGCGCCAGAGAAATCGTCAGCAGTTTCACCACTACAAGCACTGAGCTGAAACGAAACAATAACAAGCTCCCTGCTTTGGACTCTTTCCAAGGTTCAACGAAACGTCGTTTTGCAAGGGACAGCTCCGGAACAAACAAACGACTTTGCACCAAGTAGAAGCGAAACATGCGGAACAAAACAAAAATGGAATGGAAGCTTCGGGCCACGTGACCGTTCCTGGTTTAGAGGATGACTCGCGCTCGAGCGCTATGCAGTGCGGTTGCACGTGTGATGTTGCACTGCGTGCGATTGGAATTAAGCAGTTGAAGCGTACAGGTCTTTACAAGCTTACAAGACTTGCTAACAGAGATGGTTAGAAGACGTACGTGAGTGGATTTTCAATTCGTAGTTGCACTAAGTGATTCATTATGCATGCGAAACTTATTGTCAGTTGCATCGCTTGCGCACCTGAGAGCATGTGTGGACGTGTTTTCACTTCGCCTTTCAACACTGTCCCTCGAACGAATGACAGCCGGGACGAATTAGAACGCTATGTATGCGTTAACTAGTGTTCATATCTTAAAAGCTTTTGGAAGTAGACATTTTTGTTTTCGCCGAATACTGCAGTTCTTGTGCCAGGCAGTGTCGGCGTTATGCAAAAAATACAGAGCGGTGTTTAGAGCACGAATGCGTTTAAACGAACGTATAAGAGAAACACAAGAAAAGATCAAATATTAGACGGCTTTCAAGAAAGATCGAGAAAGATAAATTGACGGTAGACTTTCATCACAGCGTTATATTTGCACTTATAGCCGCTATTTTGTTTTTATTTCACAGCAATGCACTTTCTTGTACTGCACAGCCGAATAACATACTGTGCGACAGTGTCGCTCCCCTGTTTCGTCAGAAAAACAATTTTAAAAATGCGCGTTTTATGTACACCTAAGCACTTGAGTTGGAAAGTGCTGGTGCAGAGACGTAAAACGATTTCGTCCCATGTGGCAATGAAAGTGCAGTAGCAAATCGCGCACGCCAAATTAAAGGGACAATAAAGTATAAAAAATACATTTTTTTCTCGTATTACAGGCTAGCTTTTCCCAATACCAAAAAACACCAGCCTTGAGAGAAGAAATCCTTCGGCAAGTTTTAAAAAAGAACGCGCGAAAAGAAAACACAGGTGGCGACGCCGCTTTGAAGTTTCAGCACTAATATGTGTGTCGTCACAGATCTTTGATGGCGTATACTAAGGCCTACACAACTATTTATCTGTGAGAAAGACGTACGGTGTGTCCTCACAAAATGAGAGACTTAAAACACGGGGTTTCAGAGCATTTGATGGAGCAAACGCGGCGCGAATTCAGAAAAGGGGGCCTTCTGACGTCACGAGGTCGAAGTTCCTGTCGCGAATTTCAAACCTAGAGCTTTGACATTCATTTTCTATTTTAATATTCAACATAATGTGGCAAAATTAACGACAATAGAGTTCTCGAAACAAAGGTTATTATTCTAAATAACGTCACTTCTTCACTTTAACGTCTCTTTAAGTGTTTCAGCAATTGGGAAAGGGGCTATTTTATGGAGCTTTTTGAGAAAATGAAACGGTTGAAGGTGTATGCTGTCCTCTTAAATGTTGAGGATACAAAATATGATGCATAGTTGAACACTGAATGTTTTTTTTTAATGAGAGCGTAGATTTTAAATTAAAAAAATAACATTGCTTTTGGTAAGAAAAAGCTCTTCTTTGTCTGCTATATTAATGCATTTTTGCGAGACCCAGAAGATTGGAATAAACTGCAGGGGAGGATGCTTAGAAAACATGTTTTGTCGACGCGTCACAGTATACCGCTACATGATAATGAATTATTTTGGAAAAACACGCGACCACAGAAACACAGACAAGGTTGAAGATTGTTAAATGTTAGCAGGTGTACAAACAGCAGTTCAAGATGAAATAGCCTGCCTATCATGCGAAGTTACCTAAATCACCGATAACAGCGCTTTGACTCTCAGTGGCACACATACAAGCTCGAAGCCTCGTATGATTTTGTACGTCATTCACAGATAAGAAATTTACTTGCACCAATTGCATCATCGTATATTTTTTTACTACATACTTGTATCGCATATAATATCCGGATGATGTAATGAGACTATTCGCAGCCTTGCCTCAAGAGATTTTTTTTTTCATATATTATGATAGCGTTCGCGTGTGCAAGTTACTGCATATGTTGGTGTAGTTTCCCTTAGCTGCTTTCAGCAAATACGTGCGCCATTCCTTGTTTGTGGGCCTTCCAGGAAACGGCAGAGCATCAGAACTTGAGCAAACGACACCACAGCTAGCCGAGTCTGGCAGGCTTTAGTGCGATAACCGCGATAGCTAGTTTAACGTCGTAGTGGCTGCTTTTCTCTCGTGCGCATTTTAAATGCCCTATATTTCCAACCCAGCACCTGCAGAAGCGTGCTCCAACCTTAAGGTAAGACTGACAGCTACCTATAAACGGCCTGTAATTGAAACCGGCATCTCTGCCAGTCTCCGTCATCTCCGCCATTAATTTGCGACGCACTGGTCATTTTGACAGACGCCGTTACAGTTTAATCATCCGACTGTACGCCGTTGCAAACTCAATATAACGCACAGGAATTGAGAAACGTCGAACTATGGACAAACCCGCGTCAGTGAAGTATGATTTGCAGCGTGCAAAATATAGAAGTCGCTATGAAATAGCATAAAAGAAGTTGAGAAAAAATAAGAGATCGTTTATGCATACAGACTTCGCATGCTGTCAAGCCGTTATCGCAATTCAGTGGATCTTTCCCTACCTATCGAAAAATGAAATGCGGCTGGCTTGGCAACTGCGAGGTCTCATTTCTCATACGCTAGCACCTGGATGTATGTATTAGCAAGAGAGAGAGAGAGAGAGAGAGAGAAGGGAGTGAGGCCAGGTGCGGGGTGCCAGGGCACATCATCTGGGTACCCCCCCCCCCCCCCCCCGGTTTCCTTTATGGATCCGTCACTTCTGATTCAAACTGTGTCGTCAATGGACGCGAGAAAACGCTGCAACAGTAATAAATGCAAATCTTTTGCATATAAACGGAAACAGCTATAAAGGGTTCGCCGTATCAGCTGCTTTGCACGTTCGCACTACGCTATCTCCCTGTACCTGTCTCCAACACATCTCGAGCAGTTTCCTTTCTAGAGCCTCGCCTCATCGGTGCTTCGCTGTGCACTGACTATCGCCGCGCTCCTGGAGACCTCTTGTCGTCGACACCGCCGCGCCAAGCTGATATGGCCTCTCATTCGGTCGCGTAAGTGCCAGGAGAGAGAAAAAGAAACGAAGGAGATGGCAGCCCGAACGAGATAAAATAAAGACGAAAGAAAAGTCCTTCGCGATATGGCGCAAGAAACGCGTGCAGAGAGAACCGTGGCGACTACCGAACGAACGTCACAACTTCCTTTCTATATATGCGCCCTGCCAATGAGGCTGGTCGCAGTGATACAATGGTTGAGCGTTGCTGTGTGTCTGTAGAAGGGTCCCCAGTGTGTCTTTGACAGCGCCGGTTGAAATGCCAAGGAACGACCGCGCTAGCTGCTGTGTGGGCCGTCGGTGACTGCGACCAACGCTGAACAACGGTTATCCCTTCCGTCACGTGGTTGTTTCCAACGGTTTTCCGTTAGGCGCGAGGAAGCTGAAGAGGACTACGAGAGTCATCGGACAGACGTGTGTGCGTGGGACGTTCCGAATTTCGGCCCTCAGCTTCACGCTGTCGTTGGACCTCGTGGACAGGAGCGACGGTTGCAAGGGCTTGGGAAGCACGACACGCAATTTTTAATACGGAGTGAGGGAAGACACGAAGCGACTCCAGACTTGAAGGAGGGACACTTGGAGGCGTCCTTGTATGCAAGAAACTGCGTTGAACGAAAGAGCTAGGCCTGCGTGGAAAGTCACCCTGTCCTGCTTGTTTGGAGGAATTGCTTCGAGCAGGCCGAAACACCCGAACGAGTAAGTTCATAACGGTGAGCTCCGATATCAGCCTTGTCGCTTAGAGGCGTAACGGCTGTCACGTTCCCGAAGTGTCCCCCATACTGCCGCGACGCATCGCTGAAGGGTCGTAAAACTCCGTAGGAATATGGGCCGGGTGATGGACATTGTACACTGAAGAGGGGTGTTTCGCAACAGGGACTGCAAAGTACTGTCTATCAAGAACGACCCGGTGCGGCGGTGTCGAAACCTGCCCTTGAAACACAATTGAAGAGACAGATAGGCTTATGCCGAATTGGAGCGACTGGCGGTAAAGAGAGCGCCTGCTTGCGTGCGCCACTCGTCCTAGAAAGGTGCTCGACCGGAGGGGTGACGCGTGATGACGGGACAACGACATCTGTTGCCGTGCAGTGCGTTGCGCGCAGCTAGTGGCTTCGTGACCGACGACGTGACCGGATTGGACGACATCTGCAAGTTCCAGTGAAAGAGCGTCGGCCTTCTTCGCAGCCTGAAACAGAGCAAGGAGCGCAGCAATCTCACATCCTGCGGCACGTATGTTATCTTAGACCAGTGGCTATGTGTTTGGTGTGTTCTGTCGCTCACGCGAGCCAAAACGAAGTTTAACTTCATTTGCGACGACGTACTCAGGACCTCCACTCCGACTTCGAGCAACCTACGCTCCCGGAAGCCTGACTTGAAAGGCGCGCTTGTTTCTTCAATGTAGCATACAAGATCACGTCAACGGAAATTTCCTTGCAGCTTTATAATGCAAGCCATACAGGATTGACCACTACAGTAAGACAGATCTACTACAGGCACAAGACTTCAAGGAAGAGAAGATCAGTGTGCTCACAAGATCTGTGAGCTAGCGAGCGCTTCATCATTGCTGACTGTATCCAAGTGCTGCTCCGTGGACAACCCCGTTTTGCCTACGAAAGAGCCTCCTGGCATTACACCATAGGAAACGCTATTACGTGAAGACCACTATAGTGCATATACAACGCTGGTGACAGCTCAGGCAGTAGAGAAACGAAACGACCACGAGAAAACTTAGCGCTCATCTATCATGCAAGCGAAGACCTCCGTGAACTGAGATTAGGCGAAAACCTCACAGTTACACGCAGCGTCAAGGTCGAGGCCGTCCCGTAAGCTCTGGTGAAACACTAAGGAAGGAGCGTGTAAAGAAAAGAGCTAGGTTTTTTTTTTTTAAGGAGTCACTCAAGTTTGATCGAAGACGGCTTTGCAAGCGGCTCCCATCGTATCGCCCCCTTCTCCTGGCACAGCGTGCAAGTGTACGGCGACGCTCTCGGAGCTGCGGGAGAACGCGACTGAAGCCTTGCAACAACTGCGCTGCGGCACTCATTTGTCGCGCCTTTCGTTTTTTGCACGTGGCCAAACCGCAATCTGCGTCGCGGCTTCGCGCCAGCTGTTAGACATGGACGCTCGTCTCAAGCTGGCGGCCGCGGCAGTCGCCGATGGGTCGTCGTCTAGCGTCTTGGACGACTACCGGGCGAGGGAGCCGTTTTTAGGAAGGGGTGAGTGACATCCGGTTGTCGAGGCGTCGCTCATATTCCATGTCCCACTCTGAAGACTATAGAAAAAGTGTGTACCAGATCAGCATTCATTGAAATTTCGAACAGGAAGCGGCAGGTCAGACACCGGTTACACCTAATTGAATACTGTAGCGAGGTGCGCTATGGCTTGTCAGTTAGCCGGTTTATACCTGTACGGTATCGTTAGCTCCTAGTGAACGTTTCGGAGTCTGAATGCTACGCCAAGTACACCAGCATCTGTAACGACGCATCGGATTAGTTTTTGAAGTCGTTTGCTTCTGAAATTACAGCAGTGTAGTTAAACGGCAGAGCTTCCTGCTTCAAATATACGGAAGGCGACAGTGTTGGACAGCTTGATAGAAGTATGGCAGTTTAAATGGGTGTAGTAATTTGATAGTTTACAGATGCACATTCAAGAAACATTGATTGATTTCTGGGGTTTCACGTCCCGAAACCACGATATGATTATGGGACATTCAAGAACCATTTTGGAAAGCTGTAAGCATAAATATAGGTCTCCTTACTGCATACCCCGCATCGCGAAATTGCAAGTCGATCACCTTTAACAAATTATTGGGCTATGAATGCAAGGGTACGTAATGATTATGCATACGTACGCCTGGTGTATACGTAATACCTTGCCGTGTTGGGGAAAGTATGGAATCATCCGGCAATTTGAAAGATAACGTAGAGCAAGTGACGATACAAGAAAGGCCTTAAAACATAAAACGATTAACGAAATCGGAGTAGCACCATGGCTATAAATCCCATAATTAAGCTATAGTTGAGCGATTGCTGCGTCAGAGTTCACTCTGGCAATTTTAAAGGGGAAAGTCTTTGCGTACGGACGCTCGCTCACCTATCATGGTCACTGCAAATTACCTTGAAATATTCGCTTAGTTGTCCGGGTAGCATGATTACAGGACGTAAACATAGGCGTTGTACGGCCACATGTTAGACGTATGCATGTGTCCGGACAGTTTGAATGATGTGCTGTCGTAAATAAATTACATGATGTAACAGGAATTCGGGAGGTTCGAGGACACCGTTGCAATATATATCCCCGCATGCACCGTCCATTTTATATTTTCCCTCCACGTTTTACTTTATAATGACTTCCTTGTGGGTTTTCTCTAAAGCATCGAACGTTATGAGGCAAGGTAGACGCATGAGCGTCGCTTTTTGCGAACAAAGGCACACTGAACATTTCAACCGACAGTTTAACGATTGGGAAGGCAGAATTATAGACTTAATTCATCCAATTCTGTCATGAAATGTGGAATGAACGAAAGACGATTTTTTAGGGACTGGGTCACAACAGAAAAAAGGATGAATGAAACATTTAAGAACCGAAGAAATGAAGGAGGAAGGTGGGATGTATACAGGTGTAAAGTAAAAAACGTTGTCTTTTTGTCATCTTTTTGTCATCTTTAGGAGTAAATTTTACTTTTGATGATTATAATCTGGTTGGTGTTCCCCCTTTTTTCACCTTTAAAAAACGTCTTCGTCAGCTGTGGAAATAATAATAATAATAATAATAATAATAATATAATAATAATAATAATAAATTTAGCGTGCCCAGGGACAACCACAAGGTCTCTGGGCTGGCACTCTCAAAGGATATCGAAAAGTAAACAGAACAAAAAAAACGAGATAGTAGAGATAGCCTTCAAGAAGGTTATAGAAATTCAATTCAATTCAGTTTATTTTCATTTTTCTTGCGATACACACAAAAAAAATGAGGAGGCCCGAACAAAAAGTGAGACTGTGTTCACTTGACGTTCGAAAAGCGGAGAATGCGTAATAAAAAAGTAAGGACAACAGAGGAAAAAATACAATAAACCGAACACGAGAAATATTGAAGGATAACGACAAATACAATCGCACACGTGCAACTGTGCGCAAGGCATGCGAAAGAGGAACAAAGGAAGGATTTGTATAATGTGCGACACTATGTCAAAACATTTCAAAGCTCGGAGGAAAACAGTGACTATGAGCTGTGGAAAACTTCGGGCGGTAAAAAAGCATTACGAAGACTTTGTAGTCTGTGGAACGGTAGAGTGTTGACAGAGGCAGGAAGCTGCGTGAAACGGTCTGTTCTCTCTCGTTAAGTTACGTGGAACTCGAAAATTAAGAAACGAGCTGTACGGGTCAGTTTGCGGTACCGTGAGCAAACTCGTAAAGAAATAACAGATGAGCGCGATTTCGCAGGCAGTGACGTGGGCAAGGCAATACTTCCATCCGGCTGTGTTATAGCGAGAATCGTAGTCTTCTAGCGAAACGATGGTTATATACGCTTCGGAATTTCTCCTAGGAAAATCAAGGCAAACAAAGAAGCATATTTATTTATTTATTTATTTATTTATTTATTTATTTATTTATTTATTTATTTATTTATTTATTTATTTAGGGAAAAAACTGCCAGTCTGAGTGCCAGACTTTGGGCAGGGGTGGGCTACACAATGTTGTACGGAACCGATACAATGAAAAAAGAAACATAACATACGGTCCACAATCCCAACAACGACCGTGCCATACAAAAACAATACGAAAAAGCCACAAAAGAAAGAAAGAAAGAAAAGAAGAAGCGCACACTAGGTTAAAAAGTGAAAAGAAGTGGCACCAAATATCAACTGTAGTGGAAATAAAATCAGCAACAATACAAAAGTACAGAAGCGAGACAGTGAACTTCAAGCAATCAATCTGATCGAGATGGGTACTAAAGTAAAGCACACTGTAAATAAGTGAACGTGTAGCTATGAGACATGTGGAGCAGGTAACGCACGGAGAAACGAGTTGAGATCGTTGCTTTCAAGACTCCCTGATGGCAAATTGTTCCACTCGCTGATTGTGCGGGGAAAAAAAAAAAGGAGTACGTGTATGTGTTACAGTATGGCAGAGGTGCTCAGCAACTCTTTTAGGGTGGGAGGCGCATGTTTCGCAGCGCAAAATTGGTTCGATGTAATTACTCTTCTGTATTTCTAGCTTATTATTATATATGAGATAGAACAGCTTCATTTTCTCGCGATAACGTCTCCATCCTAGGGTAAAAAGAGATCATATAAAAAGAGCTCACATACGAAGAAAGAAGTTTACATTTATGAAACGACTGATCCTACGCTTGCATTCTCTTTATGTAAAGATATGCCAAGACGCACTTGTGCGAAGTTCTAACAACGGGGAGACAATCTTAAACGTTGAAGACTGCGCTTTTGCTGCTCATGACCGAGAAAAAATTATTTGCGAAAGCGCGCGCGTGTGTGTTTTGGAATATTTCCTTTTTAATTTCTTCTCTATTTGTTAGTTAAGTAGGAAAATTGATAAGCATAGTACTGGTGACTCTGACGCAATGCGACCACCCGTGTTTTGTTTTTTCGCATCTAGATAAGAACTGTTTGAAGTCGTAAGTCTATTCAAGCTTGTCACGCCAACGGTGGCGTGACAAGCTTGAACAGAGGTTTCAACATGTGTCAAAGAAGCAATCTTTGCTTGTCAGGCAGGCTTGAACTGTCCGGTTAAGTATTTTTACCAGACCAATTACGAGTCCTTGAATGTGCATTTTACGACGCACAGCTTGATGGACTGTAAATATTGGTTCCGTATACATATACCATTCATGTAGCAAACGGTGTGAGGGGGGGGGGAGGGGGGGCGATTGGAGCCCCACCCATCACCATCAAACTGAAATCCTGGCTACGCCTTAGACATATAACACTTTCTAAAGGGCTCCAATGTAGATGTGCACGGATCTATGAGGATGCCCGAAGGTACCTCGCTTATTTTCAATTCATTGGGTCACGTCATTATTTCCAAAACTTAATTAGAGCGCAACCACACGACACATCCACACACACACACACACCCACACACCCAGGTTGATGCCTGGGTGTGTGTGTGTGTGTGTGTGTGTGTGTGTGTGTGTGTGTGTGTGTGTGTGTGTGTGTGTGTGTGTGTGTGTGTGTGTGTGTGTGTGTGTTAAATTTGTCCCCCTGGTATGGAAAAAAAAATTTAAATAAACTGGGGGTAGCCCGCGCCACCAGAAGGTATATCGGGCTTAAAGCCAATCGCACCATAAAGAAATAAGGGGAAGTGTTCCCAAAAAGAAAATTTTGTGGAAAAAGCCAATTGAAAAAAAAAATGTATGTATTCGGAAGCAAGGCCTGCAGGGATTTTCCTTCTATAATAAAGGCAGGAGATGAAGACCGTGGTAATGTTAGTGCCAAGTACTACGTAGCAGTGAGAGCTTCCAGCAGCAAGAGCGTCCTTGTAACAAGGGGAAAGCGGGAGTGCACTGCTAGGTGTAGTTTAAAGTTCCGTGACCGACGACGTAGTGGAAGCCACAACTCGAGCCAAGGGCCTCGCCTTGCATGGCGGACCTGTAGGCATGATCTGGAGTTTGAGGCGAAAGCATTCGGTTGAAACTTTGAGCAAAGAGGAGGTGAAACCTGCGATGAGAAAAGGTCTGCGCAGATACATAAGGCGGGTTTTGTCATATCAATAGGATGACATGAACAATGGGTCTATGTGGGTTAAAAAGTTGATGCTCACGTCATAGCTGCCGAGGTAACCTCGCCTTTTTTTTGGCATAATTGGAACTATAACGTTGAGCATGCAGTGTTTGATGGGTTGTTGTAAGGAAAATGTATGCGAGCGGTAGACGTGTGGTTGGGAAGTTTCGATGAGGTATCCGGTTATGTCTCAGAAATTTCTGCATTGTGTGTGTGTGTGTGTGTGTGTGTGTGTGTGTGTGTGTGTGTGTGTGTGTGTGTGTGTGTGTGTGTGTGTGTGTGTGTGTGTGTGTGTGTGTGTGTGTCTGTGTGTGTGTGTGTGTCGTGTGGTAGCGCTCTAATTAAGTTTTGGAAATGTTCTACCAACTAGCCCAACAACAAGTTCTCTTAGAGTACATCGTTATTATGTGAGTGATTCGGTTCAGCACTTGTCTCGTTTGAGGTAACATTGTTCTCCTGTTTTAACATTTCCCCGCTTATGTCTTGTACGTTTCAAAATAATCTTGCAGCTGACAGGTAGCGCGCACACCAGCCTCAGCAAGTATCTCTGCGGCATCTGCCTTGTCTTAACAGCTGCTGAAAAATTTAATTTCCCGGTCGTCTAGTGCTTATGGCACTCGGCTGGTGATCCGAAGGTCGAGGGATCGAATCCGGACTACGGCAGCTACATTTCGATGGAGGCGAAATGTTATGGCCCGCGTACTGTGCGATGTCATGTGCATGGTAAAGAACTGCAGGTGGTCGAAATTTCCGGAGACCTCCACTACGGCGTCTCTTATAATCATATCGTAGTTTTGGGACGTTGAACCCCAGAAATCCTCAATTAAAATTTAATTTTCATATGCAATGTGTTCTAGGCGTAATCTAACGGCAACACGTGTGCTAACCGAAACGTAATAAGATAAACTTCCTTTGGTATTCTTAGCACGTGTGATGCAATCGTTATTCCATTGATAAGGATCGTATCTCTGCTTTCACCTGTGCACGTAGTTCTGTTCTGCAATGCACCGCGACATGAAGCCGGGATTTGACTTGCTCACTGTCGGATTAAATAATCGCTGTCATGAACATTCCCAAGACGCTCGCTTCTTTTCCTCGGGTACGTTCACGAAAGAACGTCAGCCGTTGTAGTCATGGCTCTACGTTAAGCTCTTCCAACATGTTTTCGCGATTTCGCGCGATATATACCGAAGCTCAACTAATGGAATCAAATGAAAGCTCAGAAGAAAGAAATCTTAAATTGGAAGCTGTCGTTTGGAAATGGCGTGCCACCTAGTCGACATTCCTGACAAAGAAAAAAAAAAGGCAAATGAGACGGCTATTGCACGTTGAGGGGTCACCCAGAAGAGGGTGATAGCTGTAGGGAAACTTGCGCAGTTTATCCACTCAGCTGCAGCAACTGAAATTGTACTTGCAGTATTGAATGGCTTGCGAATACTCACAAAATGTGATCCACGTTCGTCTGCCAAGTCTGAGTTCGTTTCGTGCAAGGACACAGGCATGAACAAATTTATTGTGCTTTAAACGTCGTTTTCAATTTCTTCTTCTTTTTTTTTAGGATGGGGCGCTAACTTTAAAAAGTCAAATTCCGCAATATTATCAAATTCCGCAATGGCGGCATCTCAAGTCATTCAGGGAGGCCGCAGTCGCCCTCCCTGAGCTGGCATGATGACGAATTTGACAACGTACAGGACAGCCCAGCTGCTGTGCAAGACTCATTGGAGTAGTGAAAATGATGCGACAGCAATTATTAATGCTGTCAGCTCGAATACAAACCTGCCTAACTTCTGCTGCTTTTCGAACACTCTTCCTTAGTCAGGAAAGTTGAGACTATGGAAGGTTAGGTCGCATTTCTGAATGTGGAAGCAAGACTGTTTTCTGATAGTCGCACTCATAAAAATAAATAAATAAATAAATAAATAAATAAATAAATAAATAAATAAATAAATAAATTAATAAATAAATAAATAAATCCGACGTAAAGGCTAAAACTAGGACCTTTGGCAGTCGAACGTGACGTAAACATAATTCGGCATACGCTGTAAAGGTTAACGTTCGCCAGACGTGTTATTATGACCCATATTTAATTCGTACTCAATCGTACTTCATACCGGGATTCGATCCCGTGACCTTCGGATCAGCAGCCGAGCTCCATAGCCATTAGACCACCATGGTTGGTCGAGGCGATCAAGGTGACTGTATCCACAGTGTGACGGGAGATGCGATTTCTTGCTCGTGAACTGAAGAGCGTCAGTTTGTTTTAGCTTCTACAGTAAAACCTTCTTGCAAGCTAGTTGGTTCATGTCGAAGCGTGGCTGTGTTTTTCTAGTCGCACTTACATCGCTGTATTCAGGCTGTTTACGCAGCTCACACTCCTTGGAGCGTTACCTTTGCTCACAGTAACAATG
The DNA here is from genome assembly GCA_013339685.2 of Hyalomma asiaticum. NCBI lineage: Eukaryota > Metazoa > Arthropoda > Arachnida > Ixodida > Ixodidae > Hyalomma > Hyalomma asiaticum. Next base: position 46,134,577 of record CM023489.1, on the reverse strand, counting down.
TTGGTCCTATCTCTTGCTTGCGCTTCATTTCGCGAAAGACAGTGCGCTCAGCACTTTCCTGTCAAAAATGCTACGGCAGGCTGATAGCACGCATGGTGTTTCGTGGCAGGGAAGTACCTGTCTTCAGAGAAAGGAAAGAAAGACACACAAAAGACTGCTGCTGATGTTTTGGGACGGCGATACGCCTTAAAGGGTGTAAACGGTTTTTGGAGCCTACGGAAGTGCGAGATCGTTACAGGAGTGCGATCCTGGAAGAAGTAGCGAACGCCCACTAGAAATAAAATAAGAATACCTTTATAGCAAAGCACGACGTCCCTGTTCCACGCGGGAGCCTAGCATTGTTCTTAATGTTTTTTTTAAATGCGAAGCATTTCTTGGCGAACTTCGGCGAGTTTGAGCGTATCTATCTATCTATCTATCTATCTATCTATCTATCTATCTATCTATCTATCTATCTATCTATCTATCTATCTATCTATCTATCTATCTATCTATCTAGCCGCCTACGATTTTGTGCTCTCCTGGCCGTTTCGCTAATCGGATGTTTACGAAAATTGGTACTCCACATCATGACTACATGACGAACATAAATGACTGGTCATAACATGAAAATCATGACATGCGTGTCATGAGCGGCATGATTTACATGTCACAGTCTTGGTGCTCTCCTGGTCGTCTCGTTAATGGGATGTACAGAAAAATTGGCATGCCACAACACGACTGCATCACAAACATCAATGACAGGTCATAACACGAAAATCATGACATGCATGTCATCAGTGACATGATTTACATGCGACGGTCTTGGTGCTCTGCCGGCGGTTTCGTTAATGGGATGTATACGAAAATTGGTATGCCACGACATGACTGTATGGCGAACATGACTCACAGGTCACGACATGAAAATCATGATATGCATGTCATGGGAGACATGACTTACATGCCACGCGTTTCGTTAACGTGATGTATACGAAAATTGACATTCCACAAGATGACTGCATCATGAACGTAGATGACAGGTCATAACATGAAAATCATGACATGCATGTCATGAGTGACATGGTTTACATGCCACGGTCTTGGTGCTCTCTTGGCCGTTTCTTTAGTGGGATGTGTAGGCAAATTGGTATGCAACAATATGACGGCATTACGAACATAAATGACAGGTCATAACATGAAAAGCATAACATGCATGTCATGGGCGGCATGATTTACATGCCAGGCGTTTCGGTAATGGGATGTATACCAAAATTGCTATGGCGCAACACGACAGCATGACAAACGTAAATGACAGGTCATAACATTAGAATCATGACACGCGTGTCATGACCGGCATGACTTACATGCCATGGTCCTGGCGCTATACTGCCGTTTCGTTAATGGGATGCATGGGCTCCGTCTACTGACCAGAGGGCGCTACGTAGCTCTCGTCGGACAGCTCAGTCGCGCATGGTGGAAACCGAGGCGACAGCGACGCGTGCGTTTCTTCGCTGCTTTCCGGGCGTGCTGCGAACCACACGAACGCTCGCGGCGTCGCCCTTTGGAACAGTTTGCCGCTGGTTTGGAGCGCGCGTCTCAAAGGAAATAAAACGAAAGAAGGTGGGACGGGGCGGTCGCTGCTGCTGTAGAGTTGGAGAGGCGCATCGCGTTCGCGTATTTCCCTGTCACAGACTGCCCAATTTTGCTTCTTCTCTCCGCCAGGCAGTGCATTCTGGCGCTGATGTCACACACGGAAAACTCGACTGCACGCAGCCTATACGAAAATTGGTTTGGCACAACTGCATACGGTAATCGGCATACTGAATCCGATGTCGCGCACGATTCGAATGCCGCCTGCACGCACTCGCATGAGCGAAATGATGAGGCCGTGTGCTGATGCGATGTCAGTGCACGTCGTTACAGAAACCACAGGTGGTTCGAAAATTCGAAGACCTTCCAGCGGACGTTTTCTCTCATAACAGAGGCTGGTTTTGGGCCGTTACCTCACAAAAACCAATCCACCGGACTGGATTCCGTCCAATCCTTGACCTAATGGGTTAAGACTATATTGCTCGGCACGAACTACAAAACACAAATACATTTATTTGTTCCTGTCCTCACCTGTCCCGCCACGGTGGTCTAGGGGTTATGGTACTCGGCTGCTGATCCGAAGGTCGCGGGAACGAATCCCTGCCGCGGGGGCTGCGTTTCGATGGAGGCGAAACGTTGAGGTCCGTGTAATGTGGGATGTCGGCGCGCGTTAAAGAACCGCAGGTGGTCGAAATTTCCGTAGCCGGGCACTACGGCATCTTTTACAATACTATCGTGCTTTTGGGACGTATAGTAATACCTCGTGGATCAATGTTTCTGAGTTCACCGCTCAGGTGCTTCTATTTACATGGCGTTTATGTATCTCGAATTTCTTCCACTCACAGCGGCCACTCCCAAGTCCCAGTCCGTGTTCTGTGATCTGCCGCCCAAGTTGTCAGGCAACAGCGAGAAAGAACGCGATGCCAACCAAGTGCAGACTACCGCTGCAAACGTGCCGGGGATCACTAGCCAGTCTGCGGCCGGATCCAAAGCCAATAACAGTGGATTCCTTCACGTCCTCTTGGCGGCGTCCATCGCCTCCCTGGGTGGCATCCTCTTCGGATACGATTCCGGTAAGTCAGACTACAGACACTCGTCAATAATTTACCGTGGTCTAAGGTTTTAACGGTATTCGGTTGCCTAAGGAGAGGAGGCGAAAACTGACAACGCCTGTTGAAGACACTTTTGCAAGCTTGCTTTCGAGCACCCGACGAGGGGTCGTGAATAACCACATGGATCTGCGCCCCTGACGGGAACAATTCATGCCTGAGCAATTATTAGTTCATGGCGTAAGCACAATGGTAATCGTTAATTGCCATGACGCGCTTATGGGCTTCATATGGTCACGTCCCCGGTTATTCGACCATTGCAAACTGCCTCGAGAACACCTGTGCATGAGACACATGCATGGCTCTCACCTGATTAAGCTGTCTAGTTTGCTTTAGTTGTAATGGTGGTTCATTGCTTCAGCGCCACCTCCACAACGTTGCGCGGAAAATGATTACGCGACGCGCTGCGATCTGCTAGCCTTCTGGTTAGCTTAGATGATAGAACGACTGCCCTGAAAACCCTTTGATTCTGGGTTCGGATCGCGGATCCTTTCGTCAGCTAAGACAGACAGCTATGAGAAATCCGTATAGGCTCCTTTTGGTGGTATTCTTTGCATAGCTTCGTGCTATGAATGTACGTGCGGCAATCCTTAAACAAACTGGAATATTAGGCGAGTCTGTATATCCTCACGGTATTTCCAGCGCGGCAAGAGACAGACAAGAAAAAAAAGGGCACTACCAATTTGCGCCCCTTCTCTTTTCGTCCTACGTTTGTTGCGATGCAGCTTCCACGAAGGAATTCCTTCTCTTTCATTAACTTTACTCCACCTCGTGACTATCCACAGAACTCACTTGATGAACATACATGTAGATTCACAATCGCATACGCTCCACCTATTTAAGACAACAGCCAGTGCACGGTAGCTCAATCATCCTCGTTCCTAGGCACGACAGGCTTGTTTCTCAACGGTGCTGGCCCGTATCACTATACGTATCCGTTGCGACTTATAAAAACCCGTCGATGCAGGTATAGTTGCGAATTCGCCTAAACTATTACCCAACTGGAAACGTCTGCAGTGACAATGTCATCAACTACTCTACAAAGCTAGGCATATGTACGGATGGCAAGGTTAGCTAAGTGTCAGTGAAGCTTCCGCCATAGCTTTCCAGTCACCGCAAGAGAATGATATCGGCACACTGCTAGAATAAAGCGGGAAGCCGATGGTCGTGCACGTGGGCGCACAGGCGTGGAACGCATTATCGTTAATGGTGTGCGCCACTCGCAGCGAAGATTCAGCAGCGCAATCATTTCACGTCAGTGGGCACGTGGAGGTGGTTGCGGAAGTCCTACAGCGTATGTGTGTTATTCCAAAATGCGCTAAGCCTAACAATAAAACAATAGCCGGCATGCGTGAGCAACGGGTCAGACATCCGGGATTCAATTATAAATAGTGGTGCACTGCACAAGTAAAAAAATGGAGGATGAACGTGATGCGTCATGTGGTACAACAAGGATTTTGTGCGATTGGCAGCGTACCCTGTACACAAGCTGTAACCCGTGACGTCATAGCCACGTGTGTATGTCACACTCGACTTCTTTCTAGCCAAACCGAGAAAAGAATGTGGCAGTTCTTCAGTGTTATGTGCAAGGACTCAATACGACATTACTATACATCACAGCTCGGTGATAAGCGCTCGTTTGTCTCTCTTCTCTGTGCCTCCGTAATTTCAGTGGTAGCTTGGGCGACTTGGTGATACGAAACTGGCATGGTGCACAGAGCAGAAACACAGCGCAGCGTGTTGTGTGCACAGCGTGTTGTGTCTTCTTGTCTCTGTCCTTGTCTTTTTTTTTTTCCCCGCGCTGTGCACCATGCCGATTCTGTAATTTAACCACAAATACCTATACCAACTCGCCCAACTATCCGTTTTGCAGCGGTGATAAGAATTTGCGTATTGTGCATTTATCGAATGCAGCGAGGGGGTGATTTATTCCATTCCCCACTTGTGCGGTAAGGCTTACATTGGCCAGACGGGCCAGTGTTTAAATGAACGTTGAAAAGAACATGCTTGCGACGCAAGATCGGGCACAGGGAGTAATCTAGCTCTACATGTGAAAGATTTTAATGGTTGCAAGCCTTTGTTTCACCAAACCAGTCTTCTAGGCAGAGGAAGGACAACAATTGTGCGCGAACTGCTCGAGGCGTATTATATCAAAACGAATGGCCAGGCCTGCATAAGTGAACCTTCTGTGATTATCACTGAAAAAGAGTGGCGGTTTTTTATCGGTACTTGACTATCAGGTGGTTTAGTCCTCCGGTTATAGCATGGGCGCTTGCGCGGAATTTCTGTATAAAAGCTCGTGGTTACCTCAAAAATTTGGTTGTTAGTCCGGCGAAGGTGTGTATGCGTGTGTACCTTTCTGTGTCCGTGTCCCGTTTTGCTGGCTTTTCGTTGAATTTAATGCAGCAAGTTTCACAGAGAGAGAGAGAGAGAGAGAGAGAAATGAAGAGAAAGGCAGGGAGGTTAACCAGATATTAGACTCCGGTTTGCTACCCTACACTGGGGAGAAGGGGGAAGGGGCTAGAAAGATGACAGCGAGAAAGGGTACAAGATTCCAGACAAGCACAACAAATAAAACACGCGCACACACATACACACACACAAAGAACGTTCCACTTAGAGACGTTCACGAAGGCCGGTAGATGTCAAGAAGCGCAGTAGCGCTTGCATGGCCTTCTTCTGCGACGTGAGGTCTAGACGATGGCGTAGAATGCCTTCTTCCGACAGTGGTTGGTCGTCCAGTTTGTTGAGTGCATGGCGAAGAGATTGCCTCTCTGCGCTGTACCGTGGGCAGTCACATAAAATGTGCCCAATTGACTCTTCGTGACCGCAGTGGTCACAGGCTGCGGTGACGGCCATCCCTATGCGGAACGCATATGCCTTTGTGAAAGCGGCGCCCAACCATAGTCGGTATAAGAGCGTGGCTTCTCCTCGGCAAGTCTTGGGTGGGACTCGAAGGCTTAACGTCGGATCGAGAGAGTGTAGTCGGGAATGTGTGAAATGTGTGCCACCCCAAGCAAGTTTCACAAAAGTTAATTGAGCCAATGTGGCTGAAATACCAAGAAACGACCTCGAAATCCGTGACGTCGTGCTTACGCTCTGGCGTCGAGGTTCCGGCGCGAAATTCAAAAATCAAATATTGACCATTTTCTCTTATAATACCAAACCTACGATAGCGAAATCAACGACGATGGAGTTCTCAAATGATAGTATATAAGGCTGAAGTGGTTTAGTGGATTGGCCTAGACAGATGAGGAAATTACAGCGATGCTTCGGCCTCTTTTGGGTACAGTATGCACCCTCTTAAGTAGGTTAGAGTTCTGTAGCCGAAGCCTACCTAAGGTACTGGATAACTTTCATCCACTGCTTTTAGTTGGACTGTGGTTATCACGGATCGCCGATGATCTTTCCGCACTAAAGCAAGGAAGACTGAATTCCCAGTGCAGTGCCGGAACACTGAAGCTCCCAATGTCAGCATCCTTAGCACGTGTATAGTGCTCGCCATCTCCCTTTTCTCCTCTTTCTATATTCCCCATTCCCTTACTCCCATTGCAGGGTAGCAAACCGGACGCTCGTCTGGTTAACCTCCCTGCCTTTCCTTTTCTTTGTCTTCTTTCTCTCTCTCTCTTAATGTTCCTTAAAAGTATATTGCACCAATTCACAAACGATCATCGATTGGCCGACTGGTACAGTAATAAGAAATCTCGATGCGTATGTTAGTTGTCATAACTCGTCGGACTGAAAGGCTGACATGCACTGCGGAAGGCTGGCTTGCACAGAATACCACTTGTGACGTCGATTGACCATTACGTTGGCGCGTGGTTGAATGGCAGTGCTGTATCTAACGTCGAGTATTTCAGATATCGAAAAAGTGAACCAGTGATCGTAGCGATTTCTTCCTATTAACGAACGACGTGGCCCTCCTTCGCATCGTGTCTGAAACTGCTTAGGTGAACGTGCCGAAATTTGCTTATACGTCCAAGAATTGACTATTGAACTAGCAACTAACTCTTTAAGCTTGGGCGTTATTGCTCTGAGCTGCTTGCATCCTGCTCACAGTAATATCCCGGACGCCACAGCACCTTTTTCTGAGGGAGTGTCTCCAAAGCTGCAGTTATCGGTCGCCCCACGGCATTGAGCCTCAAACGCTGCGGAACCTCGGGTGACGTTACGTAACGTAACTATGGCATTACACAGTCACTAGACCTTCAAGAAGCACACGTGCAAGATTACGTATCTCCAACGCCATCGACAAGAGGCCTCTCATAATATAAGAGACAGCGACCTGGGCTTAGTCTAATGACAAGACATTTTCCGTCCGTCTGTAACCGAAACCCCAATGGCTCCTAAAGACTGCCTTTGAAATATGTCTCTCAGCAGTTCTCACGCATCTACAGATCCCACTCGTCTTTCACGTTGCTACGATCCACTCCCGCATATGATGTAATCGTAAATCTTGTGGTCGACGTTAACCAACGTGGTTAGCGTGCTCATCTTCCGGGTAAAGTATTCGCTAAAGCAGTGACCTTGTCCTTGACAATCGCCTTCTCCGATATGTCCCAATACATAAGCAAAAGAATACACGTGCACGTTTCAGATATACGGAAGTGGCTCGATGCTCGAAATCCGCTTTAAACCGCGTAGTGGTGGTCACGGCGGGCTCGCTAATCGTAGGTTTGTTGGCCGTGCACAACAAACGACAAACAACATGACGTCCGTTGCGAGCCTTGTGTGCCAGCACGCTCACGGCCTCGGTCAAGTGCAGACTTGTTACGGCGTCAAAGGTCGACCGCTGGGACACGATAATGGCACACTCAACGATCGTCTGGAAACGATTGCACGCTGCATGTCACGTTCTCGCATAGTGTATACACCTTGGTTCCAGTAGTTCCGTGCAGCACCGCGGAGGCTGCGGTTGTCTTCGGACAATCAGGAGGGCGGACACATTTTAAAGGGGAACCAAGGCGAAAAAGTCGTTTTACCGGTAAATTATATTTCGGGAACTCTACTGTCGTTAACACTGGCATTTTATGCTCAGTACTGCAATTGGAGATGAGTGCCAATGTGCAATCGCACCGTACACGGGCCTCGACATTTCGCCCCCGTCGAAATGCAGCCGCCACTGCCGGGATTCGATCCCGCGACCTTCGGATCAGCAGTCGATAGTCGCGTAGCCTAGGCTCTTGCTGCACGGAACTAATGAAACGAAGTGTAGCAGCCAGGGCGGAGGGGAGGGCGAGGGTGGTTTTCTTTCTCTCACCCTTCCACTTTCGCTCGAATGGACAGATTGCTGTCGAAGATGCTTGCTGCCGTCCGCACACAGACAGCCACTCGAGCATGTAGTGCCTGCCCGCTTTTTTCCGGAAGCACTAATTTTCCTCGTGGTTTCCTGGCCTCGCAGTGCTTGCGGGTTGTTTATATTACGCGTGGATGACATGCCAATACATGTGGGAGGGAGAGAGAGAGAGAGTGAGGGAAAGAGGGTGTTTACGTCCATCAAGAAACAAAAACAGGTTATATACGAGCACGTGTGCTATCTCTTTATACGTTGATGTTCGCATATATAGTATGCTGGAGGTATGAAAGCCTTGAGAAGCGGGTGTTATCGAAAATGTTGTTCCGTGTGTACACGCGAGCTATCTATCGCTCTCGAGTGAGGCACGTCATGACATGTATTTGCTCTGAGACTGCACCCATATTAATGGCGCCTACCGCTCAATTACGCGACTCACGTGACCTCGGAGTCGTCGCTTCTTTCTTTCGTTTGGTCTTGCTCTTCCGGCATACGTGCTCTTCGAAGGTTGTTGTCGGCCTCCGCCACGTATTACAAACGATTACGGCGACGATCGAACGTCCGCATTGCTCGGTGACCCGAGGCACCGAGTGATGAATTGCCGGAGCTGCCGAAGAGATTCCCCGAGCCCTCCTAGGCAGGCATTTCTACATGCTTATTTGAATCTATTGGTGGTGTGAGCCAAAAATCAATAAATATTACACTGTTTTGCGTACCTACAAAGCACAAGTACGATTATGAGACATGATGTAGTGGGAAGGAAAGCCCTCCGGATTCGTTTTGGTCACGTGGGGTCCTTTTGCGTGCGCCCATGTCTAAGCGCGTGGGTGTCCTTGCTCGTTGGCTCCTGCGACATTCCCTGTTCTCAATCGTTTTTAGCGGTCTGTTCATCGATTCAAGCCTCCATCTTCCCCTGAGCTTCTCTTCTAGTTTGCACAGCAGTATGTATTCAAGTACAACGAGCCGTTGTATTGCGTTTGTTGTGCTCTCAGAAGTAAATAGTGTTACATATTTAAATGTCGGCTAACAAAACTCTTCTTTCTTCAATGGCTCGACCTACGTTCTCCTTATATCGTTCCCTATTTATTCCGAGTGTAAAATATTCGAGAAAACGGCTTGACTGTTATGTTTAAAAAAATTCACGCATCTCCACGAAGTGAACCATGACGAGTGGGCGAAGCACTGGGGATCGTTCGGTGTTACCGTAAATCACCCGTGACATTGCCCACTCATGCGTGTAAATGAGTGACAACGTGTGTGTATATTTACACACGCGTTGTCATTTATGCTCCTGGTCTTATGAGGTTCCTGCGCTCCCACATCGTAGATCGTGCCGAGTTCCGGATTACTTTTAGTTAACGCGCACGCTGCGAATCCTTATGGTTCAACTACGCACAAGAGAAATCTCCCACCGGTACTACATTGCAGGTCAAGATCCAGTGCCTATATATATGGGGTGGCCGGTGAAGGGTTCTGCAGCGCGAGCAGTTGGTTTTTTCAATCAAGAAACTCGCTAGCAGACGCTGCGTGCGTCAGCGTTGTCTCTCGCGGGCCAGGGCACGTTCTCGTTCCTTGCCTGCTTGGGCCAGCTGTTGCGCATGCGCAGTGGGTGTGTGGACGGCGCAGGGATGGAACAGGCTCGACCATAAGCTGCTTCGCGTCTAAAAACCTGAACCATTCGTGATTACGAGCGTATTATGAAAGATACAAGAGCCTTTCTTGTACTCACCTATGGGTTGTGATTAGTCAGTTTCGTTCCATCTTGTCAGGATGAAATGCGTAAGACAGATTATATTTATTTACTGCTCACTGCATCTTAGTGACCTTACTTTTCAGCACGTTAGCTTGCAGTATGCATGCACAACATGCCTCTAAATGTTGTCAGTACACCATGTCTCACCCGCCAGAGATCGAATTGCAAAATCTTTCCCTTCTTAAACGTTCCTTGCTACTGGTCGGGTGCCTCCGCTAAACATACGTTCAGCGACAGGATTGGCTCATATTATCCCTTACGAACAATCGTAACGTGAGATGTTTCTGAATACGGCTCCGTATTTGCGCTCGGCTGCAGAAGTCCAATTCGCAGACGTTTCGCAAGTGCACTTTGCCATCGGCTCGCCGACCTCTCCGATTATATACGTCCTGCATCGGGTTTGGATGAAGTGTTCTCTGACGAACATCTTTATCGTGAGGACGTTCTTACGGCGGTGCCGTTTAAGCTTTAGTTCCAGCCGTGGCCGGCGACCGCTCTAAACACGGCGGCAGGAACGTGAAACGAGGAGAGGAGGGAAGAGAGAGCAGTAAAGAAATAAGTAGACGAATGCGATTTCTCTTAACTAGGTGGGATGCGAACCCGAGAAGCCGAGGTCATAGCGTAGTGGTCATAAACACTACGCTATGTACACACGCTTGCAGAACATGCATGATTGCGTTGCACCGACGAATGTGACACCACTTCCTATGCGCGACAGAAAGAAACGGTGAGAAAGAAAGACAGAAAAATGGAAGGAATAAAGAAAGAAAGGAAGAGATGCACAAGATAGATAGATAGATAGATAGATAGATAGATAGATAGATAGATAGATAGATAGATAGATAGATAGATAGATAGATAGATAGATAGATAGATAGATAGATAGATAGATAGATAGATAGATAGATATGGTGCAGCTTGGACGATTGGACCACAACTTGTCATGGGCGACTGAACGAGAAACTGATAGAGCTGGGTGCCCGCGGCCGATTTGCTAAGCCCCCACAGCCCCACTGGTCATAGGTGCTTGCGAAAACTTAGCGACATATGATTTCTTGCAAATACGTGCCCAGTGATTTGGGGGTGTAGGTGGTCAGACCGATTTGATGCGTTATTGACTGCGTCTCAGCAGCACTGTTCTGTCGAATTAAGCGTTTAATTTCATTTGATTCTTCCTCCTTTTGCAGGGATAATAGCTGGCGCTATGCTGCAAATCAGGGAGATCTTCGACCTGTCGTGCAACGCCCAGCAGCTGGTGGTGGGAAGCATGTTCCTGAGCGCGTTCCTGTCGTCATTCGTCGGAGGTGAGCGCCGCGCGATTAGCGGCAGTCGGCAATCGATTGCAATCAATTAACAATTATTAACTGCGCCTGATACGTTACCGTGGTCTCCACGAAGGGTATTCTGTCTCGGCGGGGGCTTTGACACAATGGAACAATCGCGATACGTTCAAAAAGAATTCTTGCCGCGCGAAACGTAGACCGTTCCCGTCGTAGCCTCACAGATGGGCATGGCCTTCGAGATTTGCGCTCCGCATGACGGTGCGCCGGAAATCTCGAAGGCCATGCCCATTTCGAAGCGCTTCGCGACTTTACCGCCAGGGGAAGCGCGCATGCGCGATCGCACAGCGCGAAAGGCGGTTTCATTCATTTGACGTCACACGAAGGCAGCACTGCTCGGTTGGATTTCGGTTTCGGTTTTGTGATTCTTTGCTTATTACAAATTATTTTCGAATATGCTGAGCGTTTCTACTATCAGGAGCGTCTCAGGAACGTAGAATCGCCGTTACGCTGACGTGTTAAAGAAATCGCCGGAGTTGGCCTTTAAAGCGGAAGCCATATTGCAGCTGCCGCTATAGCAGCTTCCCCTAAAGAGAGGCGAAAAAAATTGGATCTTGGGAAAGCGTTAGCTGCCAAAGCCTATCGATAGACGTGGATTTAAGTTAGTAGTAAAGCCTCCCTCCAGCATCAATTACAGGTTCCTTGCTGTTCTGCGTATATGTTACAGTAGACAGGTTACGCGCCAGCAGTGGTCGGGTTAAGTTATAAACATATCCCATTATCATCAATTTGGATATTGTAACCTTTAGCGTGAGCAATATAACGAAAACACGGCAAAGCGACCAACGGTTTAACCATTATTGTCACTTATCTCTCATGTTTATAGATTGCTTAAAGTTGTTTTTAGGAGTTAGGAAGAATACCCGAATGACACAATGTACTGCTTACTCTTCTATGGGAAAGTTGTATGCAGTTATCCCTTTATCTGAGCAGGCTACGTGCAAAATGCCTCTTTCTAGCATAATTTGGACAATCGTGAATACTCAGAATACTGCGGAAGAGCGTAAGCTGTCCTTACATTATCGTCAGGACGTATACACAACATGAATTTCGTGTTTAGAAAAATTTATTTATACCACAAACACCAACAAGAACTTAACGCAACGTTTTCATACGAAACATGCGTTTATGAGTGTCACAAACGCGCAGGAAGGAGAAAGCTAGGATATGGCGTCACGTCGCAATCTTGAAGCCTAGTCGTGAGAAATTTAAGGGGCAGAACCGTGGGAAATAGGCCCTGGTCACGTGCTAGATAAGCGGTAGATTCATGTATGGTCGAATGCTACTAAATGTTGCCGGGTCTAGACAACCTCGAACGGTCCTGCAACCTAGAGGGCCTACCCATGCCCAAGAGGCACCGCGCAAAAGCCGTAAGTAGAGGCTGACTTGCCGAGACTAGTGGGATCGCGTGACGCTACCTCCTAGTTTTTTTTTTCCTCTATGGTCACAGAGAAGACTCAAGACACACATCTATAAAATATGAAAGTGGGTTTAGAACCAATGGTGAACGACCCAGAGCGCATCGTAGTCTTCTATGGGAGAGTTGTGTGGAGCAGTCTAAGATAATGTGTAATTTGTGTGTGTGTTTAGAGCAAGTGTGTTTACGATTTAGGGCAATTGCGCCATACTGTGGGAGAGCTGATGCAGACGCCCCGGTAACATGCACCACTACAACGATGGCGATCCTGGCGGCACGGGCAGCGGGAGCAATAAGACGGCTAAATACTTAGAGTTCGCGCTATCAACGGTGTCAGTATTTCAAAGTTCAGCCAGAACACGCCAAGTTTCTACAGTTAGTAAGCAACACCAAGTACTCCTAAATACAAGAACGCAGTCATTATAAGGCATGACATGTGTGTGTTCAATTATAGTAATCAACAACGTGTTCCTTTAAACAAGGACCAGTGTTTGGAAGCAAATGAGCTTTTAATTCAACTTTGCTCCATTGTGACCAGGTTTCCTGTGGCTTCCGACTCGTGAATATCGTAGTTCTTGCAAAGCAAGCACATCGGTCTTTGCACGCCCCTATCTTTACGAACAACTAACCGGCATGAACGACTTCAGAGCCGACCAGTTTAGTGTGGGCTCGCGTTCTAGAGGTCCCATACCGTATACCACGGGATACGTATTATTATTCCGAGTTGGTCCTCTGTGATTTGTGAATTCGGCCTGTCAAGTGCAGGGCCGACCAATCAGGGATCCGGGGTGGCTCAGGGATTGGTCAGTTCTACCTTTCATGGCAGAACTGTCCAATCAGGGTGGACGAGCAGGGAATGATATTCCGTGGTATTGTATGGGCCCCTTGTTCCTAATCCACTCTCCATTTCCTTCTTATTTAATTTGCGCCGTTTCCGACTTCCCACTGCACACCGGGCCATGGGGATGTTTGCTTTTTCTCCCCCATCCAGTCTTAACTTTCTAGTGTCCTTCTCGCCTACGCCCGTGGCGCTTGATTCCGTTCTGAACCTTCGGGCGCCCTCATCTACCTTTCAGAATGAAGATATCTCCCCACCCGCCCCTCTCTTTATCTCGTTCTTATCTTTACAGCGTGTTCCCCCACTCCATCATTGCATGACTGCGTCTATTTCCCGTTCCTTCTTATCCTTCTCTTCCCCCCCTCCACCCCTGGCTGTAGGGCTGTCTCTTTTCTTTTTTTATTGACTTTCTTTTTATCTTTGTAATGTCCACCCTTCCTCGTAGTGCAGGGCTGTTTCTCTTTCTGCCTTCCCTTTCTCATCTTTCTAGCGCCCTCCCTCACCTCCACGTGTGGAACTGTTCGTTATTTCTCTTGCTTTGCGCCTTATCTTTCTAATGCCATCTTCCACCTCCCAGCGTAGGGAGGTGGAAGAAGGCAGACGGGGTATCAGTTTCGGTGAAGTTCCCTAGGGTTACTTTATCGTAGTTATTGTCGTGAGTGTCCGCAGTTATGACAGTTTGCTTTTCCCCGCATCGTGTATCAGAGGCAAGAGACACATGTCGAGTGTTGTGCAATGTCGTGGTCCGGGCGGGTGTTCGCGCATTCCCAGGCATTACAGTTGCCTTTTCGCCACTGAACCACCGCATAAGAAGTATGGAGTGACGATGAAATAAACTTCAGACTTCGGCAAATGGCTCGTAACAGCGATGAACAGATCGCTAAAAACGATGTAGAACAGGTGACGTCGCAGGAGCGAAACGTTTTGACAGGTGGGCTTGTCTTCGTCAGGACGGCGACGTCTCTATTTTCCTGACGAAGACAAGCCCACTTCTCGAAGCGTTGGTTCCTGCGAGATTCCCTGTTCTACATCGTTTTTAGCGATCCGTTCATCAATTCAAGCCTCCATCTTCCCCTGAGCTTCTCTTCTAGTTTGGATTTCGTAGCAGCGACAAAGATTGGCTACTTTGACCCTTTCTGTTATCTCTCTCTCTCTCTCTCCGACATCTCTTCGTTAAACCTCACTACGGCAAGGCAATAATCACGTGAACCATTCAATTGCAAGGTGTCCTTGTCGACAACCTGGGTCGCAAGAGGGCGCTCCTTCTGTCCAGCGCGCTCTTTCTGAGCGGAACTGGACTGCAGAGCACGAGCACGGGCCTCGCCATGTTTGTCACGGGACGCTTCGTCACCGGCTTTGCAGTCTCGCTATCGACCACAGCACAGTGCACGTACATCGCCGAGATATCGCCTGCCGTAAGTACCGCCGTGCTCTCAGTGATCGGAGCTTCATCGTTATTATCTTTTACTTGTCACACAGACACCTGCTGGTACATGCAGATTACTGTGTCTAGGCCGGTTATGATTCGGTGGATAAGTATCGATTATTTCAAAGCTCGATAGATGCGAAGACCGATTAGAGCCACAAAAGTTGTTTGATGCTTCTGTAGACACGTCAATCTGCGGGACACTAAATGTTTTTTACCAACCAAAATTCTGCACGCATTAACGATGTTACAACCAACGAATAGAAATGCCAGGAATATAGCGAAAACGAGAAGAGCACCTTGTTATAGTCTAGCGCTTTGCCAGTATCTAATTTCACTTTTAAAGTTCCTGTCGTGCTTGATCTCTGCGAGGCGTTTTTTTTTCCTACAAATTCTTTAATTGATTATCTCGGCTGCTGACTGCTTCATGCTCGAGTCATCTGTGAAACGAAACGCTTCCTCAATGCAAACTGTCCTTCGGGCGTTCAGGGTGGCTGAATGTTGCGGCCTTTTATGTGACAACGTGCAAAGTGTCTTATGACGAAACGAAAGTGTCTTATGACGGGCTGCGCCAAAAATTTCAATGACGTCATCTTATCAAAGGACCCCCCCTTCCAGCCAATAGTGCTGCTCTGTCAACGTGACGTCGCGGCAGACCGCCTCGCGCCGCGCTCAAATCAGAGCGCGGCGCAGAGGCGGTCTGCCGCGACGTCACGTTGACAGAGACGCACCGTTGGCTGAAAGGGGTCCTTTGGCGAGAAGACGCCGTTTTCTTTTTTCTTGACCTGTAGCCGAGTATAGCCGTCAGAAGAAAGGCGATCTCGCAGACCGAAAAGCATAGCGTTTTATATGCGTACGCGAAATAATGATGACGTCGACTTGCGCACGCCCAGGGGGACGCTCATTGTCGGATTCGTCTGACGACGGTGGCGACATTATGCCGAAGCAAGAACCTCCTTGTTTCAAAGCCGGGAGGTGCAAATGCGTGTTTCGGTATTGCTTTCGCCGCGAAGCGCAGGAGGACATGTGAAATGAAGCAGGTGGCTCCTCGGGTTGCCGTCGTCACCGATATGACGTTAGTGCACGTCATGTTCCCGTCACGTGACACTCCTCTTTCGTCACCTATGACTTCTGACGATACTACGATACTGCTGAAGTCATGAACTGATCCTTACAAATTGTCGAATATTAAATTATTGGCAACACAATCTGGCAGATGCCGGTATTTATAAAGGTCCAGCATAAATTGCCTTCCTAGACGACATATTTAAAATATCATAGCATGTTTCAGCACCTTTTTTTCTTTTTTCTTGTCCTGTCTCCTTTCTATTATCTTTTATTCCCTCTACCCTTTTCCCCTGTATCCATCTATCGAATCCCGGCCGCGGCGGCTGCATTTCGATGGAGGCGAAATGTTGAGGCCCGTGTGTGCTGTGCGATGTCAGTGCACGTTAAAGAACCCCAGGTGGCCGAAATTTCCGGAGCCCTCGACTACGGCGTCTCTCATAATCAGAGCGGGTTTTGGGACGTTAAACCCCACAAAAACAAAAAAAACAAAAAAAAACCCCTTTGGTATCTTCGGCCGTTTCAGTATTACCAAAATTAATTGAATTCTAGGAAGTCACGTGCGAGAATGTCGATATGTTTACAAGTCACGCCGCAGAGGAAGACTCCTGGGTAATTTTGACTACACAGGTTTTCTAATGTTCGCCTAAATGTAAGCATAAGACCATATATAACATTCAACGAAGGCGAAATGTTGGAGGCCCGTGTACTGCGCAAAGTCAGTGCACGATTAAGAACCCCAGGTGGTCGAAATTTCCGGAGACTTCCACTACGGCGTCTCTCATAATCAGAGCTCGTTTTGAGATGTAAAACCCCGCAAATCAATCAATATGTAACATTCAGTCCTGATCGGTTTAGTGGTTACGACGCCCTACTCTTGGCCCGAAAGACGCAGGGTTAATCCCGGCCGCAGAGGTCTCATTTTCGATGGAGAATATAATAGTAGAGGCACGTGGGCTACGAGGTTTCAGGGCACGTTAGACGAATTCCCATTGCGGTGAAAATTAATCCTGAGCCTTCCTCTACGGCATGCCTCATAATCTTATCGTGGTTTTGACACGTGAAACTCTAAAAACTTTTTTTTTTCAGTTATAAACGACATGCTATGGCCGGCGACTCGCGACCTTCGAATCAGCAGCCGAGTGCCATAACCACTAGACCACCGTGGCGGGGCGCGACTGACTCCTTGTCCTCGAGCCCTGCGCCGCAACGACTGTTATGAATGTCGTTAACGACCAAGCGTTTTTTTTTTTCATATTCTGCGAATAATAGTTACGGGGACAACTAAGCGAAAACCAATTTTTCTCGCGTTAGTAGATTAGGTTTTCACAGTACGAACCACAGCAATCCTGCGAGGAGGAGGCCCTTTGTAAGGTGGCAAACGCTCAAAAAGAAACTGCGGGTGGCGACGGCGTTTTGAGGTTCCAGCACTAAAACGCATGACGTCACATATTTTGACGGCGTCTTCTAAAGCCCACACAACTATTTGTTGGTAAGAAGATGCATTGCGTTCTAACGAAGCCAGAGACTTAACGCGGGGAGTTGCAGAACATCTTATGGGGCGAATTCGGCGAGAATAAAAATATATAAATTGGCCTTCTGACGTCACGAGGCCGAAGATCCGCCGCGCATTTCAAAACTAAAGCTACGACATTCATTTTTCCCCCTTTAATATTGAACATAAGATTGTGAAATTAACAGCAACCGAACTCTCAAAATGTGTTTTCATTCTAAACCACTCCACATTTTGCCATTAGTGTCGTTTCCTGCATGCCGATGTTTCCAATGATCGCAGGTGCATCGCGGCCTGCTGATGTCCGTGAGCGAAGTGGGCATCACCGTCGGCTTCCTGCTGGCTTACACGGTCAACTACTCCTTCATCTCATACGAGAACGGCTGGTTCGTATAGAGTCAGTCCTCACAGTTCGCCGTGTACACATTTACACAGGCGCGTAAACTAATGCTTAGTTTGGCTTGTCCGTACACTCCCTGCAGCTTATAGACAAGCATATCCGTAAGTGCGAGTGTAGAACCTTCCCCCGGCCCTTGGTTGAGGCAAAATAGATGAACTTGCCGTGATTTCCGATCTCGCTGCCTGCCCTACGCACGTTGGTTCGATCGCGGTACAATTCGTACCGGTGGTACGTGCCCTCTGATGTATACGTTCTCTCACTCGCAATGAACTCGGAAGCTGTGCATCACACTGGCGGTGCTAAAGCAACGTTCCCTGTGTCTTTCTCGAAGGCAGCTCATGTTCGCCGTCGCTGCGTGTCCAGCCCTGCTGGAACTGTTGGGGACGCTGTTCATGCCACAGAGCCCGCACTTCCTCGTGCTCAAGGGACGCCACGATGAGGTATGGCTCGAAAAGCGTTGCAACTGTACCTATTACTAGCACGCTCAGCTGAGCTGCTTGGTACGTTTCGGCAAAAAGCAAAGAATCCAATGTAATGACTCTAATGAAAGAACGATAGATTATATATATAACATTATTAATCTATCGTTATTAGATAGATAGATAGATAGATAGATAGATAGATAGATAGATAGATAGATAGATAGATAGATAGATAGATAGATAGATAGATAGATAGATAGATAGATAGATAGATAGATAGATAGATAGATAGATAGATAGATAGATAGTATCCCGTGACCAGAAAATGTAGGAGAAGCCTGAGATGTGCAAGGTTAGAGCATCTTGGAGAAGATGGTAAGCTGGAACAGTGTACTACCACTCGCTCCTGTGCGTTCCGAAGAAAAGAGGGTGCCACGGTTACAGGTGCTAAATGTGTGTCATATGGGTCTCTTCACATATTTCTTCGTGCTTGTTCCGCTTCTTCAACAAGGTGAGGTTGTGTTTAAGCAGAAGTGTCCTGACGACTGAGAGATGGCAGTATAAGATCATGCATAACAACAGCTCTACTTAGTCGTTGCCTTCCATATTCCAATAGTTACACAGTTGCCCTCACCTAGTCAATATAGACGCCATATGTTAGTGTTATTTGCCATATTTCCATACGAATCTTACGGGAACCTATGGGATAATTAGAATTACAATACAGAACACTTCAACAGGGAGGTAATTAAAGGAAAGTATTGAATGGTGGTAATATATTTCCGAACGACAAGGACAGTTCGGTTGACTTCCGTCACGTCCATACTGCCTTCTATGCTGCTTAGGAATGGTCTTTTGTTTCTTTTTTTCTTTCCTTCGCTGCAGCACATCTGGCAGCAGGCGGTCCACCCGGTGCCTCAGTGCAAGCTTGTCTCGGAACGGCTGAGTTCTCACTTTCCTCCTTTATTCTGTTTGCACAGGCCCGAAAGGTGCTCAACGTCATCCACGGCGAGAACGCTGCTTCGCAGGAGCTGGGCCGCATGCAAAAGTCGCTGCTGGAAGAACAGGTTAGTGCCATACTAAGCTGGACAAGTTGGCATGATTGCATCATGAATACCGTAGCGCGCAAACTCACGAATCACGAACTTAAAAAGCGGTCCCCCTATCGCGAAAAGGGGGACAAGCGAAGCTTGGAGTGTGCTTGCCTGACCTGCTAAATTTCTTTCCTTTCTTCGTTCTTTGCAACCTTCTTTCTTTCCATCCTTCCTTCCTCTTTTCGATCTATCCATCCATCCTCCCTCCCTCCCTCCCTCTCTTCTTTCTTTCTTTCTTTCTTTCTTTCTTTCTTTCTTTCTTTCTTTCTTTCTTTCTTTCTTTCTTTCTTTCTTTCGGGACCATTGGGACCCGCATGGCTGAGAAATGTTCACATCTTTGTTTGCCGAGCGTGCACGCGTTACAAGGCTCACGTGTTTCACCGTAAGGATGAGAGGGGGTTTTGCCGTTACGCCCACAACACCACGGACAACTGGGAAGCAATACAAGCTTCGCTTGAAAAGAGGGCGGAATTGTGCTGGTGTCATACGAAGACGTGTTGCTCCTCTTTTTGCTTACGTGATCGGTTTGTTGTGCCACTTTCTTAGATGGGGATGAGTATTTTCGTTATTTCTTGAGACCAGCGAATTTTTTTTTTTTGCCTCTTCAACTGATCCCTTGTAGCTACGATTACATGCCGGCCACCACTAGTCTCATGGAACAATGTGTAAATAGTTCGTGTAGCGGAGAAAGCTACCTACTTATCCCAGGAACATTTCGCGCTGACTTGAGGACCCGAGCGCCCAACGCTAAGCAATGAAGTATCTGAGGATTTTTGTATTCCAAGTGAAGTAGAGTTGACATCGGCTGGTGACGGGGTGATTAAGCCGGATAGTCTGCAGTGTAAAGGAATTATTTCGACTGCATATGAGCAAAAGTGAACACAAAGAGCCCTTATCATCAATATTGCGATGAACTTGCTGCATTTATTTCGTGAGGCAGCTTCAGACCCGCCGGTTGTTTCATTTGGTGTCTTTTAGCGCCCTGGTAGTGATAGACTGCCGAGCAGCGCAAACTTTTCTGGCTTTTACCGTTCGAAAAAGCTGCACTTTCACGCATAGCAGCAATACATTCTAGAATAATCCTGACGGTTCGTATTGCAAAAGTATCCACGAATCAACCAGAGACGCAGCATTAACCGGCCAGTGACGAGACCGAATAATCGATGAAAGGAAATCGTGAACGATGAATGTACATTGAGATAACGGTTAAAGTGCTGAGTTCCTCGTACATTCCCTTTTATTGAGCAGCGTTAATTTTTCGTCAGTGAAATGTGATGTTCGGCACAAGCGCTCGCTCAGAATGTATGCAGATTGCGCCTAAACTGAAAGGTCGTAAACTCATTATTTTGGGCATAACATTATCAAGGTCTTACTTGTGGAGAGTGCACACTTCAAGGAACACACTGAAGGTCACTTGATCAGCGGCAAGTAGTGAAGTTATATACGTTTGTTGCTTTTATTTTGTAATATGTAAACCATTTGCTGTGCCACTGTCCGCGATTCGTCGCGGAAAGGAAAACACTTGCTCAGACGCTACGCCAACTCGACGATCGGCCACTTTCCGTACAGGTGCTGCTCGAACTACCGTCCTCATTGGTCGTCAGCCCACAAGGCACTAAAACACTTTTGTGCTGTTTGAAGATGACTGGTTTGCGCGAACACCTTTGACAGCTGGACTTGTCGTACAACGTCTTTTTTCACTATTCCCCTTCTTTCTCTCTCTCTCTCCCATCTTTCTATACCCCCTTCCCATTCCCCCAGTGTAGGGTAGCCAACCGGACGCCTTTCTGGTTAACCTCCGTGCCTTTCTGTTTTCCCCTTCCTTCCTTCCTCTGTAATATGTGAAGTATGCTTTTCCTTGTTATTTTATACCACACCGACTCTCTCAGTTTAAAGTTCAACGCTCGCTGTCTTTAAGGTTATAGTCTATACAACGAAACTATGATACAGTTTTATGCGTCAAGTGTGTACGTTTAGTGTCCTTGCTATGAAAGACCAGCGCTCCTGTACCGTAATACCATATGTATCTCTACGACACCGTACCGGTCTTCATACAGGACATATGGTAGGATAATGTAGGCTGGAGGAGGCAGGATATATATGGCGTACGTGATTTATTGAGAAGGACGTCGATTAGTCTCGATAGGTCGTTTTGCTCATCTTTATTTCTTGCGACACTGTTGAAAAAAGGTGAGGTGGCTGAACGACAAAACGTAGCCGAATGGAAGGATATTGACAACGTTACATGTTATCAGGACATTGACCCATATCTGGCACAGAAATAAGACTTTCAACAGTTTTGCGCACACTCGGTACTTCTTCTGCGATCATTTGGGTGCATAGGCATCCCATCGCAATATATAGGGAGAGAAATAGAAAACAGCATTGATTCAGCAAGCCATTTCGCTCAATTTAAGATATTGTCCCGTCAATTCGACATGGGCTAAGGTGTGCGAAGGTGTGAGGGATGCTCGTGTACACTCTATAATGGGAGATAAGTTTGAATTAGCATTTATTTGTTTTGCATACAAGCGGGAAAGCATTTGCATGCTTTATTTCGTGATAACAGGTGAATGAATGTTTTCTCTCTCAGAATTACCGGTATCGCGATCTGTTCGCACCTGGCCTAAGGGGGCGGATGATCGTCGGCGTTGGTCTCGTCATCCTACAGCAGGTACGTGCCATAACACTAAAACAAGGCTTAGTTCTGTGAAATAGGTGCAGAGAAGAAACACCACCAGGACATGACAGGGCGCAGGGACAGGACACCTTCTTCGTGTTTCGTGTGTGCACCCATTGTGCGAATGTTTGCGCTGATTCGTCAATGAACGAACCAACTCAACAGCAATGTCACGTGCAACCAACTCACGTGCAATGCCATTAAGACGAAGGAGGCACGGTATCGAGTGCTGGACGCTCATCCGGAATATCGTTACATGGTTGTAACGGCATGAATAAATTCAGCGCAAACGTTCAGGACGACCACAGAGACGAACAACAGCGCCAGTATGTCGTGCCTCTTCTCTGTGGCCGTCCTGAATGTTTACGCTGAATTTCCTCGTACGTAAGGAAATTTGTGCCAACTAGGGCCAACAGAAGTTTTATTGTAGCGGAATATCGGAACATAAAGGAATATCCCGGAATATTGTTGCTCGAAATACCGTTACAGACGATGTAACGAAGGTTATCGACGGTGTAGCGACATGAGTATATTTGGAAGAAAAACAGTGTGCTAGATGCATGTTAGACATCTTGACAGCCATCTTTGTCCTCAGGTCGACTCCTGCTCAGACGACAGCACACGCTTATACTCCAACACTGTCTCCTTGAGAAGCAGCACAGCGTTGAAAAGGTGAAACGCTGTCACTTGCGACAGCGTTTGTGCTTTTGAAACAGGAAAACGATAGGGGACATGCCGCCTCCTTGTGCAGTCTATCCGGTGTAGCAACGCGTGTTGGTGAGCTAACTGGCACTGTACTATCGATCCAACAGTGCTGAAAACCGGAAAGACGGGAAAGAAAAGCGGACAAAGCGCCAAGGATGTTTAAAAAGATGCTGGAGTGGCAACGCCCGCTGAACCTTACCGCGACGGGTGAAGCCGGCGTTTGCCTATGGTTCGGCCCTAAAAGCTTGCCAGAGTGTCCAGAAACCAGTATCATTTCAAGCGTTCTTGATCTGCTAAAGTAACTAATTCGAGATGTAAAAGCGCGTTGTTTTGGATCAATAAAGTACCATTGACCAGCACCCGTAGCACAAAGAGGCACATCAAGCATTGTCTGTCTAGCAAAGCTGGCCGCTTTAAAGGGGTTAAGATGCGTGAGGAAAACGCTTTTTATTTTGTGCTATTTGGATGCTGTTAATCGATGCCCTGAGTAAGATGGCGGCCGCCGCCTTCACCATTAGCACAAGATCTCCACTCCAGAATTTTTTTTTAATTTTAACCTCCTTTCAAAGCGCTGGCTACAAATGAAAGGTTATATACCCCCAACAAGGCCTTTGCAGGCGTAGTGCGTGCTTGCAGGCGCGGACACAGTGCGGTTTAGTTTACCTCTAACCCTGCTTATGCGCGCGTTCTAGCGTACAGCCTTAGCGGAGTAACCCTCAGTAGAGGTTAACATTTTTAGATTCTTGTGTGCCTACAATTTATAAGGTGCACTGTATACGCGTGGGCCGCCACTAACTAGGGAACGCTAAGTCTGCGTTACCAAAACCGGACAGCTTTGAAAAATGGCTAATAATAACGCAGTATAATCAGCAAAGGAAGTCACAGTCTCTCAACGGCACTCGATGTTCCTATTTTCCAGAGGTTATAAATACCATTGAGTAACTTATGCAGCCCTCTTAATGTGGTATGACTGATTGGCCATATTTAACTTATACTGATTGATTTCTGGGGTTTAACGTCCCAAAAGCAGCTCTGATTATGAGAGACGCCGTAGTGGAGAGCTCCGGAAATTTCGACCACCAGGGGTTCTTTAACGTGCACTGACATCGCACAGCACACGGGCCTCAACATTTCGCCTCCATCGAAATGCAGCCGCCGCGGCCGGGATTACGATCCCGCGACCCTCGGATCTGCAGCCGAGTACCATAGCCACTAGACCACCGTGGCGGGGCATATTTAACTTATGTTAGCGTTCGTCTCTTGCAGTTCACCGGACAAACAAACGTCACTTACTATGCCCCTACTCTGCTCAAGCATCTGGGATTCTGCAGCAACGTTGCTGCCACTCTTGCTTCCGTGGGACTAGGAGCTGTCAAGGTAGGTGGAATGCACAATGTTCTTCATGCTTAAGAATTGCATTACAACCTATGCACAGAGTCAAGCCTTTGTCTACAGTCATTACGTCTTGCAATACAAAGGAAACCGGTTGATAACCTGCAAGTGGCACAGGTATGACCGAGTACACGAGGGTTGCCCCGAAATAAGAGCTTCATCTACCTATGTGCAAAGAGTAAAAAAATATTTGCGAATCATAGGATACGATAAATAACACCAGGAACAACTGTGGCGGTCCTACACTGACAGGACCGCGATGTGTAGGGCAAGAGAAGTGCCGTAAGAAAGTTACGTTATTTATTACGGATATTCGACGGATAAGAAATGCTGCTGAAACCAGTGCTGGGCAGTATCGAAGATACATGTATCTTAGATACTATCTTAGATACTCTTTGAGTATCTTGTATCTGTATCGCGATACATCTTGAAAGACGTGTATCAGTATCTGTATTTTCGATACATTGAAGAATGTATCGAGTATCTTAAGATACAAGATACTGATGTCGGAACATCACCGCGCGACACTAGAAATACTGGCAGGAGTCCGCTGCTCAAGCAGGCACTGCCGCCACTAAGCTTATAACGCTGATCCGCGGTGTAAACGAACAAACTGTACTCCTTTCTCATGCACTCCTTGGACGCTCATGAGAAAGTATTCCTTTCTCATGAGCGTCCCCACCCGCCATGGTGGCCTAGTGGTTAATGCGCTTGACTGCTGGCCTGAAGGTCGCGGGATCGAATCCCGGCCGTAAAGGCCGAAATCCGATAGCGGCGTTATACTTGAGTCCCGTGCAGTACTGTACTTAGATTTAGGAGCATCTTAAGGAACACCAGATGGTCTAAACTTTCAGAGCCCTCCAGTACGGCATCCCTCATAATTATATCGTGGTTTGGAGATGTAAACCTCAACAATTATTATTGTGACTCGGAGCTCTTTCATGACATTTTCCACAAGCAGTGAAATTTCCAGTGTGTGATCTTACTTGGTAGGCTGACGACACCTTTTGCTGAAACATCGTAACTAATAATGTTACAGCACGATTCGTTCTATTATATATATATATATATATATATATATATATATATATATATATATATATATATATATATATATCCTTTCTGAGTCACATTGTTTTCTTCGCTGTCACAAATCACAAGGTAATTCGCGCAATCAATGTCAAGAGTATGAGTAGCGGAGGTATCCTGCGACACTTTGTACCGCTACGATGTCTGGAATTCTCTCTTAGAGAGAAATTATTACAAAAATTGCACATTCGTGAATCCGTCGATGACGAGCGCTTTACGCGAGCACATAACTAGAATTTAGGAAGTCATTGCGGTTTTATGTCCTTTCCGTATAGAAGATCCGTCACAAAATATGTCGCTACGAGCGTTGTTACTCCTGTACACTTGTCCCGTGGTCCGGTACTGCGTAAACGGTATACGCGTACGGACCAGGTTAAACTCAAAGTCGTAATTGCGGCATCGTGCCGAGGTTTTGCATCGCCATTTTTGTTATTAGGTGGGAAACCACTACCTGGTTGGCAAGTAGAGCATCGACTTCCATGAATTACAAAAACCATAAAAAACCGCCGACAGCGTAGCTTATACATAGCTGTCATGTTTAGCAGCCAAAAGAGCCCCAATCAGTTGTTTGGGAATGAAAACAATATAATTATAGCCAGAAAACAACAGTTGTTGAGATACTAACACATGTTTCATTCAAGTTAAACTTGGTTGGTCGCAGTTCTGAAATTCTAAAGCAAACACTCCTGTTCATAGGCGTTTTCTGCTGCATTATATATGTCCATAATATGAAATTTATAAATGTATCGAAGTATCTTAAGATACAAATGGCAAGTATCGTATCGGATACAATTATTGAGGTGGTATATTGTATCTGTATCCGAAATACTTCTTGCCCGAGTATCTTGTATCGTATCGCGATACAATTTCAAGGTATCTTTGCCCACCCCTGGCTGAAACTATAGCGTTTTCATCAGTGACAATAAGACAAGTCGCCGCGTCGAAACGATGGCTTCAGCGACTTTCATTCTTCATTGCGTTCATTGTTGAAGTAGTTCGCGCTATGAACCGGCTGCGCACAAGAAAAAAAAAGATAGAATAAAGTAATAAGGATGCAAATGCGAGGAACAAGTCCAAGAGGCTCTTACAGTTTCATCGAGTACGAAAAATTATTAAAAATTAATAAATAAGAACGAATTAATCAATATGTAGAATCCCAGAGACTACCGAATGTTTACCGCAATAAAGCATTATATTACGTCATCTCCGATAAAGTGAGTCAGGTGTGATTCGTAATGATGGGATGAAACGTTGAGTTCACGTTGACTTTACAAAGTTGCGCCACGGCACGCTCAGCAAATGTGTGCCGGGGAATCGCAATAATTTCGTAAGATCAAACATTTCAGAAAGCTAGAGTTCTTTGATTCGAGGTTTTACTGTAAATATGCGCAGCTAGTGTGTCCGTGAGATAAAACTACCACTGACCACGCAGGTCGGCTCAGCCCTCTTCGCCCTGCTGGTCCTGGACCGCCTGGGTCGTCGCGTGTGCCTCTGCGCCGGCGTGCTCCTCATGGCGGTCAGCATCTTCGCCCTGGGAATGCTCGCCAAGTTCTCGTACGAGGGCTCGGGTCACGGCATCACGCTACGCTGTCGCGACAGGCCCAGCGTCTTCAATGCTTCCGCGACTCATAACCCCTACGTGACTCCCGCTGGCTACGACGCAGCGGCAGCAACGACCCACCTCCCGGTCCCGATGTCGTTGCTGAATTCCGAGGTGCCCTCTGCGAACCAGCGGCACAGGAGGGATAGCGATGCTTTATCGCCGGACTCGGCCGATTTAGATTCGACGACTTCGAGGCTTTCGATTCCTCCGATGCCCGACCAGACTTCAAGCGGAGCTGTCCTGATGGACGTCAACTACACTCCGGGACGACCTTCGGACAGCCCTCGCAGAGTCGCAGAACCTTCCCCGACGTCCAGTGTCGACGGTGCCGGAGACGCCGCGAAGGCTAGTCCAGCGTCTGAGGAGAGCCGTGAGAAGGTCGATATGCGAAGAGACGAAGGAACCGCCGCGGAAAACCAGTCGCTGGAAGTCCAGCACCGAACCAACGGCGACGAGGGTATCGTCGAAGAGCCGCTCATAGAATTGCTGGCAAACTCTACGAAAACGGTCCCGACGATGGCATCGTACGTGGTTGAAAACATTTACTCGTCGGGCGGTGTGGGAGGAGGAAAGCTTTCCTACATGCCAGAGACTGCCGCTGCATTGCAGTCAACGGCGCATCTGCGCGACGTCGGAGCAACGGAAACGTCGACGCCGTCGCACGCAGGAGGCGGGGATCGTCGCTCGCAAGCAGCGACTGAAATGCGCTTCGGCGGCCGCACGTCTCTAGGCGCCGCGGCGGAAGATCTTCAGTGTTCCGGTGTGCCTCAGGGCTCGGCGTTCCAGAGGGCCCTCACACTTTCGGCACTCATGACTTACGTGTTCGCCTACGGAGTGAGCTTTGGGACAAGTGAGTCTTTTGTTCTTCGCACTGGCTTAGCCGTGGGCTGGTAATGGGTGAGGGCTTCATGCAACCCAAAAATTGAAAAAAAAGAAACACGCACACGCACCTTACTGCTGGTATGTAGGTGCATGTATACCCGCACACATAACAGCACACGGAAGAACTCACATAAAGGAATGGCGGACGCTCCAGATGCACTTGCTTCTTTCGGGCAACTTATTGGCAGAAAGTGTTTTTCATGTTCCTAGTTTCAGAGAGCTCAGTTTGGTGCCGACTGAAGCGAGTAGAGTTTCGGCAAAACCACCGAGCCGACGAGATACACGCATTTATTACGCGGACACTCGCAATGATGATTTTGTGTGCAGCAAAACATGTGTAGTGTGCTCCATATAAAAAAAAAAAGATCAGAGGTGGAACTATGAGACCTTAGATCTTTAGGTATAATGAAAAATTGGTCACGAAGTAATAAAGACCACGCGAATGCGAGAATATTTGCCGTCTACGCCGTTTACTGGCGAGCCGTCACTGCTGAGAGCCTTCCTCGGGCGCATGCCCAAGTGCCCCGCCACGGTGGTCTAGTGGCTATGGTACTCGGCTGCTGATCCGAGGGTCGCGGTATCGAATCCCGGCCGCGGCGGCTGCATTTCGATGAAGGCGAAATGTTGAGGCCCGTGTGCTGTGCGATGTCAGTGAACGTTAAAGAAGCCCAGGCGGTCGAAATTTCCGGAGACCTCCACTACGGCGTCTCTCATAATCAGGGCTGGTTTTGGGACATTAAATCCCACAGAAACAAAAACAAACGAAACAATGCATGCCCAAGTTATCGTGTTCGTGAGCAGTTTCGATTATCGCTTCCGCTCGTGGCTCATACCTTGTAACAAACTTGCTGCAGGATGTGTCACTGCATAATGCAGCAAATTGAAAGGCGCTAACGCTTCCAACGCTTCTTTGACGTAAGAGCGACAACGATAACTGCCGCGATATTCATTACGCCAAGATCGTAATAATCGACCAGTCCAGGCATGCCTTCGTGCTCGAGTATGCGCAACTGCCTAAGCAAGGATCTTACCACGGGGCAGCGCAGCAGTACAGATTGCGCTGACGGCCATTTCGTTACGCACACGCGTGGTCCGTACCATTTTGTGCTCAATTGTACAAGATGATATTCTTTAAATTCCAAACAGCGCAGTATACAAAGGCGGATAAGAAACATGCCAAAAATAAATAAATAAAAAGCCACTTCTCTGTCCTCGTATTCTACGCTGCTTGGAGTTTGAACATGAAAAACCGTCTCGACGAAGCTTGCAGCTACGGTAGCCTGCGCATGCATATATCATGGCTCCATCAACAAGAGGACTTCACAATGGCAATGTTCGCAAGTGCTGTACGTAGAGCGAAAAACTGCAATCAAAGGCCATGTTAAACTAATATATACAGCCCAATAGAAGAAATTGAAGTTCATAACTGACAGAACGAACGTACAGCGCAAGATGTTATATGTTATATAGCACGCCGGCGTGTAGACAGAATTTTATTTGAGGAGGGGTCCCTTTGTGTATGTGCATGCGTATATGTGTGCACACAAACTTCAAAAATTTCGGGAGGGGTTTTAACCCCCCCCCCCCCCCCTTTTGGCTACGCCTGCGCTATAGAGGGTTAACTTAACTGGGCACTAAACTTTAATGTTGCTGTTTTTTTTTTTTTTTTTTGTCTTGCGCAGCTACCTGGCTGATACTCAGCGAGATCTTCCCTGCAGCCGTCAGAGGCCGGGCGATATCTGTGGCTACATCTGCGAATTGGGCGGCCAACGTGTGTGTGTCTTCCTCGTTCCTCACAGTGCTAGGTAAGAGCGATCAGGTCTTTGAATATAAATAGACTGTGGCAGCGTTGATCGGCGAGCTCACTCGCGTGTCCACTCACTCAAGCGCAGAACAACTTCTGAGTACGAGTCCGAATCTGAGTGAGCACGTTTGAATAGCAAATCCTGTTGCTCGTTACGTTAGCGGAGTGCATGAGCCCGGCGGCACAGAGTTTTGCTCAAGGTGAATAGAGGCATTGGCGAGTTCAGTAGGCTTGGCTTCGCCGAGTAAGGTTTCTGTCTGAGTTCGAATAAGCTATGGGCTGGTGCGATGTGCTGAGCGTCACTCGTGTGAGTCTGAATTGGAGTAGGATTTGTATATGTATGCATAAATAATATAATAATAATATGCATATGTGTGTATAAATATGCAATATAATATGTATAAATAAGTGTGTGTATATGTGTTTAATGTTATATATGCTCTGCTAATCTCCTTTTAAGTACTTCTATATGGACCGATCACTAGCCAATGTGGGCTAACAGTCCACATATCTTGTAATCTTTTCCATGTTCTGTCAAGAAAAATCAGATTGATTGGTTGAGCTAGAGTCCAACTGAGCATTTCTGAGTAGAATAGTTTGAACCCTAGGTCCAAAGGAACCCATCTAAAAGGAATATTGGTGAGCATGTGTCTGAGTGAGCCCGTGAGCAAAAAGCGATATCTTTGCAAGTCCGGGCAAGTTCGTGTTTTCTTGCCGACGTTTGGTGAGGAGTAACCTGTGTGAGAACAGATGTGTCCTTTCACATATTTTTTTAAAATCAAATACAACATTATGCGTCTTCTTCTCGTAATGAATAAAGACCACAAACCGCCACCTCACTGTTAGAACCAGGGTGTCGGAACGAAATGTTTTTCGTTCCGGTTTTCGTTTCGTTCCACAGAAAAAAGTTCCGTTCCGTTTTCGTTCCGGAACGAAAAAAAAAAGCGTTCCGTAACGGTTCATAACGTTATTTTTTTCAATAATAAAACCGAACAAAATACTTAATATTAAAAGTACCTTTTAAAAACTGCAACAAATACTGAACTAGTACATAAAAATGCAATAATAATTGTTGGGGTTTTACGTCCCAAAGCCACGATGTGACTCTGAGGGAAGTCGCAAAAAGTTTCAGAGCAAGGACACAAGAAAAACTTGGTATTTATTTTTCCTCAAGTTTCAATCCCGAATTTCGTCAAGGGGGGCACACGATTTCAGAATCAGAGCTGGTTTTGGGACATTGAACCCCACAGAAACAAAATCAAACGAAACAATGCATGCCCAAGTTATCGTGTTCGTGAGCAGTTTCGATTATCGCTTCCGCTCGTGGCTCATACCTTGTAACAAACTTGCTGCAGGATCTGTCACTGCATAATGCAGCAAATTGAAAGGCGCTAACGCTTCCAACGCTTCTTTGACGTAAGAGCGACAACGATAACTGCCGCGATAGTCATTACGCCAAGATCGTAATAATCGACCAGCCCAGGCATGCTTTGTGCACGAGTATGCGCAAGTGCCTAAGCAAGGATCTTACCACGGGGCAGCGCAGCGGTACAGATTGCGCTGACGGCCATTTCGTTACGCACACGCGTGGTCCGTACCATTTTGTGCTCAATTGTACAAGATGATATTCTTTAAATTCCAAACAGCGCAGTATACAAAGGCGGATAAGAAACATGCAAAAATAAATAAATAAAAAGCCACTTCTCTGTCCTCGTATTCTACGCTGCTTGGAGTTTGAACAGGAAAAACCGTCTCGACGAAGCTTGCAGCTATATATGGTAGCCTGCGCATGCATATATCATGGCTCCATCAACAAGAGGACTTCACAATGGCAATGTTCGCAAGTGCTGTACGTAGAGCGAAAAACTGCAATCAAAGGCCATGTTAAACTAATATATACAGCCCAATAGAAGAAAGTGAAGTTCATAACTGACAGAACTAACGTACAGCGCAAGATGTTATAGAGCACGCCGGCGCGTAGACAGAATTTTATTTTAGGAGGGGTCCCTTTGTGTATGTGCATGCGTATATGTGTGCGCACAAACTTCAAAAGTTTCGGGAGGGGTTTGAACCCCCCCACCCCCCCCCTTTTTTTTTTTGGCTACGCCTGCGCTATAGAGGGTTAACTTAACTGGGCACTAAACTTTAATGTTGCTGTCTTTTTTTTTTTTGTCTTGCGCAGCTACCTGGCTGATACTCAGCGAGATCTTCCCGGCAGCCGTCAGAGGCCGGGCGATATCTGTGGCTACATCTGCGAATTGGGCGGCCAACGTGTGTGTGTCTTCCTCGTTCCTCACAGTGCTAGGTAAGAGCGATCAGGTCTTTGAATATAAATAGACTGTGGTAGCATTGATTGGCGAGCTCACTCGCGTGTCCACTCACTCAAGCGCAGAACAACTTCTGAGTACGAGTCCGCATCTGAGTGAGCACGTCTGGTTAGCAAATCCTGTTACACGTTACTGTAGGCGGAGTGAGCCCGGCGGCACAGAATTTTGGTCAAGATGAATAGAGGCATTGGGGGGAGTTAAGTAGGCTAGGCTTCGCCGAGTAACGTTCTTGCGTGTCTGAGTTCGAATAAGCTATTGGCTTGTGCGATGTCCTGAGCGGCCCTCGTGTGAGTCTGAATCGGAGTAAGCCCGGTTGAGCTAGAGTCCGACTGAGCATTTCTGAGTAGAATAGTTTTGAACCGTAGGTCCAAAGGAAACCATCTAAAAGGAATATTGTTGAGCATGTGTCTGAGTGAGCCCGTGAGCAAAAAGCGATATCTTTGCAAGTCCGGGCAAGTTCATGTTTTCTTGCCGACGTTTGGTGAGGAGTAACCTGTGTGCGAACAGATGTGTCCTTTCACATATTTTTAATCAAATACAACACTATGCGCCTTCTTCTCGTAATGAATAAAGACCACAAACCGCCGCCTCACTGTTAGAACACGTCGTTTCTAATGCCTCTAAATTGTACATTAAAAGATGCAGCGCTATAGGACGGCGAGTTCATTTTGAGCAATCGGGCTTTTTATACCGACATCCAACGGACGGAGCACAAACGTTTTCGCATTCCTATCGTATTGCAATGTGAGTGCTACAGCCGACTATCGAACCCGCAACATAATGCGCAATAGTGGAACGCCGTGTCTAATGTGCTTCAGTGGCCTTTGGTGGATACTCAAGACGGATACGCACGGGTCTAAGACGCACAACACATCTGCGATGAGCGTAAGAAGTGTTCTGCTTCGTCTGACAACAAAATCTTCTTGCAGGCTAGTTGGTTCGTGTCCAACAGGTAGTGTACTGCGCGAGTACGCGAACGGAAGGGAGTCTGTGTCTCTTCCTGTCTGTGTCCCTTCCTTCCGTTGTGCTGGCGCAGTACACTACCTGTTCGTCTAACAACGTTTAAAATGTCACTAAAGCTTACCTCCTCTTACAAGGGAACCTGTTATTGCAAATAGCATCGGTG
Organism: Hyalomma asiaticum; assembly: GCA_013339685.2. NCBI lineage: Eukaryota > Metazoa > Arthropoda > Arachnida > Ixodida > Ixodidae > Hyalomma > Hyalomma asiaticum. The sequence continues at coordinate 46,101,730 of CM023489.1, read as the reverse complement.
CAAAAGATGCAACGCATGATCCTCTCTGCCAAAATTTGAGCCGTTATACGGCTACACGAAGCCACAAGCCTGAAGTCATACTTTCTTTTGATGTTGCTGTTACAGACACCTTGGGCATCAGTGACACGCTGCTGATGTACTCTGGCGTGTGCTTGCTGGCACTGTGCTTCATATACCTGTGCGTGCCGGAGACCAAGCACAAGACGCTCGAGGAGATCACATCAGAACTTGATCAAGGGTATGTAGTACATAGCATATAATACGCGACAACCAATCTATTAGACTAGGTGCTTCGCACATGAAAGTGTTCCATACTTAGCCAGGTGGTTGCTCGGGTTAGGCCGTGAGGCATGGCATGCGCAGTTCAACGGCTCTTACAAATGCGAAGCAAAAAGCATCTATTGCTCTGAGCCACAAGGAGCTCGTGTGTCTTGCCCGGCGAGCCTGAGCGCTGCTACGGCGATAATTTTACCGGTCCGCTCTTTTTTTTGTGTGTGATGTGTAATAGCGATCAAACGCATAATCTCTTTCTGCTTTGCTTTATCTCGCCTGTTGGAGATAACTACGGCCAGATTTTCTTTTTGTACATATTTTAATGTTTTCGAAGATGGTCTCGTATCTGCGATAGCCGTTTTGCGGTGTACAGCAGTCAGCAAGCGTAACACGAACGTTCTGTAGCGTGGCCTGCACCACTTTGACTAATGCCAGCGCCGCAAAATGGTGGACGCCGTTGCCGAGATTATATTTATGCATTCATTCAATAAGCGAATAATTAGGTCAATATTATTTCGGCAACAAAATATTTCGTTGCCGATAATAATAGCGATCCAAGGCTAATCGGTAACTAAAAATTCGTTTTCTTTTTAAATCCTGGAAGAAAGCCGTGCATTGCTAAGAGGGCTACTGCCGTTTCTGTTTGTGACGCTGCCGTCTTCCCTTTCTCCCAGGCTTATCCGATGGAAGACGATACTTCCAACGTGGTGGAGACGTACCTCGGATTACACGTTGCGTGAACCGGCCTGAACTGTGAAACAAACACTACAGCGAAGGAAACGACAACGTAAAGGTGGCACGGTATCCACGTTCACCGAGTGTGTGCCGTGCGCAGACCAACACGAACATAAAACGCACTGTGCCAGCGGAACTCGGCTTTCATGCATCGCAGTGCGTTCGTGGTGCATCGCGCGGAAAGTGCTGCCAAACGACAGTGTTTGATCGTTCATGCTGGCCAACGATAACACGACGATAGAACAACGCTAGAGTGCTGTGCCCAAGCTGTGTTGAAATCCTGACATCTTGTTCGGACACCGCAAACTTGGCCCGCTTACAAGACTCGCAACTGGACCACCGTCTCTGTTTGCTGTTGTGTCAGTTGTCGTTAGTCGGCGAATACGGACCGAAGGCTGATTCTGTAGTGTGCGTCCAGTTGCACATGCTCAAGTCACGAACGTGCTTATTATCGAACTGTTGAAAACTGTATATATTTTGTTCTGGTGCCTTAACTAAGCGGCTACTATAATGGAGACTGCCGCGCAGAGCGTATTTTATACGGTCCGATAGGTGTGCCAGTCTATATAGTTGCTCCCCGTGGTAGCAGGGTCATCAATGTCGGGCCAGGGGAACCAGCCCAACTGTGTTACGTGTGAACTTTATCATGGACTATTGTCTCTTTAAAGGTTAACAAATGACATGGTTTTATGAAGACTGGCCATAAGCACTCACCCGGCCCGTCGGCGTCCTTCCATGTGACAGTCGTGTAGCACCCACTGTTGAGATTGGTGTAGCACAGAAGACACAGCACACGACGACGAATCAATCAGCGTCAACGGGCAGAGACGGACAGTGTGCTAGACGACCACGACATGTGCTCTTCTCACGTCGCACAGAGAGAAAGACACCAAACGGGCTGCGTTGGAACTATTTTGCTCGTTGCTACTGATGCCTTTCACGGGCGTTACCGGCGCTGTGGGTGCTGGGCTCGTGACGTTATCTGTACACGTCATACGGTTTCTGTCGACACTCTGCTACAGAGGCCAGTAACGTTCCAGCCGCACTTTTGTGGAATTGAAGATGGTTCCCGGCAGTGGTGAGTTTCCTGCGTTGACGTCATCGAGGACGCCATGTTGCAAGACCAGTGCGTCGAGAATCAGCGTGAAGACGCCAAGTGAAAGCCTGATGGGCCGCAATGACTTCCAACACTCGTGCCGCTGTGACTTAATTCGTCCAACTGAAGTTATGGGCGCATTCGTAAAGAGATGTTCTTTTTCTTGCTCGGATGATAAGCACTGTTATCTTTCGGTAAAAAAGAAAAAAAAACAACGAAACAGAAAGGAACTGCAAGCGCAGCCTAAGCGCTAGCACAAAGCGCACTCATTTCCACTCATCTTAAGCATATTGAGCCGGTCCACTGAATATATGTTGAATTCATATTGCCCTGTGGTCCGGGCTGGGAAACCTAGCGTTCTATTCTGCCGGCGCCTCAAACATTGTATGCAGTACTACACCTGCCTATCACACATTATGACTCGGTGTTCTGTTTCTCGAGAGCTCTCAATTCCAACATCTTATAGCAGTGTAAGCATTGCGTGTACGCATATGACATTCTTAAACAGTGCACAGTATAGTGACCTGTGGCGTTAACATTTTGGCCACGTCATGCTAGCCGTCGTGATTGCATTTTTATTGGACGTACTGGTCTCTTATTAGATGATACGCTATAAGAGCCACTTGTGAGGGCGCTTTGAGTTGTACTGCGGCATGCTACCTTAGTTTACTGTCTTTTTGTGAGGGTGATAACTGTGTTCGCCGTGACCGAATGCCCGTATCTGGTGGACGAATTTGTACAGTGTTTTTTATACCAAATGTACAATAAATATTGTGTTACATTGCATGGCGTTGTGTTTTGCTTTGTCATGCTGTGAGTTTAAATTTGTAAACGTGCAGCAAGGATTATAAAAGAGAAAGCCGGAGTCCGCTTATTTGTAGTACAACGTTACGAGGAACCCTGTGCGGGCTTCTCAGGAATGGGAGGTTCAAGGCTCAAAAATACTTCCAGCTAAGTGGTTTTCAAGATTGAAGCTTTTATTTCTGAGAAATACGTGTGGGTTTCCTTGAAGCGCCGTGCTACAAAGAGGTAGAGGTAGATGGCGATTTTTCCAGATTGACGGATTAGTGGATGTTAGAGCATCCCCTTTGAATCGGGGTTATCAGTCCTCTACTTCGTAACACCCCTCTCCCGTGCTCCTCCACCTCGCGGGATTCTACAGACCTGATTTGCCACGTGCAACTAGAATTTCTCAATGAAACATTTCAAATGTGGTAATCACAGGTCACTGCCAATACGAATAGGCACAATGAAGTCATGTGCTTATGCAGTCGGTATACAATGTAGGCAGCTAGATAGTAAAGGTACAGTGTTGCGATTATCGTTTTAGCCGGCTACGTAGATCCTGCCCTCACCCCTTTTCTTTAGAACGCCAGTCAAGTGCACCATCAAGATCTAGCTATACTGCGTGGATAATGTATCGCCAAGTCGTCGAATCGTCCACTCTGGACATCAAGAGCAGTTTTCACAAAGACGCGCTTAAAACCATATAACTCTTCGTAGGAAGAAATGTCAGTTAATAGTGCCGATACCCGAAATGATGTAGACCAATGGCGTTGGCACGTGACATAAGTGCTAGGTAACTGGAATGGCTCGAGTGTTCATTGATAACATGTTATTACTAGGAATGAACGCAAATTCAGGCGATCACACAATACTGCTAGGACAAGGGCGCTACGTTAAAGCACAGACGAAACCTAAGTTAGGCCAGGTACTGCGGTTGATCACACCAGAAACGTCGACCTCTTCGAGAAGGACAAGGTTGCACTAATTTCGCTGTTATTAAACAGATTTCGAGTAAAAAGTCGCAGCGTATGTTAATATACAAACAACATTTAGATAGATAGATAGATAGATAGATAGATAGATAGATAGATAGATAGATAGATAGATAGATAGATAGATAGATAGATAGATAGATAGATAGATAGATAGATAGATAGATAGATAGATAGATGCATATTGCAGGAAAAATTGCCGTTGCAAAGGGCAATGGAGTTAGGAAGAATGTTTTTATTTCTTCAGAGGAGGCAACGCTGGCACCCATACTCCAGTGGAAGGGGCGAGGAGGGTTAGTTAGATACGCGACAGCGTTCATCGCGGCCAGTACATCACAACTGTTTGACAGAAATCTCATGCTCGCAGCCTTTGTTCCCAAGCGCATACTGACTCGGCCAGGACAGTCTCTTGGACTGGAAGCACGCATCGCGGATTGAAGGTGCTTGTCACGTCATCAGTCAAGGTGCTCCTGAGGGGCGTTCGGAGGCTATTTTTCGTGCATGGGTTCTCGTTGCGATCCCGAACGCATTCTCGATCGGCCCAAGCAGGCTCGGAGTGGGATCATCCTGAGTGGTACGCCGGCGGTGCTGAGGGCTGCAGTGGTCCGGTCGTTGGAACTCGTGGATCGAAGGTGGCATAGTTGTACCTCGGTGGTGGTGGTGGGTAACCATAGAATTCCTGGAAAACAAAGCACCCGCGCTGTATTAAGGCGAGAGCCTTACATGCGTTTAATAGACTCAACCTGCGCGAATGCAACAGACCAGGAGCCCTTGAACGACTATTCTTGAACCACTATTCTTGTGATTATGCCAGATTGCTTCGCATACTGCTTAGCACCATGCTTGTTGTACGGACCCCAGGAGCCAAGGAGTAGCCGGCGCCTTATTTGTGCGCCAACATCTCCTAATCTCATATCAATTAAAAAAAAAGAGGCCCAGAGCGAAACCAAATCATGCCAGCTGTTCATAATCAGCGCTTTATGATTACGAAGTCAATTATTCGTTAGATAGGTGGGTTAAATATACTATGGGGGTCGAACCCAATGACTTTCTTGGGTTAGGGTGCATTAAGGCGGATTAAAACGTATTAAGACGCACTAAAGGGAATAACGCAGATTGAGCTGGGTTAATATGCACAAGGGTGTCTACGAGGCGTTAATTAATGTGCACTGAGATAGATTAAGCCGGATTAATGGTGAGCGAGATGGATTAAGGTTGATTAAGGCGTGAGAGATATGCCGTAGGGCTGCAGTCGTGTCGCTTATGCTATAGCCAAGCACACCTGTGCCCCACCACGGTGGTTTAGTGGCTATGGGACACGGCTACTGATCCAAGGGTCGCGGATCAGTGCACGATGTAAGATGTAAGTGCCCGTTAAACAACTCCTCGTGGTCGATATTTCCGGAGCCCTCCACTACGGCGTCTCTCAATCATGTCGTGGTTTTGGGGTGTAAAAAACCCAAAAATCAATTAGTCAAGAACGTCTGACGGGGCTGAACCTACGCAGGCCCAACAGTGAAAGATTTCGAGGACGTAAATATTGCAGTTACATTTGATGCATAATGACTGCCTATATATGATCGATTGAGATACTGGTGCTTTCTGACGTTCCAGCGCAATCCCGGGACTCGCGAGCAGACGCGTTAGGGCAGCTCCAGCTATGGCCGCAGAAGGAAGACGCACACAGCACGTACACGGAGCTGTAGCGGATTCATGCACAAAATACATCGCGGTCTCTCCTCAAACACGTTGTGATTCGCCTGTAAGCTTGACTTCCTTACACCACTCTCAGTGAGTGCCCTTGCCGTGTTCCCTTCAATCATAGCATTACACTGTGATTGCCTTCGCGCTCGAGTACACGCTGCCTGAGGAGCTTGTATAACGCTTATATCCAAGCTCACCAGGTAGCGTGTACTTCCGGTAGGATGTATGCGGTACGTTTTATATGTCATCATTCTTATCAGTAATTTTACTTTCGATGCTGTATCCTTGCGTTCAGAATTGCGCTTTCATAGCCGCTCATTCAGCGCCTAAATTCTATACACTTCTTTGTGCAACCAAGAAGGCCGGCCGTCATAGACATAGACGTACGTCAGCATGAGTGGAGAAAATCGGGCAAGACTTAAGAAGTGCTGTGAAGGCGGGGTGAAGGAGAGTTCAGAAAGCCGATGAAGAACGGCAGCCATTCGCCGTTCGCGAGTCACTCCTCACTTTTCCGTGAGCGCAGGCTCTCAAACCGCATTCTCTGACAGCATAACGGACTTTTGATCTTTGGTGTGTGGTCGTTGTTGAATGGTTTAAGGTGTATTGTAGTCCAGACATCTTGTAAAATGGAAAAAAAAAGGGGGCTCGTACGATCTCCGAAGATCACGAAGGTGATCAAAAGAACTTAACAGACTCATAAAGGCGCCCAAACGATCGTTATGAGAACCTAAATATTGCGCAGTGGCATTCGTGATCGTGCCTCCGAAAAGAAACCCGTAACATTTATTGCATATTGACTACTTGTTCCTGAAAGTGGTATCCACAACGTTTCTTCTTATTTTTGTAGTTGTATATCCCCGCCTCGAAAATGCCAAGCAGTATTCATAATGTGTGGCGTACAAATCTCACAGTGTCACTTACATGGTCTAACACGTACAGGGAAGACCTTTGGCATCACCTATTAAAGACTCTTGCCAATCTGCATTCAATCCACAGGCCACGCGTACCGTATAGCTTAACGAAGCGGCGACAATTAGAAGACATTAGTGCTTAAGCAATTATTGATTGAAGTAGTAATCACTCCGGAAATTATCAACTTCATCTTATAGACGTCTACCCATGATATGGCGAGCACGCTTGCTGGCTTCATGGAGGGGAAAAAGATTAGGAGGCTGCATCCCATAATCGTTCTAGCCTCGGCAAGCAAGCCTCCTGTGACGTCTTGTGCGCGGTGCCTGTCGGGTAGGATCAAGGCTCACGTGGTTGCAGGACCGTTCCAACGTGTTGGGACGCGGTGACTTTTAGTGGAGCTCGCCAATGCATGACCATACCGCTTGCCTATCACGTCACTGGGGGCGTTTCCCATGGTTCCATCCTTTAAACGTTTTTATCATTAGGCTTCAATATAATCACGGGACGCCCCCTCCTGGATTTTTTTTTCCTTCGTCCATGATGGGCATCCTGAGGTCATGAAATACTTATTGCACCATCCGCGGCGACGCCGGGTTTTCGACAAGGCCATCTCCCGCTCTTTCAAGGTCACGTCAGCAGGAGACACATTTGCCTTCACGAATTAGATAATTAGTTTCGGAACATCGGCGAGGCCTACATCTGAGACTTACGTGTCCCGGGCAGCCCTGCTGGGTGTAGGTGCCGGTGCTGGGTGGCATGGTGTACATGGCGACCCTCTCCCCACATTGCATTCGTCGCAGCTCTTCTAGGTGCGCCCGTGACGACTCCGTCTCCGGGGAGTTGCGGTCCTGACACCTGCGACCATACAGTGAGTGTTGTGTTACAATGAGCAGCCCAATGAGTTCTAAGAGGAGCAACAAGCGGTTTCCTGTTAAAGAGTGTTGCACATTTGAGTACCAAGAGAAACAGCTTTCGCGTATGCAACGCACATCTGCATGAAGCGAAGGTTCAGTCAGAATGGTTCGTGGTAAGTACACTATTCATGATTTAATTAGGAACACGTTAGAAGAGCTACATCATTAAGAGGAGCAGCAAAATGGATAAATTTTAGACATACTGCAATTGGGAGAATCCGCAATGTGAAACAGTCTTACGGATGCAGATTTTCGGAACCTACGAACAGCCATAAGGAGACTGTATTATATATACATACATGGTAAGCATGTAAGCATAAACATAAGAACCTCAAATTTTCGTCACAGAAAACGTCGCGAGAATTCAGTAGTCAAGTACCCTACATTATTGCCCTGCGCCGTCGTGAAAAGGGACATCTTACAGCAAATAAAAGTTCGCTCCGCACGTCTGGTCGCGCATTTTTAGCAGCCGTGATGCGTATCCATCGCCTGCGAAGCACATAAGCCCACCGAAAGGAGATTCGCACATATAAAACGGAAGCAGGGCGCTCGTGCTGGAGCGCTTAATTTGTACTGTAGTTGGGAATCTATGAGGCCACAAGGCCACCTGTCTTGCATCCACTCTCACTAAACGCGCACAGCTACCATACTGGGTTCCCCAGCCACGCATATAAATTTTCAAAGGGTCAGTCGGATCTGTGGGCGGCCAATGGGAAGCGGCGGGCGGTAAAATGGAGTGGTGGACGGCGAAGTGGAGCGGTCGGCACGATTTCCACCAGAGCCCATCGTAAGGAGAACCCTGATATATCGATTATATATCCCATCTGCATTAATTTTGAAATCAGTCATCTTTCTTTTCCGCCGCTCTTCATTTTTTACAGAGAGGTGTGCGGATTTCGCTTCGTATTAACTCACAGTTCGTTTTCCTAGAACCGTTTTAGAACGAAGGAACTACAGTATTAGACACAGGTGAATAACTGAAGTGTTAGATTACACATTCCAGCATGCATCTATCTACCATGCAGAGTATCGATGTAGATAGCCTATAAGAATCTTCAAACTGCAGCGATGGCTCCAATTGCGTTTACTTTCAGCCTGTTCTCACGCATATATGCTTGTCGCTTAGTGATGTGATACTCATGCGATTTCTGTGTCTTTTCTGCCTTTTTTTTCATCTTTTGTGTCCGAATAACGCGGTCAGCTGCACGTGCTTCAAAAATAAGGCGATAAAAAGTTGCTAAAGGTCAGCGGCCCTTGCGTGACGTACACGCATTTCTTCTGTTCTTTGTCTTTCGTGTGCCGTTAAAACATGCGTCGTGTGCAAAATCTTGGAAATTTTAGAAGACAAGTGTTCCAGCTTGAAACACAACGTCACTTTTTTTTTATCGTACTTCTTTCACCTCCTTCAGCTTCCGCTGTGCCACTTCTCCCAAGAATCAGCTACCTTTCTTACAGATTAAGCTCCTTTACAAGCACCTACTATATACTGCGAAGGGTTTACCACGGATTGTTTCACGTTTTTGTAAAAATCGTGCAATATTAAACGTCAGCTCGTTCCCGATAACACAGCCTTCGGGACAAGGAATATCTTGTAAGCGCATTGTGTTCAAGGCCACAAAATTTTGCGAGCCAACCAAAGCCTGAAATCACTGCCATGAAATATAGAGTAATGAATATTTGCTGTTTCTTTGTATTCTCATATTTTCGATTGTGAAAAAAACGCAGACACGTGCTTTTTTTTTTTTCTGCAAAGCTGTCTTTGAGGACCTCGTGTCATTGTCGGCGTTGAAGTGGTTGTCCCCAGGATCCCATTCTCCACTGGCTAATGCGGGCTGGTAAAGTGTCCTCGCTTTGACCAATCAGGTGTGCGTGTGCTGCTGACGTTGCTTTAACAAAGCCTTTACTTTCCGCGTCCGGATGTAAAATAGGGCTGCTAGTGATCGCTGCAAGCAGCGAGAGAACTATCAGCACTTTGCAATCTAGGGGTCGGATTCACCTCGCATACCATCCGTTTTCTACCGCAAATAGATAGATAGATAGATAGATAGATAGATAGATAGATAGATAGATAGATAGATAGATAGATAGATAGATAGATAGATAGATAGATAGATAGATAGAAACTCCGAAGCCAAGTGTCTCAACCAGGGGCTACAGCTTTGTGGCGCGACAGATTTCACGGCGTTAAAGCCGCGCTACTTGTCCCCCCCCCCCCCCCCCCCCATTTCTTTTTTACATTCGCCTTCGTATCGTGCGCACACTACAAATGCAATAATTACGAATGCAACTGCACGCTGGTAATGACTGCATTCTACAGCCCGTGTATGCTGTAGCGAGACCAGAGACAATGTACTGATAGTCTCCTTGCTGCTTCCAGCGATCAAAAGCAGCCCTACTTCTCATCACGACGCGGAACGCAAACGGCTTCGTTACAGCGAGTTCAAGCCACAGTCTCAACTCGAGACGAAAGTACCTTGCATATAGCGTTAGCTCATCTAGCGTGAAGTGCACTATACTCACCAGTAACTGAGGCAGAGGGCGATCGCCACCAGGGACAGGGTGATGACACCGAAGAGCGGCACGTAGCGGTTGAAGAGACGCCGGTGCCAGTCATCTGCGCAAAGTGTGCTATGAATTCGATGGCTCTTCGTACTATTGTTATAGATAAGATTTTCTATGGCTTTACGTGTGATAACCAGGATATCATTATTGAGGCATGCCGCAGTGGAAGGTCCCGGAAAATTCGTTCACCTGGGCTTTTGACTTCTGAGCCGGGCTGGGCAATATCGCGATAACATGTTAGAGGTACTTTTCAGTATCGGTATTTCTGTGTGAAGGTACATTTGAAAAAATGCATTTGTATGTGCGTAGTAAAATACTTTTCACGATGTAACGATTGTATGGCGATACTGTGCCGTACAAGGGCATCTCTTTACTTTCTCGACGGAATTAAGCTGACGCGCTTAGTCTTGTTAAGCCATGAAAAGGTGCGCCGCCGGTTTTTTTGCGTTTGACAATCGAAACACCTGCTACCCCGTGGTCGGCATGTCGTTTTAAAGGCTATCCGATGTCTCGAACTAGGATGGCGTGTGTTTGAGGCTTCGGAGAGCATGTGCGCTACCCATATTCTTTCGTAATGTTCAAATATACCTATTTCAGTTCTTCTATGGCCCATTTATATTGAGCGAAATTTTCCGGTCGAGTAAGATAAAACTTCCAAGAGAAACGACAGCACTGTATCGAAACGAATATGTTGAATGTTCACAATTTCCAAAGGAAGAAAAGTTTAGTGCACTCCGTTCGGTCACAAAAGGGTTGTTTGCGCCGTTCGATCCATGTGTAATGTTGCCAGCAGCTCTATTACGTGTCAGCTGAGAAGTACTTTACATGAGGAACAAAGGAAAGTGCAATCGCAACTGATTCACCGAGACAAGGATAGCAGTGACGACGGGAACAGCAGGTACACAGCTGCACCTGCAGAGTGCCGCCGCTCGTTTAAAAAGCCAAGGTCAGTGTTACAGTGTCGCGCATCGTTTTGAATTAATTCAGACATGGCGAGGTTCTTTAATTATATAAATTACAACGTCCAAACTCAGACAGAGAATGCGTGGGCCGCCTATATAGACAAGACATGCTGACTCAGCAGTTAATAAGTGTCATGTATAAGTGGCCTTCTCCATGTGTTCTATAGGAAGCTGAATCGTCCGCAAAACAAAACCGAGCATCTCGAAATCATATGTCTATGTAAGAGGCCTCGGCTTGAGTCAGTATCTTTGTTCCTGTATAGACTACACGAAGCGTTACACTCCTTTACGATACCGTGCTCGAGGATTTATGCGACAATAAATTCTTGAATAATATATTTCAATATTTCAACATTCGCACAATGTTGGTAAGGCTTCGTAAAAGGGATATGAAATTTCATTGCTTGAGCGTTGTTTGGTTTGAATATAGTTCTAGCCTCCGTAAGGGCTATTACAACAGCGGCAACGCAGAGCGCATAAGACATATGGTGCGTGTCTTGCACGCGGAATGACGTAACACCAGCAAACACAAAACGCAACAGCAGGCGAAGTAGCGAGCGTTTTTCGCCTATTACACGACGTAATTCGCACCACAAAATGAATACGTTTAACATACGTAGTTACCGCAAAACAAAGTGCACTTTTTGATAGTATAAACGAGGCAATTCTTAAGTTCTTTGCACCAATAGAAATGAAGCGCACTCGCCATGACCACCTGTCGATAAGTATCAACATCTCAATACCTTTACTTAATCAGAGAGAAAGTGATTCAAACAGGAGAGAAACTGATCGGTGGTTTGCGTCTACTTACGCTTGTCCACGTTGTGCTCGCCGAGCATGTAAGTCCTGAAGGAGGCCCAAAATCCCGGTTCCCTTTCTTCGTCGGTCATCGTTCCGGAAGTGACCACGACCACACCGTGCGACAGACTATCTTCGCCGCGCACCACATCCGCCCGTCGCTCAAGCAGGAGCAACAGCGCGGTAATTACGTAAAACACGCAACGAGCAGCCGCCGTCGCCGCCGGAAACATGGTTTCTTGAAACGCCCAACGCCGTTCTCTCGCGTCACCGATGGCCGTAAGGCCGTCGTCCGCTACTCGAAGACTCTCGACGAATCGTCTGCATGTCTTTCCCTTCCGCACTGCTGCGATCGACACAAGCACAGCCCGGGGAAACACTGAGCTCTCACACAAGCCACACAAGCACGGCTAGCGAACTACACGCGGACAGTGGTTGCGCGAGCGTCAAAGCGAGGAGATCGCGACGCAAACGGAAAAGCTGGCGCTTGTCAGATGGTCGACGCTTGCGCGTAAGAGAGGACTGTCTGCGAAGCGAGCGGCAGCCGTTGGAGGGAGGCTACCGCCGCTCCGGTGGCTCTTGAGCCCCGAGGTTGTCACGCAGGGCCTTGCAGCTGCTTGCGGCTCGAACTCTAAAAGGGTTGCTTCGAGGGTTGCAGTTGCGGTTAGCGCAGGTGAAACGCATCCGTCTTCAGCCAGCTGGACGAGCATTGTGTCGCGGCAGTAGGCCAGTGGCTAGTGTGAACGGCTTTGTGCGTCATCCTTGTAAGAACTTATTATGTGTAGAGAAAACAGGGATGTCGACCTCAATCCTTCCGACACTCATTGTAGGTCGAGAGAGGGAGCGAGAGACGGCAGTCAGGTAGTCTTTGCTGAAGCCGAGCAGAATAACCTCATGCGATTCTGGAACGAGGCATGGGGTTCGACTCCCAGTGGCCCACAGCTGCTCTCAGACTTATAACACTAGCAGCTTGGCGCCCTAGTTACCCGTGATTCGGAGATACAATAATTTTTTAAAAAATGTGCAAAGACGTATCTGCAGCAGTCCTTCATCTCAAGAGGTATTGCACGTTCAGAGCCATAATATAAGTGCACGCTCACACCCAATAATCATCAACTTTGGTGTTCAACCATCCACAAAACCAGCCGTGTGGGTCTAGTTGTTACGGCACTCAGCTGCTGATGCGAAGGTCGGGAGATGGAACCCCGGCCCTGCGGCTGCATTTCCATGGAGGACAAATACTATTAAGGTGGTCCGTATATACAGTGCGACGTCAATACACGTTAAGGAATCCCAGATGGTCAGAATTTCCGGAGCCATCTACCACGACGTCTCTCAAATTATCGTGGTTTTAGGACGTAAACCCCCATAAATCAATCAAATCAACCAAGAGGCGGGCACAGGCTTGATCCGATTTGTTTGCAAGCCTGCAAAAGCAATGCGAAGTCGCCAAACATATACGCCCCGTCATGCCACAAAAAGGTGCCCATAAGCAAGTTCCGTGAACTGCGTAATGAAGTACGCGACACAAACGAATACAGTAGGTAGCTGTTGTCGTCGCTATAATTGAGTCCACCGTGGCCGAAGCACCAAAGCGGAGGTCCGCGCAAGTCGTTTGTACTTTGTATATTTTACCCTGGTGTACCCCGCATGTTTATCTGCAATATTTGCTCTCACTAATGGGGCGATGCAGGGGAGACACGCTTCTTGCTTTTTCTTTGTTCTTATCACTTATTTTCTTCCCGTCCATGAAGAAATAGCCTAACAGTTGATGTTTATATAAGACAGCATAAAGAGCACACCGCGTGACGTGTCTTTCACGTGCGTGGGGCAGGCCGGTTCTCAGGCATATGCAAAGAAACGGAGAGTTGTCCTTTTCGTAAGAATTCTTGTTTTTGCTTTGCTTCTTCTTATTCTTCTCCTGCTGCTGCTGCTGCATCAGGCAGATGCAGCTGTACGTGTCATCTCTCTCGGATTCGAACAAACGGAGAAAAGTGAAAAGCACACACTTCACGCGGAATAACAGCACGACAGAATGTGATCGCGGATGATGCTGCGAAGGTGTAAATACGTCAACGACCTTTCACGTTGAACCTTTTACCTCAGCCAACCTCACTATAAGTTAAGGTCAACCTCTCTGCCTTTCCTTTACCTTCCTTCCTTCCTTTCGGAATTTAGTCCCATCAATTCCTTGCTTGGATTTGCTGGGCCCATGGAAACAATGTAGTTCAGATCGAGAAAATATAGGAGACTTCGAAGTACCAGGGATACCAACAGCCTTTCCGGTGCAGCATGGGCTCGCCACGAACATTGATAAAGAGCTTAGTAAGTCAATGTTTGCGGTCGCCGCTTTCGATTAGCCGGTTGATGAAGCCGCTCTAAAAGGGCTTCACACATGCGAGTTCAAAACAAACTCACGCAAGTTGATTGATTGACTGATTGATTGATTTGTGGGGTTTAACGTCCAAAAGCCACCTCTGATTATGAGAGGCGCCGTAGTAAAGGTCCCCGAAAATTTCAACCACCTGGGGTTCTTTAGCGTGCATGGACATCGCACAGCACCCGGGCCTCTACATTTCGCCTCCATCGAAATGCAGCCGCCGCGGCCGGGATTCGATCCCGCGGCCCTCGGATCAGCAGCCGAGTACCATAGCCACAAGACCACCGTGGCGGGGCAAACTCACGCACGTAAACATCACCAGATTTTAATCTAAATACACTAGCAAACGCATACAGGCCAGACACTACTGGTTAACTTGCTATCCCCTCCCCCTCATGTTTTTTCTCTCTCTTTGCTCTCTCCAAATGACAGATTCTGTACACCACTTCATGTCAGGCGAACAAATACGAGCAACGTTGTCTGTCTAATAAAGAAACCTGAACAGCAAAAATAAAGGACATATATCTAGAGCGATCTGCGTTTGAAACCACGATGAAAGTCAACCAGCTCGCTAAGTCATGTAGAGTTGCCAAAGTTAACAAATAGCACTGCTAGATCCAACACTCGAGCTTTGGGGGTTTTGCCCTGGCCGACAGCACGCAAGCACGCACGTACACAAACCATTTCACAAGGACATAAGCAGAGATGGAAATCACAAGTTTGAGAAGACACGGCGCATCCAGTTGCACCCTAAATGCATACGCTGTGTTGTCTAGACACGTGAGCCCCATGCGGGGGAGTCGACGCACCTGCGCTCCTTCCAGGCCCGGGCCCAAACACGCAAAGGCTGTCCAAGCGGAGCCATGCTTCGTGGGTGTCGGTGCAGCTGCGAGAACTGAAAGGCTCACGTCACGTATCCGACGTTTCTGTTGCCGCAGCTTCTCAGAGAGCCTCGCATCAGTGGGCAGCGGACGAGCGCATGCATAGAAGCTGTCTGCGTGGAATTCGCAAGAACAGGCGCGTGATTTCGAAGAGAACTCATTATAGTAATCCGTCTGCTCAGAAGAACTAGTTCCTGTACGAGCTGGTACTAGCCCTCATCTCGCGCTTGTTAAGACAGTTGGGAAACGCGACGATCGAATGGCCGCCCTGATGTTCTGGTAGGTGCTCGACTGCCGATCAGAAAGACGTGCGATCGAATTGTGGCTGCGGCGGTCGCCTTCAGCTGGAGGCGAAATGCTACGGGCCTGTGTACTGTGCGATATCGGTGCGCGTTAAAATACCCAGGTGGTCGAAATTTCCGGAGCCCAAACCTATACGAGGTGCCTCACAACCGTAACTTGTTCTTGACACTTAAAACCCTGGCAACGTATTGTATATATATGGATCAAACAGCAAGCGAACTTCCCGAAGCTTTACATGTCGGAAGGACAGTATTCGAGTTTGCCAGTGACGCATTTGTCTTGTATATACCTGCTCCGAAATGTGTTTCTTCGAAAGACATCTTTTGTGATAACATGTTTGGCACGGTCATAGCTATATATTGCAGCGCATGGTTGGAAGATTAGGTTCATGGTGGCGCTTCTCGGTTCCCTTCCTGTGCTTCCTTCGAGCTTCAATCTTCGCGCCTGGATAAAAGCGTTAGGCAAGAATAATTAGTGTGCCAGCGATCACCTCTTGTGTCACTATTCCGCATTTGACAGATACAGGGTGATCTTTTTTTTTAGCTGCAACACATTTTTAAAATTAGAAAAACATAAATCGCGGGGATGTCTTGTGTACCATTTGAGTGTGCGGGTTGGCGGCCTCTAGATACAGAACAATCACCGCACTTGTATGCATAATTAGCGAAATTACGCTAATTAACTTTTTAATTACCACCAATTGGTGGCTATAGTAAATGAGTACTTTGGAGCCCGTCCTCGACACTACCTGTCTCAACGATCAAATTTTGAATAGCGGAGTGCATGTTGGAGCTACGCGAACAATTAATTCCCCGTGGCAGGCACCTTGAAACCGAAATCAGCCGGGAAAAGAGCGTCTGTGACGTCGATGTCGCCGCCCCCACGGCTTTCGTCACTCGCCACTCGCCCGTGGTCACCGCCGCTCTGGCCGCACAAGCAGCTTGCGTTATCTCCTTCTTATCTGCGGCGTTGGTCGCCGCGGGCGAGTGACGAAAGCCGTGGGGGCGGTGACATCGACGTCACAGACGCGCTTTTCCCGGCCGATTTCGGTTTCAAGGAGCCTGCCACGGGGAACTAATTGTTCGCGTGTCTCCGACATGCACTCCGCTGTTCAAAATTTGATCGTTGGGACAGGTAGTGTCGAGGACGGGCTCCAAAGTACTCATTTACTATAGCCACCAATTGCTGATAATTAAAAAGTTAATTAGCGTAATTTCGCTAATTATGCATACAAATGCGGTAATTGTTCTGTATCTAGAGGCCGCCAACCCGTACACTCGAATGGTACACAAGACATTCCCGCGATTTATGTTTTTCTAATTTTAAAAATGTGTTGCAGCTAAAAAAAAACACCCTGTATATCGCGGTTCACACCAGTGTCTTGGGCGTGCTTCGTGATCGACCGTGTTACGTTACGTAGCTATTTCTGTGCTATTCCGGGAAAAGCGTACTCGGCGTTGCACGCCCAAAACAATCTGGCATTGTGCTCATATCGCAACGAAACAAAAAAAGGTCATCTTTTAGTGCTGCCGAAAAGTGCGTGGTCGCATTGGGAAATGATCAAGCTACCCTCATCTCACGACACCGCGGTATCGAACGAGCCCTTGATAGGCAGTGATATGCAAAACGCGGGATTCCCCACGGGTTGGCGCGCAGTGCTGAAGGGTAACGGAAGAGCGACAGACAACATATCACGCCGCATTCACCAAGTGCACGCAGGAACATCCAACGCGAACCGTGACCTGAAAGGGTTTGCCCTTCAATGTTCTTCCTGCTATACCTATGCACCTTTACCCCTTCATCTATGGAGGTCGCAGACATGCGGACGTACGCTCCGCACGTTCATTTATATAGCTTTTTTATACTCTACCCTCTATTATATTCTGTTATTATCGTCCCTATTCCCTTGTGCCTTGAGTCGTGCTTCCATATGGGTTGTGTATGGCAGCGCCACGTTTTTGTTTTCCTGATAATAACCACTCGCATTTGCACAGTACGTGCACCCTCTTTAATTCCAATTAGTTGAAACGTGTTATTTGGCACTGGGATAACTCAGCCTCTGTCCCGGTTACAGTTTCCACGCCGGCTTCCATATTGCGATAATACCAGAAGTGGACGTTACTGCGATTACTGCGAAAAGCAATGACAAAACTTCGTTGACAACGAAATAAAAAGCGAGCAATTTTCTTTTCTTTCCTTTTCTTTTTTATTTTGATATGTAGCTTGGAAGAAACTGCGCGCGTCATGTGCTCATCTACTGCAGCTCATCTTTCACAGCAGTGGAGTACTCTATCAAAAATTATCAGTTAAACTTCCACTAGTGGCGCAAGGCTGGCCCGTGTTCGTGTCCGGCACACCCGCGTATCGTCCTGGTTCGAGGCTTCGGGAAACGCCTCGCGAAGCACTGCGAGGCCCAGCGAACGCTGTGCACAGGTTGTTTGTTTGGTTGGAATTTGGGACCTTGGCTCAACCCACCCCATGGGTTATCGGCCGTGAACCGAAAAGAGATTTGTGATGAAAACGACTACTACAGGACAAATCGACGCATACTGCCTGTGTCTTCTTCTTGGTGCGGAGCACCTTAGGGGCTAGCCAGCGGCTCATATCTACTGTAGTCACGGTGCGCCCATCCTGGCGGCAGTACTCCCCGGACAGTGTATGTGTACGGTTGTCGTGTCTGAAGCGATTCTAACGAGTCTCTGCTAATGCCACCGGGCTGTCGGCGTCTAACGCCGTCGTCGTGGCCACGGCAAAGCAAGCCCATTAGCAGCAACTGACGTGTTCCTGTTGGAAACATCGGCGCATCGCCGCGTGCTTCGCACCTTCCCTGGTTTCACGTTAGTGGAGCTGTATCTTGCGCATTGCGTGATGTAGAAAAACACTGCGTCTTTCTGCGTGAACATAGCTGTGCATGAGTGATGCGTGAGCGGTCATTGAAATCGCGGAACTCTTTCTTTCTTTCTTTCTTTCTTTCTTTCTTTCTTCTTTGTTCCTTGATATGTGGCTCTTGCCCACTACGGGGGATTGGCCATGAAGGCGGCGGTTAATATAATAAGGAAAAAAATTTGAGCTATAACAAAGGAAGAGTGAGGATGCGCTAACGTAAGGAAGAATGAAATGTTAGAGAATGATAGACTATTTATAATACAAATGAATCATAATAAAATAATTTGAAGTTTATTAAACTAGTGGGAGCAATTTAGAGGTACCAAGTTTTGGTTGGTATGATGATTAGCAATGAATTCTTCTTGGTCCACGAAGGAAATTGCACGTGGCTAAGCAGACGTTCCTGTTGCTGTAGCCTAGTGAGGACGCCCCAAAGGAAAGAATATTCCGAGAATTCAGGGGAATTTTTAAATTCCTGAATAAAATTTCGAAATGCCTTTTCCTCTTACTAATATAACGCTGACAGGTAATTAAAAAATGATCATTGTTTTCAAGCTCTTGACAATAGCAGCATAGTGGAGATGGCGCCAGACCAGACCTGCGTAAATAAAAGTTCAATGGAGGGATACG
The DNA here is from genome assembly GCA_013339685.2 of Hyalomma asiaticum. NCBI lineage: Eukaryota > Metazoa > Arthropoda > Arachnida > Ixodida > Ixodidae > Hyalomma > Hyalomma asiaticum. Next base: position 46,082,916 of record CM023489.1, on the reverse strand, counting down.
ACAGCGAAATTGTGTTATGGCCACTTCCAGTTTACGAGAGGGACACCAAACCAAAAAAAAAGCTGCCCACACTTTTCAAAAGGTAATTTTTTTCAAGGAATCTTGAAGCAAGGAGTATTTACGGTATTTAGACAGAGTAACAAAGGCAGTGGTAGGCACCACGGACATTACCGGCCCTTCTAGGGACCACCGCGCGAGAACATCAGCCATCTCGTTTATAAACCTGCCACGATGGACTGGCACCAACACCAATTGCACTTCACACACGTGGGGAAGAATTAATGATGTGAATGCGTTTAGAACAGAAGACTCGGAAGGAGAAGCTGAAGCGAGTGATGTGCATACCGAAAACGAATCAGTCACTGCCGAATTTTGTACAGGAAGTTTTCGCATGGCTAAAAGAACGGTCATGGTGGAACAGCGCGCACGAACAAGGACCGAAGAGAAGGAATAGACTAAGAGCTCTGCTTCGAACATGGGTGTATAATCCGGGAGGCGCAAGGTATATGATCAAGACAAAGTCTCTGAAAAAACGCCCAATCCCGCTTTCTACTCACGCATGGAGGCATCGGTCGCAATTATATTATCAATTCCCAATGGACATAAATGATCTTCTAATAAGCCTATTAAATATCTGTAAGGTAGCAGTTTGGCATTAGAAGGGATATATTATCCAATTCAACTTTAATATTGGCCAATGGTTTATCCGATGAGAAGATATCGCGAATGTTAACATCTAAAGCCTCTAGTTGATTCTGCACGAACAAAACTTCAGGTTTGTATATGCAAGACTAAGGCTCATTAAAAAAATGTTAGCGGAACTCCTCTGTTCTGGTTTCGTGCGATGCAGGGAATGCGCTGTGCCTCTTTTTCTTCTGTTTGAACATGGCGGCCGCGAGCCGCACTTTTGCCAGTGTAGTAGTGAGCTGAGGTCATGTGCGCAAGAAAGAAGCGCGCGTACGAATGCCGCACATCCGGCATTGCATAAAAGTGCACACGCACTCTTGGGGACATGAACGGCGGTGATCACGACACCTGAATGGTAATGATAGTTTTCTGACAGTGGCAAACACTTTATGAGAGCCTGAAATGTTTCGCATTTAAGTACTCCCAGGCCTGCAGAGGACGCAAAGCAGTATCTCGCTGCGTGCCTGTCAATCTTTTATTTCGCTATTACTGTATTCCTGCTTCTCATGGACCTACAAACACTGAAGCCTAGGAAAGCATAGGGGAAGTTATTCAAGTTGCGCTGTAACCAGCCATCCCGCCATAAGGATCAGGTTCTGCGTGACGCCTCTCGGCAATAAGAGTGTGCCACGTGTGACACACACGCCGCCATGGCTACGAGTGGCGTTGCCGAACATTCCCAGGAATACGTGTACATGAATACCCAATAAAGTGCACGGGGGGACGGCCGCCTTCGTAGCTCAGCGGTAGAGCATCGGACGCGTTATCTGAAGGTCGTGGGTTCGGTTCTCATGAAGGGAGGTTTATAATCAAAAGAAGAGGCGTGCAGGACACAGACACAAGGAGAGCAGTGAGCAACACGAAGGGAGGTTTGTCTCTTCGTCCACTTTGATTCCTTTCAACTTACTCCATAATTACAATACCACAATTACGAAATTCACTAACTTCCCCTTTGCTTTCCTAGGCTTCAATATTTCTTGGTTCCTTAAGCTATTTCTAACAAATGGGCAAGCTGTTGACACCTTCCCTTTCGTTGCTTCTCATGGACCAGCGCAGAGCTTTTTTTCTCAGTGACGCTGATAGCGGTTAATTGGAGGGGGGACACAGGAGGCGGTGGCGATAACCGTGTGGACAGCCAAGCTGCTCTTTTATCGCGAATCGTGACATACTACCAAGGGTGTCACGTTACTGATATCACGGCGTAACTATTTCTCTCTCTGCCTTCTTTTTCTTGCTCGTTTGGAACAACTGTGAACGATTTCGGGGAATGGTGTTCTATACTGTGAGAGAACCGCCACAGCGCATTGAAAAGACCCGTTTAAGAGAATTTTATTTCCGGATGTTCTACAGTACAAGGCATATACTCGTTTGTGCACTCGAAAAATACAAAATATACAGAAAGTACAAAATACAGCATACAATGTTGGACATGTGTATGTACAGACAAACATGACGTTCACAGTGTATGATATTACGATGAAGACTGCATACATACAATGAAGACTGTTTGCACTTGCAGACAAGAATTCAAGCACATACACTACGTGAAAAGGACATTGTTTTTCAATTCAACATTCACACTGTAGGTTTTTAGAGTAGAACAAACACTAGCCTACCTTCTGAGTAAGGAAGGAAAGGCATGGACACTCTGTTTTTCCTAATAACAATGAATGGTGTGGACCAGCGCCGAAGGAATGCTTCCTCCCCCAGTATCACTAATTCTTCGTTTAGATGCGTGAGCATTAGGTTCCTTAAACGGTACAACAGAGGAAACATGGCTCGCTGCGGGCGTCCCCGCAGGCGCGCCAGTCCCCTCCGCTTCCATAAGACAAAAGCTCCGATCGCCATTATCAACTCAACAAAACCGTCTCTATGGCGAGACTGCCACTGCATGCTGACTTGAAACATGGTGGTAACCAAGCGCCAGAAAGTGCGCGCCACAAGACATTCGTGAAGGACATGGTTGAGTGTTTCTGTACGACCGCACTGCGGACATGAGGCGGAGGGCGCCACACCCCACGGGCCACGCCGCTAGGCGGTCGGCCGTGGGGAGAGCTTTCCATTCTCTTAGCCAATTGAAATCGCGGACTTCAGCGGGAAGGGAAGCGTTTTTGAAGGACCAGCGTCTTCTTGCTCGGCACTTCCGGCGTTGTTCATCGCTCAAGTTTTTCAGTGCTATACCTTCACAAATGTCAGTGGGAGTCATGTCCGTCAGTTCACAGTCTGGATAGTTGTTTCGCCAGAACTGCATGGATCTTATCATGTACGTATTGAACGCCGGTGACCGCTCAGCCGCCGGTCCCGTGTCATCTGTCAAGCCAAAAACCCTTCTGGAGGTTCCCATCAGATACGCTGCTAGTTTTCTGCCACGGTATGTCGTGTCTGCTAAAGGTGCCCATGTGTTTTGCAAAGCCAACATGCGACACATTACTTCGAAATCTAGAATGCCAAAGCCGCCCCATTTTACTGGCAGGCGGACCAGTGCTCTGGCTACGCTTTCGGTGTGGCCATCCCAAAAGAAAGAGCCACACGCGGTGGCTACTCTCTGTAAAACTCGTCGAGGTGGTCGTGCGATTTTGGCTACATAGTAAAGAGATGCTGCTATGCTTGTTTTGATGAGATAAGCTCGCTCAGTAAAGGGCAAGGAAAAGGTCCTGGCTATCTCAATGCGCTTATCTACTTTACGCTTAATCTCAGTCCAGGTGGTGCGGGCTACTTCTCCAGACGCAAGGAAAGTAACACCAAGTACTTTTACTCCTTCAACTATTTGGACCCCATCAGGAAACTCTTCAGTGTGCGTACCGAAGCGCATCGCTTTACTTTTTCCCGGATTGATTCGTGCTCCCGACAGGCAACTATAGGTATGAAAAATCTGCAGAAAAGCTCTATAGTTGTCCATGTTTCTAATAAACAGAGAAATATCATCGGCATAGGCGACCACTTTCACCTCTCCCTGGCCTGGGAGAGGGAATCCCCGTATTGATGTGCATTTCTGGATTTGCTGTAGTGATGGTTCTATGCACAGTACAAAGAGCAGTGCAGAAAGAGGACAGCCTTGTCGTGTACCACGGCTTACGGCGATAGGTTCAGATGTGTAGGCCATTGACTACCAAGCAGGCGAAGAACTTCGACTAAGCGGGTTGGGAAGCCAAAGTAATCCAGCACCGCAAAGAGGTAATTCCACTCAACCCGATCAAACGCTTTCTCTTGGTCTAGGGAAACAAATATGCCAGGAACTTGCGTTCTCGTTGCGAACGTGAAAAGATCACGAGTCAAAGCAAGCGAAATGCACAACATGAAAAAAAACGTGAAAAAGTTCCGCCTGCCTCTCCTCGACTCAACAGGACGGTGAAAACAAACCAGGCTACCAGCACTGGTTCCACACGCTCATACGCGTCAACATTAGACAGCGCAAAGAAGCTTCTGGCCTGTTTGAGCCAAGATATACGTACATAGCCGTGATCCGCAGCGTTAATTTAGTTAAAAACACACATTTGATTGGCATTTACCTTAGTAAAGGAAAAATCAATGTGTTTGAAAAAAGGTGTAAAGGAGACGCCAAGGTGATGTAACGCAACACACGGCGCGAGAGCAGTACCACGAGCGCTCAATACAAAAAATTCAAAGCATATCCACGGAGTGAATGATGATGAGTGGGCGAAGCTCCGGAGGTTCATCGTAGATCGTGCCGAGTTCCGGATTAATTTAGTTAACGCGCACGCTACGAATCCTTATGGTTCAACTACGCACAAGTGAAATCTCCCGCCGGCACTTCATTGCATGTCAAGATCCAGTGCCTACACACACACACACACACACACACACACACACACACACACACACACACACCACACACACACACACCACACACACACACACACACACACACACACACACCTTCGGAGTGTTAGGCGCTGCCTAACACTCCTAGGATTTCATATACATAAATACCCAATAAAGTGGACGGGGGCACGACCGCCTTCGTAGCTCAGCGGGTAGAGCATCGGACGCGATATCCGAAGGTCGTGGGTTCGGTTCCCACCGAAGGCAGGTTTGTCTTTTCGTCGGCTTTAATTCCTTTCTACTTACCCCAAAATTACAGTTATGTTTTTCTTGTTCGTTTTCTCCTTGATGTGGACTGAAGTCCCGTCAAGAAGATGATCGACGTCGATGAAGCAGGAGGCAGGTTGGAGGTAATGAACTTGAAGGTATATTGTAGCAAAATATTTACAGTCATATGTGCATCTTGCCGAAGCACACTGATGATAACATAGACATCAACAGCGTCTTACTCTTCTACTTAACTTTTCTTAAGTTAGAGCCTAGAACACTGTTACTACATACAACGAACCTAGTCTCACTGTTCGACCACCGAGTGGTTACGGCCCAGACAGAAGTTGCATCGTACGGAGTCTTACTGATCGATCAGTTAAGTGATTACAGCCTAGACTGAAGGGAAACGAATCCCGTCCAGTCTTTAGTACCTTACGGTAACAAAGAAAGAGGGGAGGTGGCCACTGCTGGTCCGCCTCAACCTTCTGTCATCCAATCTGTTTATCCTCAGATTAAGCCACTCCCTAGTGGGCTGTCCCTAATCTCGACAGCAGCATCTTTGCAGTTTACACAGGCATTTTGGCATTCTTTCCCATCATGGCTCTCCCTCTCCTTATCCCACGCTCTCAGATATTCTCACAGTCGAAATATCGGTATCGTAGCAGCCCTGCGGCATTCGGGCCATCTCCCACGCTCATCCAGTCGAACCCTGTCGTAAAGTGGGTTCCGGGAAACACTGCGTGTCTTCGCCTTTCCCGCAGCTCGGACCGTGCACTGCTGCGACTCAACCCTTCGTTCCAGTCGGCGCGCCGAGAGCGCATGCCGGTCGTTAAAGAATTGGTTGGGCCAAGCGCATTGTCGCTTCGAGCGACGGCGCACTTCTCATGCATTCCTTCCTACGCGTCCGAGCTGCTCTTCCCCGAAACGGCCACTGAGGGGACAAGCACGGTCGCGCAGCCGCGACCCCCCCCCGCGACGTTCAGCGAAAGGGAAGGTCTCGTACCAGGAACCCTGGGGGCCAGCGTGGGAGACCAGCCGCTCAATGGGAGCAGTTTGCTTTCCATTGATAATTGCTGTCAAAGACCATGCAGAGAGAGAGCCGAGAAAGAAGCTTTGTATAGCGTACGGTGCTACGCCGTCCCTTCTGCACGATCGCCTTATGAGCGGCAACATAACACGTCCCCCCTTAAGAGTACGCTGGGCTGTTCTACGCTCAGTGGTACGATAAATCACTGCCGCGATTAGGTCACTGGACTTTCTAAGCATACAACAGTATACACAAACATCAAACACAATTGCGAGACAACACGACAGGAGAATACAAGAAACGAAAACAAATACATGCTAAACGATCAAGCACACCATTGCTGCTTCAAGCAGTAAGATCACTAGTGTCTGTTTCTTGGATTATCAATCACACAGTCCACAATATACAGCAGCGAGTGGGCAGGAACATTCACGTTCCCCCCCTCAGTTGGCATGGCACTGTTATTCTGATGGCTTCCACAAACTATTCTGGAGCCTCGATAATGCATCCGCATTCCCGTTACATATACCCTTCCGATGTTGTACCGAGACATGATATCGCTGTAAAGCCAGCGCCCATCTTGTCAATTTCGCCCCGTGCGGAGTAGAAGTTGTAAGGTACGACAGCGGATTGTGGTCGGAAACGACGTTTACTATGGCACTGAAAAGCCAGGAGTCAAACTTCTTTAAGGCCCATATTATTGCGAACGCTTCCCTCTCAATTGTCGACCAACGCATCTGGGTCGGTGAGAAGCGGTGGCTTGCAAAGGCGATAGGCCTCTCTTCCCCATCGGCTGATATTTGCGCCAAACATGCTCCCGCCGCCGTAGCCGAGGCGTCTGTGAAAAGCCAGTAGGGCTGAGATGGCTCTGGGGTGCCGTCAAAGAGTGTCCAATGTCTTTGGAACACCGCCTGTATTTCCGCCTGCGCGTCAGCATCAAGGTGAGCAACCTTCTCGCTCGTTAGCACTAGCTCTTCCCGCTTTATAGTGGTTGGTTGTGGAGCATATATCACCTCCCCAAAATCATGGTCCTCATCGAAGACTACCCCAATATGATTGACCCTTGTATAGTAAGGTCGAATGTTATTGGCGTGGACACTTTTCACCTTTCCATCAGATGTTTCAACGCGGTAAGAGTGTTCGCGCTCACGTCCAACCACTGTGAATGGGCCTAGCCATTTAGGTGACATCTTACAATTCCGATCACTGTCGAAAACCACAACCTGGTCGCCAACGTTAAAAGCTTTGAGCCTGGTGCTGCGATTATAGGCACTGGCGTAACTCTCCTGATGAGTTGCACTAGTTAGCTCAGCAATATTAGCGGCCGTCTCGAGCTGCTCCTTAAGTTGCTGTAAATACTTAGCGGGGCTTTCTCTCAATGTTGCGGGCACCGGCATTTCTCCCGTCCACGTCCTCTGCAATATTAGAAGCGGTCCCGTGGGATTCCTGCCATACAATAGACGAAACGGAGCTACTCCGGTTACCTCATGGGGAACTTCCCGATAAGCCCATAAAACCATTGGGATCAATTTGTCCAAATTCTTAGAGTCTCTCTGAATGACATGATACAACATGTTTTTCAGTACTCGGTTCCACCTCTCTACAACTCCATTACTCTCTGGGTGTTCTGGGGTTGAGAATCTTGGCGTGCAACCTAATTTCTCCATCATCGTATGCGTGAGCTGAGATTTGAAATTAGTGCCCTGATCGGAGCAGATCATCTCCGGAACGCCTGTGCGACTGAATATCTCAATCAGTGCATCGCAAGTCGCCTTAGCGGTCAAAGAGCGCAGTGGAACCACCTCCGGCATCCTCGTGCAAAGGTCCACTAAGCACAGCGCGTACTGATGCCCTCTCGCTGACGGTGTGTCGAGGGGTCCGATCACATCTACATTGACAACTTGGAAAGGGTGCTCGGGTCTAGTGAGCGGAGTTATAGGCACTTTATCTGTGCGACGCCTGTCTGACCGAATTTGACATTCATGGCACGAACGACAATGCCCTAATATCTCCTTCGCCATACCTGGCCAAAAAAAATTATACCTAATGCGAGCTCTTGTTTTCTTTGGCCCCAGGTGCCCCCCGCATAGCGACTCATGGGCTAAGTGCATCACCTCAGTGCGCTTATCTTTGGGGACAACTAGCTGACTCACTCGAGTGCCTGCTATTGAGTCGCAGTGATATAACAGTCCGTCTGAAATGAACATGCCGGATTTCCCACTACGCGCATCTTCCCAACATTTCTTTAGCGTAGTGTCACCCAACTGCACTTTGCGGAACTCTTCTCTCTGGCCTAATGATGCCTCCCTTTCTTCATCAATTTGCGCATCTTCGCCGGAAACGTCTTTCTTCTCCAAAGTAAGATTGCATGCCACGACCTTTGGTTTCTCTACTGCTTGTTCTGCCTCGGGAGCAGGCTCGGCCGGTGCTCGACAGGGTGCCAGAGGGCTGCTGGCCTTCGACAAAAGTTTCCAATCTTCCTCGGTCAACAAACAATCTGTGCCCTCGACGAGCTCATCAGTTAACGCGCAGAGTAGGTCGACGCTCTGAGGCTCCGTAACCTCTCGCGGGCTATTTAATTTGACCGGCAACGTAACTAGCCTTGCCTCGATAGTTTTACCAAAAGCAGACACCAATCTCACCTTGCCAGACGGCTCTACTAAACTTCTCGGAAGCAGACTCTCCCGAAAGACAGTTATTTCACTCCCTGTATCCAAAATTGCATCTGCGGATATACCTGCACATGATACGGGAATTAACTGCAGTTTATTTGTGCCTTCACCCTCGTGTTTCAGAGACTTCACCTTTGCGCTAAGTACTCCATCAGGTATTTCAGTTTCCGTCTCGTGGGATAACGTTACCTTTTGGACCTTCCGCTTTGGCTCGGTAGCCTTCTTCGGGTTGCTCTCCTTATCACTAGACTTCGGGCACTCTTTAGCGAAATGGCCTGAGCCGTGACATAAGTGGCACTTCAGAGCCCCTTTCTCTACTCGTGTCGCCGGCTTCTGCCCCATTTCTACAGTTGGTTGCTTTGAAGCACGCCCTTTTCCTTTCGCTTGTTCGAAAGTTTGCAGCACTTTAGCGATCTCAGTTGGCCTAAGCCATCCCTCGCCTTCTCTTAGTCTCACATACTCAAGACCCTCCGTGCTAAGGCCCGATTTTATGCGATCAGCAACCATGAGTTCTGCCATCACTTCTACCGTGTCGGCCTCTCTCACTTGGAGGTAGTAGGAGAAATAAGTTTTCACGCGGGACGCGAACTGCGCCCACGTCTCTTCCTTCCGCTTTACCGCTCTTTCGAACCTCTGCAGATACTCTGCCGGAGAAAGCTTCAGTTCCGTCAGTACTGCTGCTTTAACTGCCTCGTAATCTGCACTCTCTTCAGAGTTGAGGTTACGCAGTAAGTAACGAACTCGTTCAGTTAGTGCTGGTATAACCAAATGCACGCGACTCTCATACGGTACTTGGTAAGTAGCAAATAGTTTTTCTACTTCCTCAAACCATAATGGCACATCCGCGTCACTCGGCAGGCGGAACCCTTTCAGCACTTTTGCACATTGCTGGACAGAATCGAAACACCGTCGCCCCCGATCGCCCGTCTCCGACCCAGAGTTGGACAACGTGCCATTGAGACGTTCCGCGTTCATTCTAGTTTGCAATAGCTTTTCGTACTCAATCTGGAGATTGAGCCTTTGAATTTCAAGTTCGAGCGTTCTCGTTTCACTTGAATTCGGCAAAACCTGAGATGCCTGCTGCATCGATTCTTGCCTCTGAGTAGGCACTCTCGCCTCATTTGACTGATCAGAATTTAGAATACCATGATTTGATGGCTCTCGACTCCGATCCATTGCTACCGCACTCGCACCTTCATCTCCATTAGACTCCATTGTTTCAGCACCCCCGCGTGTTCTCACCATGTGCTCTACACATAAACTGCCATGCCAACTAGAGAAAAACGCAAGAAATCCTGCTCACCCTTTGCTGTATGCACTGTCGTTCCTGGATCTCTTCCACGGTGCCGGAGTTGGCTGCTGTGGGATCGTCTCGACGTTGCCGCTGGTGGCTGACGGATGCCTTGCCCCTCGGTCTCCTCGGCACTGGTCCGGTGTATGGTGCTGTAGAGCTTCGCCGATCCCTGTCCGACTGCGCCAGTTATGTTTTTCTTGTTCGTTTTCTCCTTGATGTGGACTGAAGTCCCGTCAAGAAGATGATCGACGTCGATGAAGCAGGAGGCAGGTTGGAGGTAATGAACTTGAAGGTATATTGTAGCAAAATATTTACAGTCATATGTACATCTTGCCGAAGCACACTGATGATAACATAGACATCAACAGCGTCTTACTCTTCTACTTAACTTTTCTTAAGTTAGAGCCTAGAACACTGTTACTACATACAACGAACCTAGTCTCACTGTTCGACCACCGAGTGGTTACGGCCCAGACAGAAGTTGCATCGTACGGAGTCTTACTGATCGATCAGTTAAGTGATTACAGCCTAGACTGAAGGGAAACGAATCCCGTCCAGTCTTTAGTACCTTACGGTAACAAAGAAAGAGGGGAGGTGGCCACTGCTGGTCCGCCTCAACCTTCTGTCATCCAATCTGTTTATCCTCAGATTAAGCCACTCCCTAGTGGGCTGTCCCTAATCTCGACAGCAGCGTCTTTGCAGTTTAAACAGGCATTTTGGCATTCTTTCCCATCATGGCTCTCCCTCTCCTTATCCCACGCTCTCAGATATTCTCACAGTCGAAATATCGGTATCGTAGCAGCCCTGCGGCATTCGGGCCATCTCCCACGCTCATCCAGTCGAACCCTGTCGTAAAGTGGTTCCAGGAAACACATGCGTGTCTTCGCCTTTCCCGCAGTTCGGACCGTGCACTGCTGCGACTCAACCCTTCGTTCCAGTCGGCGCGCCGAGAGCGCATGCCGGTCGTTAAAGAATTGGTTGGGCCAAGCGCATTGTCGCTTCGAGCGACGGCGCACTTCTCATGCATTCCTTCCTACGCGTCCGAGCTGCTCTTCCCCGAAACGGCCACTGAGGGGACAAGTACGGTCGCGCAGCCGCGACCCCCCCGAGCGACGTTCAGCGAAAGGGAAGGGTCTCGTACCAGGAACCCCTGGGGGCCAGCGTGGGAGACCAGCCGCTCAATGGGAGCAGTTTGCTTTCCATTGATAATTGCTGTCAAAGACCATGCAGAGAGAGAGCCGAGAAAGAAGCTTTGTATAGCGTACGGTGCTACGCCGTCCCTTCTGCACGATCGCCTTATGAGCGGCAACATAACAATTACGATACCATAATTACGAATTCGAATAACTTCCCCTATGCTTTCCTAGGCTTCAATGTTTGTTGTTTCATTAACTTGTTTCTAACAAATAAAAGCGAGCCCTTGACCCCATTCCCTTTCGTTATATATATATATATATATATATATATATATATATATATATATATATATATATATATATATATATATATATGGGTGGCCGGTGAACGGTTCTCCAGCGCGAGCAGTCAGTATTTTTCAATCAAGAAACTCGCTAGAAGACGCTGCCTGCGCCAACGTTGTCTCTCGCGGGTGCAGGCGCGTTCTCCTTCTTGCGAGCTGGTACAGCGTTCATCGAAGAAAGAAAGAGCGTTTCCATAGTCAACGCGCGCCTTTCGCTCTCTCTCTGTCTCTCTCTCTCACACAAGACAGCAGATGGAAGAGTGAGAGAGCTCGCGCCCCAGGAGGCACGAGCCGAGGGCGAGCGCGAGCCTCCCGGAGTTGCATGGCGTTGCATGGCGTTGCATGGTATTGTGAGTGGTGTAGGTCACACGATACGACGATACGTGACAACCGACCCGCAGCTTCAGGAGCTTCGCCCCTAAAGAAAAAGGAAAGTGCCACCTGCTGAATGAAAGTGTTTTCGCAATCAAGGACGGTTTAAAAAAGAAATGTTCGCAGTGGGAGCGCGTGTGACAAGGGTAAGCAAGCAGATATTGGAAGACCAACCCCTGACAAGATGAAAGTGCGCCCCTTCGCATCCGAACTTAAGCACTCAACATGCCAGGGGTTGGCGACGTCCCCACACGAACATAACCCTACATATCAAGACTACACGTTGTTTTAGATGCGAAGCAGGTTATGGCAGAGTTCAATCCGGTAGTGGTGGTGGTGGTGGTGGTGGTGTGCGGCGTGACCACCCTTACTGCGCATGCGCAAACCCTCTCCACGCACCTCCTCTCCACTCCCCCTCTCCACGTGACGCCGGCGTCGCGTACGGTGGGGTTTTCTTGCCGACGCTGCCGTTGCATTTCGGCATGTCGAGCCTGCATTTCATCCGTAGCAGTTTCCCGCCGACGTCGCCGTTTGCGCTGGCCTTCCCTAGCCCGGAGCTCCGTGATCATGACAGTGTCGTGACCATGACAGCGCACTTGGGACCCAACCTCTGCAAAGGGAACGTAGAATTGTACCTACAAAGAGCAATGGTGGAATACGACAACGTGTACAAGAACAATACCCATTCATCATGGTGGGAGACTTCAACGTGGACATCTAGAAGAAGCTCTTGGATAGTGCAACACATGATAAGCAGGTACTCCATTAACGGAAACACCTAGTCAAACCGATGCAAAGGCGGTGTGCACCCCCCGTGCTGCTTCGCATCGCCTCATGGTCCCCTTTAGCGGGAGATGGTGTAATTTTTTCCACAGGCATGCACAACGGGAATATGTGCGTGCGTGCACTGACCAGGCAGCCACACTACACGCATTACTTAACATTGTACAGAGCTGTCAGCCAATGCAATATATATTTCATTCCATTTCATTTGTTCCCAGGCAACAAAGAAAGGTACAAGTTGCCTATGGTAGCGGCGTAAAAGTACAGAGTGCCTGACAAAGCACCGATTCCCCTCTTGCACACGCACAAATAACCAGTCATACACGAAGATTCGTTGGGTAAGGAAAAGTCAAACAAAACATCGCAATCAAGAAATATAAATGAAAGCAGTTTAGTTTTGGATTTGTAGAAGGTAAGGCATGAATCCTTTGTTTTTTAGATACATAAATCGAAGGGCTTTCCTGAATTAATCTTATTACGGTAGGGTGCTCATCAAGAATGTCTGAAATCTGACATGTTAACTTTTGCGTCCCCGTAGTTGGTGCGAAGGCTTACTTTCTTGCGTGTGATATGCCGTAAACTGCAGCGGTTGTCTTTCTCAGCAGATTTCCCTTAAAAATTCCGTAGGGTTACATTTATGGTCGCGATACATAACCATAACTAAGTTTTTTTAGGTCGGATATTCGTCATTGCTAACAGTTCATGCTCTTCGAAGAGTGGCGCGTTCTTGAAAAGGCTGGTGCGTTCACGACAGGAACTCACAACGTGGCCTCGGGATGAACGGCTTTCGGATCTGGCACTGGGGAGACAAATGGTGACCCTGGACCAGGCCCGGCGAGCCGCCATGGTCAGTGGGGCTTTGCAAGAGGGCTCCACCCGAAGTTAACCAAAGAGTATTCCTCTTCTTCTTCATCATCATCTTCTCCTTCTTCTTCTTCTTCTTCTTCTTCTTCTTCTTCTTCTTCTTCTTCTTCTTCTTCTTCTTCTTTAGACTCGACTGCGGGGGCGTTGCACATCAGGAGCTCTCGCGCGAACGCGACGGTGAACGCTGGCAAACGCCCTGCCGAATTGAATTCAGCAAACCCTCAGCAAAACCTCCATTGCATCAATCGTCCGCCGCGTTGGTATAGTGGTTAAGGTGCTCGGCTGCCAACCAAACAAACGCGGGGTGGTTCCGACACCCATTCATATATGTTCGTACAGTTTGTACGTGTGTGTATGCAAGTGTGTACAAACAGTAAATATCCCTAAAGTGTTCACCAGTCATGCGCCCCGTCCAGATGGTACACAAGCGAAGCTGAAATGTAGCGCCCCAGTGTTACGTCATTGTGTTTCTCAAAGGGGTCACACAAACGTTTGGCTTGGGTTTACCACAGTGTTTCATTTCAAAGGCCGCGCATTGCGACTCGAAAATTTACTGTTGCAATGCCCTGCATTTGCCACGCAGCGCGCATTGTTAGTCAAGGCCACGGTGGTCAAGGCATACGGACTGGTTCGACTGCGGTGTGTCTCAATTGCCGATTGCCTTTTTCCCAACGCAAGTGCTAGTCGACGTGATCAGGCCCATCGAGCCCTGTTAACTTTCTTGAACGCCACTGCTTTGGCCTCCCGCCTTAGTCTGTGCCACTGTCCGCGATTCGTCGAGGAAAGGAAAATCCTTGCTGAGACGCTACACCACCTTGACGATCGGCCACTGTCCTTACAGATGCTACTCGAACACCGCCCTCATCGCTCGTCGGCCCACAAGGCACTAAAAGCACTTTTACGCTTTCTCAAGACGACTGGTTTGCGTGAACGCCTTTGACAGTTGGACTTGTCCGACAACGTCTTTTTCATTATTCCCCTTCCTTCTCTCTCTCTCCCATCTTTCTATTCCCCCTTCCCACTCCCCCAGTGTAGGGTAGCCAACCGGACGCCCTTCTGGTTAACCTCCCTGCCTTTCTGTTTTCCCCTTCCTCCTCCTCCTCCTTGTCTGCGTTCATTCGTCTTCTCTTCCTCTCTTCTTTCTTTTTTTCTACTCTACCTTATTTCTTCTCTCCTCCCTTCTTTCACTTGGATCTATACCCCCCTCCTGAAAGAGTAGGCAGGCATTGTGCCCCACTCGGTGGCAGTTGCCAGCTTGCTCCTTCCCTCATCCCTTTATGTCCTTGTGTGTTTTATGTTACCCTACCCAATAATAATAATAATAATAATAATAATAATAATAATAATAATAATAATAATAATAGTGACTCGTATGGGCCATAGTGCGTAGAGCACAAGAGATGGAAGCGTGAGTAAATGCCCCTCCGAACATCACGAGGATGGGCCATAGTTCTCTGAGTGCAAAAGACCACCGGATTTCCCTTTCGACTATAGCTAAATTAAGGGAAACACAACAGTCGATTTTATTGAAGGTGGCCGTAGAGGCCAGCATTCCTCCATTATTTTGCCGTTCTCTTTCAGAAAATCACCAGTTGTGCGCGTGTTCCAGTTCCTGGTGTCGCGATATTGGCTAATCGCCCAAAGTGCGTAGATGTCAAATGTTAAGGATCGTCAGCTTCTTCTTCTTCTTCTTCTCCTCTGCAACTTGCCACATACCCAATGCAGGGGATTGGCCAAGACTGTTGGTTTAAAAGAGCCCTTTTAGATGCGAAGCAGCTTATGAACGAGGCCTGTCTCCCATTCGCACCATTGTCTGCCGTAGCCACGCTAGTACTCGGAGCTAACGCTCGCTCCTCTCCGGCGCGTGCTCTAGTTTGAGTGGAGACCGCTAGCGGCGCTGCGTCGCATCGATAAAAGCAATCGCTCTCCCCCAGCGCGCGCTCTTCTACAGCAGACGTCATGGAGTGTATTTCGACATGAACGAAGATACGGCGGATGATCGCATCGCGGCGGCGCGGACTCGCAAAGCGGCTGCAGCGCGGCAGCGTCGTCAAGCCGACCCGGAGCTGAGAGCTCGAGAAGCTGAAGCGACACGCCAGCGCCGGCAAGCCGATCCACGGGGCTCGCGAAGCTGCAGCGTAACGGAAGCGCCGGCAGGCGGACCCGGAGGCGGCGAGGGCTCGCGAAGCTGAATCGAGAGATGTGTGCGATTTATACTTTACGGACCACAAGTCCGTTATACTCAAGGGGAAACGTTCTCCGGAGTTTGAAGTCATCTACGATGGTGAATAAAGATCAACTTTACAGAACTTCCATGGCTGCTTCGCATACTACTCAGGGTTCCCTTACGGGGAGATGTGTGCGATCTTTTACCTGTGGTTTGGCGAAGTACAAATGATGAAAATTAAGGTAAAATTCTTCCAGTTTCAATTAGAAATTTTATTGTTGATAAACAGACATCCTTGTGACTGTACCCAAGGTGGACCCTCCAAACGAAAAAATAGCCACTTCAGTAAATTTCAGGCCTAGTTGGCGGATAATTGGTTCGATAATTTTCTTTGGTTGGATGTTGAAGCGGCGGCAAGATATAAAATAATGGTGAATCGTTTCCTCCTTTCACAGAAGGGGCACTATGAGGAAGCAGCCAGACCGGACCTGTGCAAATAAATATTCACGGAGGGAATTCGGCAACGTAGTTTTGTGATGGCAACCTCCATCTCCCTTGTGCTACATAATCCGCTACGTCAGCTGAATAAAGGATGTTTGCAGCGTGGAAAAGCCGTCAATAGTGGCCCTGACAATCCTTTTGCAAGTGTAAACGCGCGAAATCTTGCGGCCGTTAAGTAGTAGATAGGTAGTGGTGGTGTAGTTGGTGGTAGGATCATGCAAGAATAAACCTTTGTTGGTGGTAGGATCATTTCATGCAAGAATAAACCTTTGTGACCAGCTACCCAGATTAGGTGAATACATATTAGATGATCAGGAGCTAGCAAACTGAACAGCTTTAATGCAGGCGAGTCCCCAGGCGCGGACAAAGGACGGCACACAGATAAAGAATCAGTAAGAATAGCAAGCAGTTTGATTGCATAACTTAATTTGCAGAAAGCTAATATTATGGCCATAAATTCGGCGAAATGTATAGGAACAAAATCAGGTAGCCGTAATGAGAAGGGCCAGTCGAATTCTGGGCAAAAAATTCGTCTTCTTCTTCGGCAAGTAGAGGTTTGTAAGCCTGGAAGAAGAGAAAGATAAACAGGACGGCGCGGCTAAACGGGTTGTGCAGTAGCGTGTATCAAAGGAAGGAGCGGCAGCAGCAGCAGCAGTCATGTCGTCCTCGACGTCGAGTGAGACGTACCTGCACTCGCACAGCATCACGCACACGTGGACGGTGCACAACTGCGGCAAGCTGCGTCTGCGAAACAAGGTGTCACTCTGCAGCTCGCCCTTCCCGGCCCAGTGGGACGAGCCGCGTTTCCAGTTGTGGCTCACCACGGACGTCGACTACTACGGCTACGAGACGGCATCGTGCTTCGTCGAGACCAAGAGCAAACTGCAGGTATGTGGTTTCCTTCTGGTTGCACGTTCATGCTTACATTTACCATAGGAGAACTCTCTGCGGGTCTTTGAGTTGAACATTGAAGCGTGGATTCTATGCAGGCGATGACAATGGGGAGAAGGGAGGGCATTAACGGACTCCTTCTAGTGGTTCACAGAGAATTCGAGGACGAAGAAGACGTGCCTTTGTTCAGTTTCTGCAAACAGGTTATTCTGCTGTACTTGTCGAACGTCCACCCTGCACGTCTTCTGTTCGCGCTCTACCGCGACGCTGCAGGAAGTGTGTTGGGCATCGATCCCAGTACCTTTCGCTGTACCACTCGAATGGAAGACGAGGAAGACGTTCGACGAGTATGGCGGAACAACCACAAGAGGTTCTGCAAGTGGTAGTGGGTTTGATACTCGGCATCTCCGCCAGTGTCGCGGCGCAACGTTGTCAGAAGACAGGGAAGACGCTCGACAAGCACAGTATAGAACAACTCGTTCGAAGAAACTGGGCAAGGACGCGTTTTCTTCGTTCTCGAATTCCCGCTGACCCACAAGACGGAGTCCGTCAATGTCCCCACCCTCATTCTTGTCTGCACAGAGCGCGCACGTCTGTATTTACCAAAGTAATTTCCGATACATAGAGTCAGCTATTTCATTGATGGAAACGCTTATTCAGGTGGGTGCCTTCTATAGACACGTGGATGGCTGCCTAGTCGGTCAGTCCGCTTGTTATCGCTGTGCAGAATTGTCCTCCACTGCTACCCTCCTCCTCTGAGGAGTTAGGTGGGGCCAACTTTGAAGTTGAATTGGCATGCCCGCACCATGTGGTATACGTTCTGCTTCTCCACAATACTGACAGTGTGGAATACCACTTAATTGTACAACCTAGCTAGTGTTGGATATGCGTTCGTTCGCAATATCCTAAGATTGCTCTCTTCTGTCGCATTGAGGGATTTATGCGGCGCTGTCCATGTTTTCCTGGGCACATAAAAGGTTCGCTACAGTACGTGATTTAAGCATACCGCTGAAAGCAGCTGTGTGGCGCACCGCTGCTTTTGTACACTGCATGTTGCCCCCACCGACTAAACTCCTAGCATAGAAATGATACAGCGCCTTTGGAAATGTGGGACAGTAAGCTGACACCGTGAAAATATTTTATTTCACCAACCCCGTATAATTCGCTCTATACGCTGACAGTCGTAAGGTTCTTTACAGGAGCGGTGCTGCCTTCTTTCGATTTAAGCAGCGTTTGTGCAAACCCGTGCCTCCTCTATCTCCTCCTCTCTTGTTTTCTGACTCATAGACACGTGGCGCCGAGCCACACTACCTCATGGGCTGCAGAAGACAGTGCCACCGTTCTTTTCCCCAACAATAACTACGCCATCTCTGTGCCGTTTTCCCCGCCACGGTGGTCTAGTGGTTATGAAACTAGGCTGCTGATCCGAAGGTCGAGGGATCAAATCCCGGCCGTGGCGGCTGCATTTCGATGGAGGCGAAATGTTGAGGCCCGTGTGCTGTGCGATGGCCTTGCACGTTGCAAATAATCCCAGGTGGTCGAAATTTTGCGGAGACCTCCACTACGGCGTCTCGCATAATCAGAGCTGGTTTTGCGACGCTCCACCCTACAAATCAATCAATCTGTGCTGTTTGTTACCGTACAGGGCTCGTACTCGCTGTCACTGAGGGACCCCACGGGGAGGGACATCGCGCAAGTTACTTGCAACACCAAGAGCTCGGCGCGCATCAGCTGCGAAAAGAAGTGCCTGGTGGGCTTGACCGGGCGCTCGACCAGTAGCGCGTCGGTAGCGTCCGCTGCCTGCGCCGGCGAAGACAGCGACCGCTACGCTCTCGTCGTCCTGTTCAGGTAAGTCTTCCGCCCTGTGTAAACCACGGTGTCGTGTACTAGAGAGTTTTAGTGCTGGTGGCCCCCAAGCGCTAGAGGCGCCGTGTTCTCTCGTTGTATCCTTGGGCCACGGGGATAGCACGGAAGAACGCAAGAAAGTACGTACGCAAAACCGCTCGGGCACCCAGAACTCTCTATACCGACGTGCACTGCTCTAACACTGTTGGCTCTTGTCAAGAGTACTTCATTCTTCACTTCTTCGGATAAGATTCTTTTTCAAGTTATGATTGGCTGCCGGTGTGTTACCACTGTGAAACATCTATTTCTTCTTTAAAAACCCGACTGGCTTGTCATTCTCATACATTCTCCTTGCACTTGCTTCATATGACCCTTATTTATGGGTCATATACTCTTACTCTGCTGCCATTGTACGCTCAGTGGAGCCTTGGACCAAGGGCCCAATAACGCCCGCTTGAATTCACTTTTTGAAGAAGGAAAGCAAAATAACGCTTTAATTGTTCCTTTCTTCTTTCCTTACAGCACGCACGGTGTCCAACAACGCCGTGAGTGCCATCGGCGCTCTCTCGCATTTTTTTCCGGGGGGGAGGGGTGTGGGGGAGCTTGCTTTTAGGCTCAGTACAAAAGCATGTCGACAATAATGGAAATTTGTATTTTTACTGAATACTGAGAATGAAAAGGAGAAATGGTCCATGAACAGGATGCCATGTCGGCGTTATATTACACCATCCAGCACCTGAACGCTAGTTCGCACTCATTTCCTTGAAGCACACGTCCGTTCTAGAACTTGTGCAACAGCTAGGTGCCTGCTTTTACGCGCACGTTACTGTAAAACGACGAAGCAGGTGAAGGCAAAGGTAGAAAGGCCTCGTCTCCAAACCAGGAAGTGTGCTACCGAAAAATCCGTGATTTCCATCATTTATTACAATCGCTTAAAGAGAATGACGGCGACTAGGATGATGTTGGTCATTATGCACACATATTTCTGACATGCTGATTGACATCAAGTAAGATTGAGAGTGCGGTGTCCCAAACCTACCTGCCTAGTTATGAGCGACACCATATTCGAAGACTTCTGGTAAATTTGACAATACAAGGTTGTCAAAATTGACCACTTGCACAAATACACTTCCTCCTAGCTTCATGAAAGTGAGGCCGCAGTGCCCAGGGAATGGGAACCGCTGCTTCATGTTCACCAAAACGGCGACACAGGTGCTGAGACACCTGGAAGGCGGTCTAAGTTAACATGACTGCATATGAAACGGTCAGAAAGGGGACAAGAACAACATATGGGTACTGCAAAGATCTTAGAACAAAGGCGTTATTTCTCAAGTAGCTTTCGTCTAACCTCTATAGCGTCATTCGAGCTCGCTCTCGCCGATCCAAACGCTGGTGGTCGCAGGTTCGAGTACATGACGGACCGCAACGGTGGCCAGGACGAGTGCCCGGGCAGCCCGCTCCTGGGCCAGCTGCCCGGCCTTCTGGAGAGCTCCACCTTCGGCGACGTCGAGATACGCGTCGGCCAAAAGAAACTGCGCGCCCACGGAGACCTGCTGGGACGGTTGTCGCCCGTGTTCGCCGCCATGCTCACTGGAAACACCACAGAGGCCACCAACCGCGTCGTGGTCATCGAGGACCTGTCCTACGAGGCCGTCCGGCAGCTGTTGGAGTTCCTCTACGCCGGCACGCTCAGCGGAATAAGTCAGGTGGGACGCGCGTAGCGCGCGCTATGTACGAATAACCCATATAGAACAAATCTGTACTCGGAAAGCGCTGAGCCCCATCCAGACGAGCATCAGGTATACAGGATCCACAACGTACCAGGCTGCGGAGGGTAGCTCTGTGGTGGTTCGTGGGCCCAGGACTCAGACAGACAGCTAGGTCACAGACAAGGAAACATTTATCGATAGGACGAGACAGCACATACACTTTCGACAGACGAACAATGCACAAACAACAGACGGCAAAGAACACAATCTGAACGCTACGCTACGGAACTAACGGCGCGTCCTGTCTAACTGATGTCGGATGTCCGCTCTCACCACTCACAGGACTGATGTTCTAGCAGCGGCGGCGCATGCTGACATCAGTAGACGCGGTACGATGAGTAGTGTCCACGAGCAGATCCTGAGCTGCTCGCTCACGAAAGCGTCGAGGTGCGATGCCTATTACGTGGCACCGAGGCCACTCCCTCAGGGAACGGTTGCGTCGAACTGCAGCATACGTGGCACCGTGGCCACGCTCTCAGCAGCGGGCTTGACCCGAACTTGCGCGGCACCGGGGCCACGCGTTCATCAGGCGGTTGTGCCGAGCAGGGACCTTGCGCGGCACCGTGACCACGCCCTCAGCAGATGGTTGTGCCGGACTCGAACCTGCGTGGCACCGTGACCACGAGTCCGTAGATGGTCCCGGCCACACCACTGCTCCAGCCGATCGTGCTGGCCCGCTCGCTCATCCACCGCAGGAACAGCCAGCCAGGTCGAGGACACCTGTTCACCACAGGAGAACGCCCAGTACGTCCCGGCTGGTCTGGTGGCACCAGCTCGGTGCGTCTGTTCCCCTGGGCCGAACGTGCCACCGCTCGGTCGCTGGTACGCTCGATCCGCCGTCGGCGTTCCAAAGCACCGAAGGCCACGCGCTTCACGTTACACGTGACCAAGCGCGCGCTCTTCGTCGTCTTCGCTTCTAGTGCGCCGAAAACAGACATTCACTACATTTCCCCCCACCTTTAGTACGTTGTACACACAAATATGAAGATCCCCAATACACGAGACGAGTTCAAAGAAAATGAAAAGGTCTACAAGTTCAGGGCGAACACTGCACTAAGATAAAACATGATAAAAAGTGTGTGTACAACGGCCATAAATTACAGCTCAGCAAAATCCGCACAGCTCATATAGTCTCTACCAACATTGTCCAAAATATCCGTAAGTACATCACGAGATACTCTGTGCATTGTCCAAATAGAGTTAAACACATTCATAGTTACAAGACTATGTACAAATAATGTCCATGAAACAGTCCAAAAGTCAAGAGCGAAATAGCGTCCAGTTATTACAACGAATTCAAGTGATCGCGTCCCAAACAAGGCGCACACTTTTCATATTCTCCGCGACGAGCATAAGGAACGCTTCAAGGTTCCTCCGCACATATGCTTCGCGACTGTTAATCAGCAGGAGATCACTCGCGCGCAGAGCGACAGGTATTCGGAGGCTCCCTCCTGCTATGTCAACACACATCATACGTCGGTCAGCTGGTAACGCCCCCGACACATCAGCAGAATTACTTTCTAGCCTCACAAATGCTAGAGAAGGCGCATCACTGATATTACTTATCAAGACCTGCAGAAACGTTGCGCTACTGTTGGAAGTGTCTTTCAACTGGCTCGGCTCAGGCATCTTAGCACCTGGATGCTGACCCTCTTTAACGAGTGCTTGCAGGGTCGCCTTCTCCTCCTTACCTGGAACGCTACACTGTTCCAGATCACACTGCACAGATTTAGTAGTGGATTCTCCTATCCTGCTGATCTTTCCATTAAGATCACCCTGCCAGCTCATGCCATCTCGTGCTGTTGGCTCATCTCGGGACTCTATTGTCCCCGCCTGGATCAGCTCTTGCTCATTCACATTCACTTCAGGTACTCGGGAATATATCACAGCTGTGCTGTCCTGAGTACACCGCGTCCCTCCATTTATGAGAGAGTCCTGCACATGGTCATGGACCGTGCCTATGACATGTCTAACTGCGTCCAGCGCCACATCTGAACAGTGGGCGACAGACGCCTCGAAGTTTTCTGCATGGCATTGACATTGGCAGTCATGATCTAAACGTTGTTCAACCTGCTCGAAAGCGTTTGGTCTTCCAGAGGCTCTGCAAGAAAGGTGACCTTCCATAGAACTTTCATGTTCCTTACTCTCGGAGGTACAATCTGCTCCATCGAGCACATGCGAACTACCGTTAGCTCCTCGGATTCCTACCTCCCTACAATCCTCTATACTAGGATTTAGCAGCACCTCTGGCGACATACTAAACCGACGTCCATGACCGCCACTCAAGAAAGGTTCATTAACATACGGAATCCTCCTGGATAAAATCTCCATCACCAGCTCATTGGAGCTCCTTTCCGATGACTGTTCGCGCCTCTGCATTTCCAAATTCGTATTTTGAGCCTCGGCCACCTTAAGATCTCGCCCAAGCGTTCCCGTCTTCACTTCTTCTAGTTCCTCATCTTTCTTTATCGTTCCATTTCCTTTCTTTCTCATTTCCCTTTCATTATCTATCTCCTCTTGTTCCTTCGCTAACTCTGCCGCCAAGCGTTCTTCCACCCAAACCTTCAGTTCTGCTCCCTCAAAACCAATGCGCCTTGCCAACTTTTCTAAAACCTGACGCGGTTCCCATGCACTCATGCTAAACCCTCGTTCATCAGGCGCACTTGACTGCAGCCTGCTTGCACTCTCCTGAAGCTGAAGCTTGAGCTCCAGAATCCTCAGATGTTGTTCTAGTAGCTGCTGCTGCCACTCTGCATTTTCTTTCGCGAATTCGCGTTCTTTCGCCTGTTCTTCGCGAGCTTGAGCGCATTCTCGCTCCACCCAATCTCTAAGCGCATCTTTCTCTAATCCTAACTGTCGACCAAGTTCGATAAGCCTCTCCTTCTCCATGACTCAGGCTGTGTCTGAGCAATGGCTTTAGATGTTAATAAGCCATCCTGGCAGAAGGCTCGCCAATTGTGGTGGTTCGTGGGCCCAGGACTCAGACACACAGCTAGGTCATAGACAAGGAAACATTTATCGACAGGACGAGACAGCACATACACACAATTCCAACGGACAAACAAAACAATACGAATAACGCACTCCGAACCCTATGTTCACGCGAGTAACCGGCGCGTCCTGCCTAACTGATGTCGGATGTTCGCTCGCACCACTCACACGACTGATGTTCTAGCAGCGATGGCGCACGCTGACATCAGTAGACGAGGCACGATGAGTCGTGTCCGAGCTCACAGGCAGATCTTGGTACCCGCTCAGGATCGCGTCAGGGTACGATGTCCCTGATGTGGCACCGAGGCCACGCCCTCAGCAACACTTGCGCCAGACGGCAACGCGGCACCGTGACCACGCTCACAACACGCGGTTGTGCGGCACTGGAACTTGCGTGGCACCGTGACCACGCTCTCGGCAGGTGGTTGTGCCGGACTCGAACCTGCGTGGCACCGTGACCACGGGTCGGTAGATGGTCCCGGCCACACCACTGCTCCAGCCGCTCGCCCTGGCCCGCTCGCTCGTCCACCGCAGGAACAGCCAGCAAGGTCCAGGACACCCGTTCGCCACAGGAGAACGCCCGGTACGTCCCGGCTGGTCTGGTGGCACCAGCTCGGTGCGTCTGTTCCCCTGGGCCGAGCGTACCAGCGACCGAGCGGTGGCACGTTCGGCCCAGGGGAACAGACGCACCGAGCTGGTGCCACCAGACCAGCCGGGACGTACCGGGCGTTCTCCTGTGGCGAACGGGTGTCCTGGACCTTGCTGGCTGTTCCTGCGGTGGACGAGCGAGCGGGCCAGGGCGAGCGGCTGGAGCAGTGGTGTGGCCGGGACCATCTACCGACCCGTGGTCACGGTGCCACGCAGGTTCGAGTCCGGCACAACCACCTGCCGAGAGCGTGGTCACGGTGCCACGCAAGTTCCAGTGCCGCACAACCGCGTGTTGTGAGCGTGGTCACGGTGCCGCGTTGCCGTCTGGCGCAAGTGTTGCTGAGGGCGTGGCCTCGGTGCCACATCAGGGACATCGTACCCTGACGCGATCCTGAGCGGGTACCAAGATCTGCCTGTGAGCTCGGACACGACTCATCGTGCCTCGTCTACTGATGTCAGCGTGCGCCATCGCTGCTAGAACATCAGTCGTGTGAGTGGTGCGAGCGAACATCCGACATCAGTTAGGCAGGACGCGCCGGTTACTCGCGTGAACATAGGGTTCGGAGTGCGTTATTCGTATTGTTTTGTTTGTCCGTTGGAATTGTGTGTATGTGCTGTCTCGTCCTGTCGATAAATGTTTCCTTGTCTATGACCTAGCTGTGTGTCTGAGTCCTGGGCCCACGAACCACCACAAGCTCCTAACGCACCGCTTATAATGGACGTTACATCTCCTTTATCGAAGACTTCTGGTCATCCCTGACCGACTGCCTTCACAATTACGCATGTAGAGTGCTCAGCGATTGAAGCGCGATATTCCTACCGAATGATGGTCGTAGCATTGTGTGCTACTGGAGTGAACTGGATGATCGCAGACAACAAAATGGATCACGGTGGTTCAGGAACTCTCGCTTTCATTGAGCGCCACGAATCAGCTCGCTGTCCACAGTGCAAAGCGATGAAGCAAGAACCATCGGCAACCATGCTCTCCAAGTGTCGCGTCTCATTCGCTGAGCACTGTACAGTGATAACCAATATGAAGAGAAACACCAAGCTCGTGTTTAATGAAGGATTGCTCGTCATTTGTACATACGAATTTGACGTATGAATTTACAAGAGACGTCGCAAACGTCGAAGAACGTCCTGCGGCTCCCGCAGACGAACACGCTGCTATGTCCAGCCGTAATGAAACACTCATCGCGCATTGCCAGCACTGTGATCAAGTGGATTCCATTTCTTTATTATAGCTTTCATCTTTAGAACACGAATGCTCGGACAGGAGCAAAGAAGTCGCTATTATAGCGGTTTGACAAAGGCCCCTGCCCGCAGACTAGTACATGATCAAGGCCTGCCCACTGTGGGGTCCCCGCTGTGCTCAAGGAACAAAGGACTTGTACATCGCAGTGCAAACAAGTAAAAATCGCGTTTAAGTGCGCCTTATTACATAGTAAGCCCGCTAACCGAATTGTAAAAATGGTATGCCACTTCTATACACATCGCGCAATCGATTATGTTCGACTCGCCGCAACGGGATGCCGAGCGAGTAAAGTTCGCCCGAGCCAGAAACCTAAGCCTATGTCGTTCACGAGTCATGCCTCGCTAGCGAAGGTGCGATTAGGGGAATGGGTAGGAGTTCGGGGGATCATCACAGCCAATTCCGTCAGCATAGCGTGAACGAGAATCCATCGCGCGCGACGATGTCCCAAGAGAGCGAAGAGTGTTCCTTCTGGACCCGCGTATCCTGGCTTCCAGGCAGCGACGCCGCGGGAAAGCTGGCACCGTCCCCAGCGCTGCTATCTTTGCGGCTCGTGCTTCGCGGAAAAGCCGCCTTAAAGGACCCGCAAGTGTCATGCGGTGAAAACAACTTAGCAGGGGGTGGGGACATACCCTCAGAACTGAACCCCAAATTAACCCAAATCTCCCATTCCCCCGAAATAAGAGGCGATCCCGCTCAATCGCTCACGACTAGATAGACAGCCTTCGTCCAGCGGGCTCGGGCGATGGCTTCGACAAATGACATCCCGGAATAGCGACGTCTACTAGCCCGGAGGGATTAGGAGTTCAACATAATTTGCTTCAATAACGGTTTGTGCTGCTGCTGTTACAAGAGATGCCGCGTCTTTTGCGCGATATGCGGCTGCCAAGCACTTCTGCACATGGTAGCTGTGGGCCGCAGTGAATATAATTTCCACGTTCCCCAATTTATATTCCTCAAAGACTTCACACCAGCGCAGACGCGATGCTCACTAGCTGGGGAGTTCCACGCAGCGTCCTCTCTAGTGCGCACTTATTGGCTAGTTGAGAAAATTTGCACGACTGCTCTAGCTCCGTTGTCACACAAGATGGATTGTACGTCACGCAAGGTGACACTGTCGCAGCCAGCGATTATCTGAGAATACTGCCTCAAGTAGGATTACTACACAGCCTGAGCTGAGCATAGCTTCCCTGCGTGCATTTCTCTACAGGGCGCGGTGGATCTGTACGTGGCGGCGGACAAGTACGGCGTGGCTTCAGTGAAGGCCGCGTGCGCGCGCCAGCTGTCGAACGCTCTGGCGCCGGACAACGCGGTGCGCATCTTCGAGCTGGCCGTGCGGCACAGCGACAAGGAACTATGCCGGGATGCGGCGCGCTTCATCGACGCCCACCTGCCCGAGGTCCAGGCTTCCGACGCCTGGGACGCGCTTCTGCGCGACGACCTCATGGCACTGGCTCTCTTCAAGTCCGCGTCCCGGTACCAGCCAAAGCAGGGACAAGGCGTCTCGTCTACCTCAAGCTCCACTACGGCCGTCTGACGAGACCGTCGCTGCTGCTGCCGCCGCCAGAGCTCTCTAAATACAATAAAAAAAGATTCGCTGCTTTGTCGCTTGGTTCCAATAAATTGAGTCCTGGGGTTTTACGTCACGAAGCCACGGTAACTGAGGCACGCTGTAAGTGTGGGACTCAGGGAAGGGAGTTGGAGGCATTTAAGCCTTATGTGGCGACTACGGTCGCATTTACACTATTCCGACGTCCGTGTGATTTGCCATTATCAAATACATGGAGGGGGAAAACTATGATGCGCCGTAACATAATTACGCTACCTTAGGCAAGCCAACCTCCACGTAGGATTAGGCTCCACGTAGTTGAGGGGGCCGCTCGAGGTTGTTTGGGTGTGGTTGAATTTGCTGGAGCCTGACCGTGCATTCTACCGCTTGCCTGCCACGTGACCGGGGCTCATTTTCCGCGATTCTCTCCATTAAATCTTTTTGTGACTGGCCTCCTAGCGTTTTTCCTTCCTTCCTCCATGGTCACATGACATCGCGCGACACTGCAATGACGTCATAAATTGACAAGGCTAAGTTGAATACCACCCGTTGTGACACAACCGGTTTTTTTTTTCTGTCCAGATGGGTTCCTCAAGGTCCACCTAAAGAAATGCTGGTTCTACCGCAACTGCCGGTAGATGAAGCATGGAATGGCCAAGTGGCAAAGAATCGCTGAACACGGAGTGTCGACGGAACCAACCTTAATATTACCAGGGTTTCACGGACCAATACAGTGATGAGATTATGAAAGACTCCGTAGTGAAGGGCTCGGCAACTTCCGACCACGTGGGATTCTGAAACGTGCGCCGAGATCGCACACCACGCGGACCTCAACGTTTCGCCTCTGTCGAAAATCCAGCCGCCGCGGTCGCAGATCCGTCCCCGCGAACTTCGGATCAGCAGCCGAGTGCCACAGCCGCTAGACCACAGTGGCCGGGCCTCGAACGAACGTTTTCTACAAGTGCACTAGTAAGCATCGTCCGTCTATGCATTGCAACCAATACCCAAGTCAATGATGGCACCACTGCCACCACTTGTAATATTGAGCGGCCGTGCCGCCACACTATAAGTGAACTGTACCCTGTAAGTGCCTCTGGAACGGTGACATTGGAAATGGCAACGTTAGCGGGTTATAAATTAAATGTTTAGTGATATTGCGAAACGACATCAAGAACCCAGAATCAATGTTTACTGCAACACGTTTGAGCGGTAACTAGCGCATGCAATGTCCCGCACAGAGGGTTAGTGGCCAGAGATTGCATTTTCTTCAAATGATGGGACGCCGGAATGCTTTTGTTTAGGTGCCCGTATCTTGTCTCAATGTCATTCTAACATCGCCGACTGCGGGATCTAAATAAGTCAAATTGCGATGGTCATCCGAGAATAGTGCTTCAGCGAGACAAAACAGTGCACCCCTATGAGGAGACCGGAAATGGTGAACTTTATTATATACACAGTGCTTTTAGTATATTTACAAAACAGAACGAAACAAAGACGCGAACAAATAAACAAGAAGAATGTGAGTGAATTAGATGGAAGCGGTGGTCTCCGCGTCGCTCTGGGGAAGAAACCGGAATCGAGCGAAGATCGCAGCGGCCCTCGCTCGAATCCGCAGGCTCCCACGTGGAATGTTGGTGAAACGATCTGGAAAGCGAAAGAAGCATGCCAGAAAAGTCAGTAGTAACATTATCCCGGCCGCGGCGGTAACATTTTCGATGGAGGCGAAAATGCCAGAGGCCCGTGCACGTTAAAGAACCCCAGGTGGTCTAAATTTCCGGAGCCCTCCACTACGGCCTTTCTCTCTTCTCTATCTCTTTCACTCCCTTTCCCCCACCCCCACGGACGCTTAGCCGTGCTCCCTACATGGGCTGCAGAAATTAGCGTCCTTTCCTAACCGAACCACAATCATCATCTTCTCGGAGTGATCTGCTTACCTTAAATTTTCTAAGTGATTTGGAAGTATTTGCGGTGCACAGCCGTTCACCTCGTATGAAGGCGAAAGCCTGAAGTTTCTTCATTACGCAACGACCTTGAGAGAAACGTGGGGTCTGGTCGGGTGATAAAAAATCTAGTTATAAAAAACGGCCGCATATCTTTGCTTCGCCGTAGATGACGTCGAAAGGCGATGGTCCTCTGCCGTCCCTGATATGTAACAACAAATTTCCCGCGTTTCTCGTGATATGTAAAACCAAATTTCCCGCGTTTAGGTAGCCCAAGAATGGCTATAAGCTTTAAAATATAACACGTGACCCGTTTGGAAATGTACGGTAACTCCTGTAGACCTTTTTCACGGGAAGCATGGAAGCGCCGCCATATTGAGCTGTGCACGGCAGTAAAGAGGCTCATGTCTGTTTCGTTCCCTTTATCTTCGTGTTTGTGCACTGTTTGATAATGAAGACCTACCACGTCATCAAAATTGCCACCACAAACCCTCGGCAGTGCTTTTTTGGGGGGTCATGCATATTTCGCACAGCCGAGCTGGCGCTATGGCGGCGCCCAGGGAGCCTTCTGTGAAAAAGTGTATGGCGCATAAACGTTAGAGGCTCGCTAAGTCTTGCGGATCCCTTTCCTCGAAACGTAAGAATTTTATGCCCCGAACTCGCCACCCCCCCCCCCCCCCCCGCTAAAAAAAAGGAAGAAGATACGATTGTGAGAGACGCTGTAGTGGAGGGCTTCGCAGATTTCGACTACCTAGGGTTTCCGCAAAACGAATGCCGCAAAAGTATGATTTAATGCATAACGCAATGCGTTACCAAGCGTGCAGCAAGCTTTCACCTTCAAGTGTTAGAGATGTAGCAATCAGTATTACAGCTCAAGTTTATCTTAAGAATAGCTCAACAACACAGGAGATAGAAAGCCGGGTCAGCGCCCATCCCGTGTGTCTTGCTTCGTAATCTGCTGTCGCGCTGCTTTCAGCAAGAATCCTAACAAACTTTGCCAACTTCCCGTTCTGAATTTATTACGCAGTTTTGTATCACAGCACTTGGATGTAGCGCTGGGGGTCCACTACGACCTCAATCACGCCATTACCGTAACGTAAATAGCGTGATTTCCGTGACTGCGTCGTTTCCGTAACGGGAAATGACTGCACACACAATTTACTTAACGGAAACGACGCAGTAAAGCACATAGGTGTGAATAAGAAAAAAATTTTTGACGCGCTGGGAATCGAACCCACAACCGCCAGTTATCCAACTATAAACGTGCCGGCTGCTCTACCGACTGTGTAAATTGCTCAATTACAAGTAACTGCGTCACTGTACTATGGCTTACATTTCTCGATTTCTTCCGTAGCCAAGAGCAGTAAGGTATTCATAATGTCACAAAAGGACACAATGTCACGCGACACAACTTCTAACATAGGCTAGAAGCAAACGCACGTTAAGTGGTTGCCAATATTGCTATTGATTTACAATACAGCCAGTTTCTACCGAGGCCACAGCAGATGGACAGAGTGACAAGAACGCTGATCACACACACAAAAAAGCAACGTCAGCTTTGCACTTTACGCACGCTACATATTCACTACATTGCGTACGTGACTTACAAAGTACAAGTACATGCTGGCTTGCATGATAGAATAGTAACGTGGGTAAAATCAATATGTAGGTGGTCATCTGAATCAGTTGTGAGTGGCGCTAGGAGATTTTCCATTCAAGAATGGAAACGGGTAAAAATGAATAATTAAACACATCATTGCAACATTTGTACACTGACTGCTAAGTATTTGCTTGTTTTCGTCTGGTAGTGTGTATTTGGATAGCAAATAATTTGAAATGTCAGTTTTGAAATGATTATGTAGGAGCTTATCTAAAAATTTTAATCGTGCCTGTTTCGCTCTGGCTTCCAGCGTAATACGCCCAAAAATAGCTAAAAGGTTAGCGGGAAAGTCTTACGTTTCAGTTTGCTATGGATGAACCGCATGGCCTTCCTTTCTACTGATTCTATTTCCTTTATTTTAGACTGAGTACGGGGAAACCATGAAGAATTTCTGTATTCGAGAACCGGCCTAAGGAATGTTCTGTATGCCAGGAGTTTTGTAGACAATGGTGTCAGTTGAAGTGATCTGCGAAGGGCAAATATTTTGCAGAAAACATTAATAACCCAATCTTACTCGTTCTATGAACGATTCCATTACCAGTCTTTAAATATCAATTAGTAAACATACTCCTAAGATGTACAAAACACAATGGAAGAATAAACTGCACAGGATTCGCTATTCTTTAATATGTGTCAACAAAGACTTGAGATTCTTATTTTAAAGGGGCCCAGTCACACCTTAACGTAGAAAACGGTGGCAGTCAGTCGTGAAGGCTACTATGTACGCGTGAGCCAGCAATTGTCGCATTCAAAAGATAATTTTGAATTCGGCTTCGAATACAGCTCGAATCCGACTCATCAGATCACGTCATTGGGGGCACAGAATACATCGCATGAGACAGAGCGAGCATTGGCCGATTTCACCATGTGAGAAGGTCCTCGGTAGCATGAATGTTTTTTTTTTATTTTTATGTCTAATAACTAAAGAGATATGCGTATGTATGTTTAGGAGCACCGAAAATATCAAGTGACGTAGTGGGTACTCCTTGTGACCAAATTTTTCTAAGGAAGAGCCGGCGATTTGCGGCTGTATTTGAAACAACTTCAGATGTTCCCCAGTTTGTGCAGGGCAATAATACTCCCCACAGACCTTCAAACCTCCACGACAGAATTACAATTTCTACGTTAAAAAAACGTTCAAGAGCTCTTTAAAACAATGGAGCTGTTACGACATCAAAGGAGAACTTGGGCGGTTTTTTTTTTTTTTTACCGCATTCTGATAGCGCTGTTTTACAACGGCACTGATAGTCCTATAGCAGACAAAGTGGTTCAAAATGCTTAGCAACCCACAGATAATTTTAAATAACAAAATGAACGACGTGTTCAAACACAAACGGATGCACGCCTCGCGCAGCGCATGCGGTGACGTCGCTGCCTCCCCGCGATCAGAAATATGGAGTTGGTGACAGAGTAATGGAAGTGGCGATGTCGTCCGATGATAAAGTTATTCCAGCTGTTCTGAATTTGACCGCGACGATTTCAGTGCTGAAGTATCATCGTTTTGCTTTTGACCGACCGCCTGCTCGGGTAGGCAGCGTAGAAGGCAATGACGTCATAAACACAAGGTGGCCGTTGTGGGAATCCGCAAAATTTTTTTATATTCATTTTCAGGTGAACTAAATGACTTCCCACCGCCTGGTTTGGCATGTATTATTATACCAAGAAGAACATATAGAAGATTTCGTTGAGATCAGTGCACACTGAAAAATAGCCAGACTTGATCTTTAAGAAAAATATGACTCATTAAAATAAGCAAGACACTGAAGTTTTGGCTTACCGCATTGAGCGTAGTGAAGCATTCAGCGACACGGGTCAAAACTGTACGTGAAATCGTCGATGGCAATCATACCCGGCTGTCTGTTCGTGTAGGCTTCAATGAAGAACTGTAAGCAGGGAAATTCACTGTTATGATACACTTTGCGTCGGCGGCAACTAGTGCATACAGTTTCAAAAATCTCACATCCAGTTTGGGGAGAAAGGGGAGAGAAAGAGAGGGAAGCGGGCAGTTAGCTACAAGCTAAATAACGTCATTCAGTTCGCTTCTGCGAATGGGAGGTGAACATGAACTGAAATGAATATATTTGCAGCTGGTTCGGAAGAATCACCAGACAAGAAATGCATCAAGAATAAGAGTGAGGCTGAACCTGGCCAATTTATACACAGGACGGCTTCATAGGGAACAAAAAAAATTGACTAACGCACTGCTTAGTGCACAGGCAAATACACTTAACACGATAAGCAATACTAAAAGGGTACATTTTGTACAGGCGCAGTTTACTAATGAAGCATGTGCAAAAAAGAAAAGTACTAGCGGAAGGAAACGAAAAGTTAAGCCAATGCACCGTAGTCGACATGTGTGTCCTAAGCGTTGGCTCCCGTCCATTGATTCAAAGTCAAGCGCTCAAAAAGTTTTCTGCCTTGAGGTGATATGTCAGCTGTCTTCGGCTTTATCCGGAACATCACGGCGACGGCGGAAATTAATCTGCGGTGCCCATTACGAAGGCCGTGGCAATAAAGGTAAGCACATTACACGACACGTGAACGCGTCTTACGTGGCCGCTGTACTTGCCGCGGATTCTGCAACGTTGTCTGCTATCTACGGTGAAGGGGTACTGGTTGTACGAGAGGAAGGGGCGCTAATTTCTGCAGCCCTTCTGAGCTTTAGCACTGGAGGTAATGAGGGGGAACGAGGGGCAGGGAGCGAGAGAAGGCCACCTTTTCGAGACATTAGGGACACCGCCCAGCGGGAGAAAGGGTTCCTCTATCCCCATTGTAAAAGATTGTGCGGGCCCGACGGCACAGGGCATCTGACGCAGTACCTCCCACACCGGAAGCGGATGCTATGTAGGATCAGAGCACAAAAGCCGCACCGTCTCCAATTCGCAGAATAAGAAAGGCCCGAAAATAATAATAATAATAATAATAATAATAATAATAATAATAATAATAATAATAATAATAATAATAATACCTTGTGTCCAATGCAGGACAACGGCTTGTCTTAATGTACTCCATCCTTTCCTGTCCTGAGCGATCAGATTCCATTTGATGCGTGCGGATTTCTTATTCCCGTCACCCCAGCTTACTGTTATAAAGATACTAAGATACCTTACTCCTCTTCAATGTTATTTTGTGGGGTTTAACGTCCCAAAACCAGTTCTGATTATGAGAGACGCCGTAGTGGAGGGCTCCGGAAATTTCGACCACCTGGGGTTCTTTAACGTGCACTGACATCGCACAGCACACGGGCCTCAACATTTCGCCTCCATCGAAATGCAGCCGCCGCAGCCGGGATTCGATCCCGCGACCCTCGGATCAGCAGCCGAGTGCCACAGCCACTAGACCACCGTGGCGGGGCTACTTGTCCTCAAGAAAATCATGGAACACTCAATATATATGGTCGTCAGAAAAGAAAATGCAATTTCACCAATCCTATTTTTACTCCCCGCTTGGAAGAAATCTTAAGCTCACCCTCAAGTCCTGCTGTACGGTCATGTTAGTGGCGTACGTCCGCCAGGCGTACTCGGGATGCCGCTCGAGGGAGAAAAGCGGCCGGTTGCCTTTGTCTTGAGCCACAACCTGGATGCGCTCGGCGCCCGGACCGTGGACCACGTACTTCAGCTGGAGGCACACCAGGGCGTTCCGGTGTCCGGGTAGGTAGGGAGTTATCAGCCTCGACACACCGACCGGGACCCGCTGAGCGTCAACCGCCATATAGCGTCCTGCAGGGAGACGTGGCCATTGCAAACCCTTACGCAGGTCATGACTATTTGCGAAGTGGTATTGTTTCATGATAAGTGCTTTGAGCGCTGAAGATCACCGACAACTGCCATACTTCCTAATGAGAAATGCGAGCGCAGTCGTGTGTTGATGTGGCAATATATACACTGCCAAAGGATTTGACAGATGTGTTCTCGTTCCTGCACATGTACGCCGACGGAGCACTTTCACTAGATGCGTTAACTGCTGCTGATTCATGGACGTTATTTTAAAGAAAACTGGCTGGTACCTCCGCGGTAGCCGGGTAGGCCTCGCAAAAGAAACTGCGGTAGATTAACTTCCGCAGCATGCGTTGCTCATAGTTGAGAAAGGACCGATGAGCTGCTCGGGCAGCGCGGACACCTTTTATTAGATGCGAAGCAGCTTATGGCGGAGTTCAATCCGGTGGTGGTGGTGGTATGCGACGTGACCACCCTTACTATGCATGCACAAACCCTCTCCCCACACATCCTCTCCACGTGACCCTCTCCACACACCTCTCCGAACGGCGCGCGTTGACTATGGAAACGCTCTTTCTTCGATGAACGCTTTACCAGCTCGCAAGGAACGAGAACGCGCCCTCGCCCGCGAGAGAAGCTGACGCAGGCAGCGTCTGCTAACGTCAAACCGATGCAAACGCGGTGTACACCCGCCGTGCTGCTTCGCATCACCTCATGGTCCCTTTTAGCGGGAGATGATGTGATTTTCCTTTTACTCGTGGAAGTTTGTTCTAAGAAAACTGGCCACCTCCACTGTAATCCAGCCTGTCTAGGCTAAGACAGTGTATTTTAGCAGCGGTAATACCGCACGGTAATACCGTGCGGTAATACCGCACCGTCGAGGTCGTGACGTGGCTATTGCAGTCGGCAACACCTGCGCTTTACGCTTACGGTAACGTACTGATAGTTTGAAAGGTCCTTTCATCACGTCTTTGAGTGTAGAGGCAACAGCGAGGCAGCTATTAGCGCGCTTAACTTATGGTCTTTCGCAGCTAAAAACCCAATAGCGTCGCATGGCTCGTAGGGCGCGGGATACATCTCCCGCTGTGCTCGTTCACCCGGTAATGGAGAGCTACAAAGCTACACGCAGGAACAGGAGTCCCACAGCTGCGCTCTAAAGGACATACCACAAGAAAGGCCGCGACGGGCCAGAGCACTACTCAACATTGAAAGGAAGCTCGTACATATGTACTTCGTCAGCTCCTGCGCAGCAAACAAATTAGAGCATCAAGTGTCATAGGATAGTGTGCTCTGTCCCATCATGATTACTTGCGCTCAGTGCGTTTATAGCGCCTTAAGCAGTTAGAACAACGTCTTGACGTTCCATCACTGCCCAAAGTCAAGCGCTCGGGAAGCGATGAGAAGCGTTGAAGTGGCTCAGAAGTAACTTGTACCGAGCTTCGATGCTTATCTGCTTCCAAAGAACATTCTGCACAGTAGTGGTCGTTAGAGTCTCTTATAGGCGATAATGTTAATGTAAAGTGATAAGCAGCACTGCAGCGGTTGGAATTCGTGCACCGATGAAGGGGCCATCTATTGCCAGGCAGCGTGCTGCAAAGGCGGTCGTTATCGGCCCTTTTACAGCGGTAAAACATAGGCCCTGAGGATTTTGAAGGGGGCGTGATCAGCCGCGCTAAACTCATCCAGAGTCATTTTGCGATGATCCTAATTAACGCATAATGTCTTTGGCATTTCGAGCATTAGTGAGGTCGGTTCGATGGAAGCTGTGCTTCATGTTTCGTGTAGCTAAAAACAGTGCCGTCTACACCCCTGGAGCCTTACATGAACTTAGCCCCAATGAACTAGATGTACATGTGTTCTTGATGACCATCTGCAGAATCAAGTATCGAAAACGACACCGGATATCAACATCCTCACTGCAATATACGTGGCGAATAAGTAGCGAAACTAGTGCGAGCTTCATTTTGCCTGACCTCCCATGCTCGCTGTTCGAGACGCCTGCTTTGTCTGACCGGTGAATCGCTTACGTGCGTTGCATCTCCATACGGTGGCGCGAAATACACCACCTGTCCAGGAAACCGCGTAATTCGTGTGACGTGGATCACGTGCTCAAATTGTTCGCGTCTAGCCACTTCGAATTGCAGGATTATTATGGTGGCAAAACGTTTAGCAGGATATGGTCACATTCCTCATTACACGCTCAATGCGCTATACAGCAGTTAAGGAGTCGTCATCTGCAGTCAAGGAGTCGTTAAGAAGTCTTGCCATCGCAATCATGACATTCTATTCCTTTGGTTATGCAGACCATTTTAAATAGCGTCTGCCGGTTTCTGGTAATTAAATCGCAACACGTTCCACAGAGGACATGAATCCCGATTAACACTGATAACGTAATGAATGCGAACCACTACTGTTCGTGAAGTTTAATTACGGCGCTCCAAGAGATACATTCACGTGACTTCGCGTGCAAGCGCAGAACCACTGCTAAGTTCCGGGAAAGGCTACATGCTCACCAGCACGAATACTCCACTAGAATGCCATACCAGGAAAGACTGCGTATACGGGCGACCTGCAATGACGATAGTGAAGCCACCGCAGGGTAATATCAGTACCCTAAGAAGATGCGCCTGCGCACTGATGCAGGAGATACCAATAACTTCATGCAGTTGCTGCAATTCCTGCAGCGCCACTGCCAGGTTCATCAGGCAAGGGTATAGCTACACGTTCAGAGCCTCGCTAAACTTTGTTATCGCTGTCAGTGCTTCGCCTCCGGGCGCAAAAAAGAAAAAAATAGCTCCTGTTCGTCAGTAGCTTCCCAGGGATAACATGAACTTTAGCTATAAATGCTGACAGAAAAACTGCTTCAAGAGACAGGCCCAGCGCGTTCAGCGGGCTGCTTCGCCAGCGCCACAGGCACAACATCCATTTCTAGATGGCAGACCTGCGCGCAACGCCATGCCCCTTTGAAAGCAGCATACTAATTGCATCTCAAAACCTAAACCACCGTAGATGTGTTCTATACCAAGCCTTTTCCCTATTAAGAATCGGAGATCTCAAAAGCCGATAAGCGCAAGATCACTTCAGTGAGGTCACATTCATCACTCATCCGTCTCATGCAGTCAAATCACGCTCAATCCTACATCCACTTTCGTATTTAAACGAAGACTACGTATGAATTGTATTCGACGCGCAGCAGGTATCGCTCAGAGGCACTACGATTTTAAAAGGCACCCTGGAATACATGACCATGTCCCGAACGTTTACCTTCTCCAAGTCAGAGAAAAGGTCCGAAGAGTCAGGAGAGCAGTCTTCAGATGTTCAACTAATGCGTACAGCGATGTCCATTATGCACAGTACATGGGCCCCTGGTATTCCCGATGGAGGCGAAAATGCCAGAGGCCCGTGTACTGCGCAGTACACGGTCCTCTGGCATTGTCATTCCAGATGTCCGTGCCAGTGTACTGCGCGTTGCCGGTGGACAAAATTTCCGGAGCCCTCCACCACGGCTTTTCTCTCCTTCCCATTATCTTACAGTCCCTACCCCCACGGACGCTTAGCGGTGTTCCGGACATGGGCTGCAGAAATTAGCGAACCACAATCCTCATCACCATCATTATCATCCCGAACGAAGACACGATCGCGTCACCAGTGCCCTGCGGCTGCTGTTCACAGCACCACAAGTGGCGGCAAGAGAAAATACGTCGGCTCTTGGCGTCAGCGATTGGCCACAGGATAACCAAGCAATCCCCTGATAGGCGATTGTTCTATAGCCTATAACACGCGACGCCAAAAACTGGCGTGATTGCCCTTGCCTCCACTGGCTGGTGCCAAGAAATGGTCGCCGCATAGCAGGCCATTACGGGCTCACATGATCTCTTTTCGTTAAGGGCCACACTCTGCAAACGTGTAGTTTGTCCGCAGTCGCCACTTTTCCAGCGAAGTGTACCGCACTTACCGGGCCTTCCAGCGATGCTGTTGGAGACGAGCTGGAAGTGCGGGCCGATGATTTTTTGATTCCGCATGCCACACTGGTGGTCTTCGAAGGTGCACGTGAAGGTCCTCACTTCACGTCGCACAGCGTGACGACATGTAAAAGGAAGACGTTTGATCAGAGGAGATAAATAAATATTTATTTATTTATTTATTTATTTATTTATTTATTTATTTATTTAAAATACCTTACAGGCCCGATTCAGGGCATTGTGTAAGGGAAACATCAAGGTTATATACAAGGCTATACAAGAAATAAAAATAAAATAAAAATTACGACGATTATAGAATACATGGTTTTTCAGACAAAAAGAAATTGGTTCGTTCTTATTCTAGCCTACAATTTTTTTCGTATAAAATACACATAGTTGCATAAATATAACGAAGGAGGCCCTTCTCTCAGTAAATAGATACTGACAAACATCTGCGCTAGCAGATTGCAACACTAGCCACAAAGGGGAAGAACTTCTACGAAAGACATGTTCGACAAACTGCGAATAATAAAGAACGAAATAAACTACGAGTACAACAAGAATGCTGCTTAGAAGATTACATACACAACATAGCAAACCAAAAGCTGGTGCTTAAGCGAAGTTCCGGCACTAGCTGCGGGCGTACTTTAGGTAAACTTAGTTTAAATTACTGCGGTTCTTGGCTTTCGCCTTTAATATCTTACGTGATAGCTAACACATTTCCCAGTCGAAGCCGGGGGACATAAGACTTCCTACCTGAAACATTTGACAGTCGAACTTCGTGTAAATATAATATGGCGCAGGCTATAAAGGTTAACACTCAATCCTGCGTGTGCCACATACCCGCCTATCAACGCGGGTATCAGCCACACGTGGTTTCATTATCGTTAACAATGACGTAACTGACGAGCAATTCGCGTAGTGCGGCTATGTGCTACCAATGCAGGTACTATCGGCATCAAATGAAACGCGAACAGCGGAGCGCGTGGCACAAGCCTTATCAATGGCATAGTGCGCGCCGTCCACCAGTCATCGATATAGACAGGCCCGCACATCCGGTGTGACAGCACTGCGCGATCCCCCTATAGCGCAATATTTCTGCTTGTGTTCCAGTTGTGCTATTTGATAACGCACTATAGGGGGATCGCGCAGTGCTGCCAAACCGGATGTGCACGCCTGTCAATGGTGATGACTGGACGGCGAACACTATACTGTTTCTAATGCTTGAAACACGCGCTCCGCTGTTCGCGTTTCATTTGATGCCGATAGTACGTACCACAAGTGACTATTGTTGACCATGACGTAACACGTTATTGATGTGCGGGTGCGTGCCATCAATGCGGGTATGTGCCACACTTGATTTGATTATTGTTAACCGTCGCTTAACTGTCACGTTATTGATGTGACCTAGCATTCACGTTAGCCATACATTGTTACCCCTCCGTGTCAGTTCTGGTACATACGAAGTAAGCGAGACGCATGTTTCGAGTTTTTCCCTTTATTTCTAGGGGTTTCCCGTTTCAAGGTGACGAGAAATCAACCTGTCAGCGTGAT
Organism: Hyalomma asiaticum; assembly: GCA_013339685.2. Lineage (NCBI taxonomy): Eukaryota > Metazoa > Arthropoda > Arachnida > Ixodida > Ixodidae > Hyalomma > Hyalomma asiaticum. The sequence continues at coordinate 46,043,236 of CM023489.1, read as the reverse complement.
AACGCTATGTCAGCCGTGGCTAGCGCCACAAAATCCCCATGCGTGCGACGTTGAAAGCACGGCTTCACTCATCCAACGCAGAAAGCGGGAATGGATGACATTTGACAAAGCTGGCAGCCGAAAGGATGTCGTGATGGTCTCGTTTCTTAATGTAAAACTTATCAAGCAGTGATAGTCTTACGATTCATAATGCGAAAGTGATCAAGCAGTTCAGAATTTCAAAGCAGAGAAATACGATTGACTGGCCATTTACAGGTCAGTGTTTTCTTTGGTTTCGTTGTTGCACAGCAAACATCTTTCGCGAACTTATTTCAGCAAACTTTCTTCGCATGTGGATCAAAACATAACGCTCAGAAAAAAAAAAAAAATAACGGCTAAGGTTGTGTGCGCCAAAACTGGGACACCGTCATAAAGCACGCCATAGTGAAGAACTCCAGAAATTTCGCACCCTCTTACACCTTCCCCAGTGCAGGGTAGCAAACGATATTTTTCTTTCCGGTTAACCTCCCTGCCTTCCGTACATTCGTGTTGAACATCTGAAATCTTAGATCACGTGCGGCCATTTCTGATTTAGGATTTTGAAAAAAACATTGCCCAGGGTGCTTCCACGATGTTGTGAGCCCTTCTACCCTAATAGCCTTCAAAAAACTCCCGATGCTGCATATATTCATAATCATGATCATTATCAGCCTACTCTATGCCCACCGCAGGACGAAGGCCTCTCCCAACGATTTCCAACTTCTTTATCTTGGGCAAGTTGATTCCACTTTATCCGGGCGCACTTCCTCATTTCATCGCCCAACCTATCTTCTTGCCTTCCTTTGCTGCGTTTTTCCTCTACTGATATCCCTGTGTGTTTTGCATTATCCCTGTGTTGTCTGTCCTCCGCTTTGCGCGTCCTGCCCAGGCCCACTTCTTTCTCTTAATCGACTCAAGGACATCAGCTACTCCAAATTCTTTTCTTTTCCATTCCTCTGGTTTTCTGCATCTTAACGTTACACCCATAATTCATTCCATTTCATGCTCTGTGGTTCTCAACTTTACATCGAGTTTCTTTTTTTCTAGACTCCAGATTCTGCACCGTATGTTAGTACTGGGAGATGCGCCGATTATACAGGCGCATAAATGAAATATCTGCAATACTTAATACTTCGCAGGCTACCATAACAGCCTATTTCAAGTGCGAAGACCGAATTCGTTTGGGGGTAAAAACATGTAACCATAAAGACACCATCTTGAGCTAGAAGCCCCGTTTCGGCTGCTTAACTGTAGTTACAAATCTCACCAAGACAAAACCAGATAAGCACGGTTTTGCAGGCGTGAAATCATGCTGACGTAATTTTAGATCTCGTCGCAGGTACAACCTGAAAACTGACGAAACACTAGAGCAGGGTAAGTAGTACACGAACAAGCCAGGATTTCCAGTTGAAACTTTAATCAGAAGAACGAGGCCATATAAAAAGAGGGTTGCATATGTACAGATTACGCACAAAACGGAAGAACATTGGCAGACCCTAGAATTTAAGATATTCTGAGCTCGCATACAAGCGTACCTAACTCCAATTCGACTTTCTCCGCGTGAAAAAGAAAATCCACGAAGTTAAAGGGGTCGTGAAAAGAATATGGAAATGCCCGGTTGTGATTTTCACTGCTTCAATATGCATTCGACAAGCCGATTCTGAAGTATTTCGGCGAAATATTCAGTGCATATTTAATAACGCCTGTTTGAAACCCCAGCGTTCTTGCGCTCTCGAAACGACTATGCGACACTACCTGCCGGCATGGTACTATTCGGTGACGTTGCAGTAAGATATTTTTAAGTTCAAAGGTGTAGTGAACTCGCGTTTGCTCTAAAATAATCGATTTACTTGAAAGCTAGAAAGACATAAAATACTTAGAAAGCGTGCGGTGCCGCCATTCGGAAGCAAAGCTGCAGCACGGTTTGTTTTCCCATGGCCTCCGAGGGCGTGCCAATCTCGGAGGTCTGGTGGCTACTAAGATGACGTCAACTGCAGAGTTGAGGGGAACGCGCGCAGTGAAACCAAAACTGCGTTTTTTATTCGATCTAAATCAACCCACACCATGCAACGGAACAATGCATATTGTTGGTTGGAGAGTCAGGATTCCGAATACGCACTCAGTACGAAATCTTCAGAAAACGTTTCAAGACACCTATAAAAACGCATCGTGGTCGAGACGACGCCGGAGAAAAAAAAAGGTGTTGCCAGTAGTGTAGCTCGCTGGTGTCGAACCCAAAACAACGGAAAGGTGACGTTATCGGTAAACGCCCATAAGGAAATAAGGCAAGACGTGCAACACAGACACTAGAGATATGGACAACGCGATCGACCGCTGTCAACTGAAAGATCCTTGCAGAAGGAGAGCTCTGTGGTGCTGCCGTTCCTGAGCATGCAAAGATAAGTTTTGTTTACGGTTTTCTCCACAGTTCACCTTTTTGGTGCATAGTTGGCATTCGCAGTGTCTATTTTTCTTGGATGGATGGATGGATGGATGGATGCTATGAGCGCCCCCTTTGTAACGAAGTGGTGACATGTGCGCCACCAGGCTCGTAAAAAATTTTAAGAGCTTTTTCCCCTCTCTTTAAGTTGTCCTCATGCCTTTTAAATCTACTTCAATTAAATCGATCATACTATAGCAAAAACGTAAATTCATAGCCCAGTTCGCTGCCCCTTATGGCAGAAAGTCGTTATTTTTCCCTATAATTATTTTTGTCTATTCTCTCTAGCGTTCTGCCACCAGTATTCTAACAGTCTCTTATTTCAATCGCGGGTATGTTCAGCTTTCCGTTGTTCTCCCTAAAACCCAAAGCTTCATGTAGGGTAGTGCCCAAACGTACACCTGGGTGGATATTTCCGCATTCAATCAGAACATGCTCAGTCGTTTCCCTATCTTCCTCACAGCATGTGCATTTTTCTTCTTGACTGGATTTCTCTTGTGTCCGTGTTTGCGCGCCGTACCTTATTTTGTTGTGACTAACTCAGAAATTTGAATGCCTTCCTGCATAGCCCTGGGAATTGTTAAAAAAACTGCTCGTTACAATCGAACTACAATCGCACTGCTAGCAGAACAGCCATGAAAGCCATGTTTTCTTTTCCATCTGTAACTGCACGTCGAACAATTGCCCGCTTGAACTTGTTTCGTAAAATATACTATCATTCCACTGTTCGCGGTAAACTCTATCAACCCCAGTGCATATATCGCGTCACTGGTCCTCATTACAAGGTAGGTGGACCATTTTGAAAAGTAAATGTTTTCCTAATTTTCTTGCCACGCACAGCAATCGAGTGAGACCACCGTCATGCCGAAATATTGTCAATCACTGATAATCAACATTTTCTCGAAGCACTGACCGACTTTGTATAAGTAAAGGGCTGTTCTTACCCTGTTATGAAATGTATTCGCTGTTCCTGTGTTCGATATCGCCTAATGTTTTTCTCCCCTCCCTCCCTTGCAATATATTTGGCATTGGGGCGTAAACAAAAAAAAATAAAATTAAGGTAGTTAGTGCGTCTGGTTAAACCAGTTTGAAAAACGTGCCGAGGATAAGTGCTCCGCCTAGCTTAACTCTCAAGATTCGTTTCTATGTCTTGTTCTGACCTCGGTCGCGCAGTGCTGTTAACCATGTTTCTGTGCCACGTTTGTATAATACACTCACGCATGTATCGAGGCATTGCTACGTCACTACCGCTTACCTAATATGTCCTTAATATGCGTTTGTCCCCGGAGTGGGTCAGGAAACAAACGCGTCTTAAGGACATGCCAGTAGAAATTAAGAATAAGAGATGGACGTGGACGGGGCACGAAATGCGAAGGCAAGACAACCGCTGGTCATTGAGGGTAACTGAGTGGATCCCTGGAGAAGGAAAGCGTGGCTGGGGACGGCAGAAAGTTAGGTGGGCAGATGTGATCAAGAAGTTTACGGGGATAACGTTGGCACAGGACCGGGTGATTGGAGATCTACGGGAGAGGCCCTTGCCCTGCAGCGGGCGTAGACAGGATGGTGACGGTGATGATGAGCGTAGACAGGATGATGGCAATTGCAGTGATGATGGCGATGATGAATGATGATTCTTACCGGCGTAGACGGGTCTCCGAGAGTTCTTGTACCACTTGTGCACCCGGTTGTACACAACAGGCGGGCTCGGGGAGTCGTACGGCACGAAGGGCACGGACGTGAGAGGGATGAGCACCGCCGGAGCATCGGCGGCCAAAGCTGGAATCGAGAAGTTCAGGCAGACCCAGCTTAATTTTTTCTAACCATCATTGCGTCGTGATTCAATAGAACATACTGCATGTACGAACACCAAAGAAATAAAGGTTTCAAATACACATTTCTATACTTCGCACTGTTAGTTCCAACATGCTGAAATAAAATTGAATTAGATCTGCTGAACAGCGATTACTTCGCACATTATTTGGTGAAGTGCCGGATAGCTGGCCCAGTTAAAATGTGTGATGAGTTTGCCGTGGAAACACTTTATAAAGCAACAGTTTAAATATCGCAAGTGTAGGCAGGGCGTAATTCTTGAAGACTGCATGAATATGCTTACTGGATATGTTCATTCCCTGTGGAAGGTTCATAAATGCCGTTTGTCGATCTTGCATGCAAGCATACTGTTGGGCGGTACTACAATGCTGTTTAAAGAAATCTATACACTCAATACACTCATCTGTTGCCTTAGCGTAGTTACATGGTGATCGTTTTCTTTTTTTTCTACATAATAATGGAGGCCAGCGAGTTTAGTGTAGCGCCGGCTTCTTATCAGTCGGCCAGCGAAACAGTAAGAACACAGAAAATTCTCACAAAATATGACAGTGTAATGCCAGATGTGTGAACAATGCAGTGCATGAAATCTCAACGTTCCGTGCAGGAGCCCAGGTAATGCTAGTTACTACACATGTGCATGTACGGAGTCTAATATGCCCATAACACAGAAAAACAGAATGCGAGAACTTACGCTGTAAGACACGATCATAACAAGGCACTTTGAAAACATTCATATAACCAGTTTAGTAGTTAAGAGAAATCGAAATTTAATGCTTCCATAAAATAGTACTTTATTCGCAAAACATTTTACAAGCGACACGATATCTTCTCCGAAGGCCCGCCTTTGGCTATGGACCAAGTGCTTTATTCACATTCAATGGTATAAGTTTAACGAGTCTGCGAGCGATAGACTGGTCAGTCATATATCGTGTTCTTGACGCTAGTATGGTATACATCGTATGGGTCGCCGTTCTCGTGTTCCACTGTTTCACACGATTGTGGCATTGCAGCGCGCAACGCAATGCCTTAGGAAAACAGTCACGGCGTATGAATATCGCACAGTATGGCTTCGCACCCGGAACCACCACGCCAGGGCGACTATGCGCCAAAACAAAAACGTCCGGCCATATTACCTTCCTTCTTGTTGGGGGCTGGAAGTAGAACCTGAGCTGGCGCGCCCAGTCCGTCCGCAGCGTGAACTTCGTTGTCTTCGTTGTTGGTCTCTGGATAGATTGAATGCGAAAGACGAAAGAAAAAAAAGAGCAGTCAGTACGAACACGCTTGATCTTTGCACCGATGTGATGACAGCCACAGATATGAAACAAGATCACTCCTAGCATCAGCAAGAGGAAAGGCAAGGAATACTTAATATAACCTTAAGGGCCTTTATGTCCTAAAACCAGTATGGCCTCTAAGAAGGTCGCTCCTCCAACTTAAGCTGCCACTGTCCTGCGTTTCCGCGCAGGCCTGACTCTTTATGACGGGCGCCGTAGTGGAGGGCTCCGGAAATGTCGACCACCTGGGGTTATTTAACGTGCAGTTGCATCGAACAGTACACGGGCGACCAGAATATCGACTCGGTCGAATTGCGGACGGCGTGGCCGGGATTCGATGCCGCGACGTTCGGCTAAGCAAAGGGCCGTAAGGAAAGGCAGGGAAGTATTTTTGGCTAAGCCTATGGCCGTCGGCAGTGCGGCTGGCACGACCACGTCTGTTGATGAAAAAGGGTATGATAAAAAGAAACAAGAAATTAAGGAACAAACAGTTCGTGCTCATGGCAGACGAGCCAGAGAGTATGGACTCGTAGTTATGGTGGCGTTCCCGCCAAAATTCAGCGCAAGTGCAGATAGTTTCCAGCGAAAAGTACAGGTGAGGACCGACAGAGCTAGGACACAGACAGAAGAACATGTCTGGAAACTTAACACCGCTGACGCGTGGCTCTTACTGCGCACTCGTCGTTGCGTCTGGTTTAAACGCACCCAGAGAGTGTGCAACCATCTCAGACAAGGGCTATTCGCAAGATGGAGAAGGACGCGCTTCCGGGAACTCGATCCGGATAAATTTTGACCACATGAGTATTAGTGGATACTCAGTAGCCCAGATTCCCAAGTGTACCGTGTTGCTTCGCATCAGCTGCTTCGCATCTAAAAATTACACGGCGATAACCGGGCATGATCACTTAGAGGTTCTAGCGAATGACGCGAAGATCAGGGTTTGTAATGCCTCTTATGTCGCGGCCTCAGTGTCGCACAACCAGCAGCCGAGACACCCTTTTCTATCTTCCGCCATCGTTCGCAGTATTGTTCGTTGATAGGCAGTGCAAAGTTGCTAGGCTGTGCAACGGAGTCGTCGAGGTTGGACGACATTGGAAAATGAAGTCTGTCCCTCAGGGACGCGCTGTTGGCTTCTGTCTAGTCCAGCCGCGCTCGCTCACCTCAACACTATAAAAGGATGAGACTTCCCATAAGCTGACACACCGGATGGAAAAACTGTATTCGCTCCTATACATGGAACTCAATGCGCACTTAAATCTAACTATTGCAATGGAGAGTGGAGGAAAACAAAGGCGCTCCCCTTGTAGCCGTCCCAAACTCGGCAACGCCACGTACGTTCAGCTGAAGCGAGGCGAGCACAATGCACAGTTAGAATGCTTCACTCGGCGACAACACTGCGCTTGCTTCGCTTCGCTCTGCTGCGGTGAAACAAGCACGGTATTAGTCACTGAATGAAACGAGCGAACTGTGGCGAACTGGTACGCGCAGACCAGGACACGATCGCACCCCTATTCCACAGCGTATGGTCACTGGGTGAACTCGCAAAACGGTGTTACGGACTTACGGTGTTCTGCGGACGACGCCAAGCCTTTACCATCGGTGGGCGCTGCCGCCGGTGCTTGGACTTCATCTGCATGCCAAAGAAAAAAGATTGCATATTAAGGAAAAGTACTATTTTTTTTAATATTTATGACCTTGTAAGCCTGCCGCTAGCAAGGCGCGTTTATTATTATTTTTTTTTATAACACTCGGCGACGGGCGACGTCGGTCAGTGGGGCGCGTTTCGCGGCATCGGCTTTTCGTTTGTCGTACCCCGGCCGTATCCGTTAATTTTCTTTACTTTCATCATATGTGTCTTCCGCGTCTTCTGGGGACTCGGGCACCCCGCTGCGGGGCTGTGAGTGGGGATGCTTGGACAGTGGTCGCGGCGGTGACGCAGGTGGGCCCCTTTTGTGCGTGAGCACGCAGCGATAGCGGCACTTTGGTCGTTCTGCTAACCGCACCTCGGGCGTCATTACGACGACCTGGGGCGGCTACGCTGAATGTGGCGTCGGCATGCAACATGCCGGTGGTGACAGCCACGGAGACGCGCGAGCCGTTTGTTGTTCGCTGTCGGAAACGCCTGTTTTTGGTCACTGGGCTGTGGCCCGCGCGTGCCGCGGGATGGCTTTGGTTCAAGCGTTCCTTCCTCGCACGCCGTGGGGTAGCATGCGTCTAAGCACAGCGGGGTGCCGATTAAACGGGTCTGAGTAAGAGCCAGTACGGCTCGGCTTGTTGGGATAACCAGAAGCAGGCGCGCGGACGGTCCAACTTCCCCATGGGAAGGTTTTCTTCAAATAATAACTCTTTCGGGCGAATCTTTTGGGCGCCTGCTTGTTTCCGGTAACAGCGCCCGAGCAGACGCGACACGTGCGCAAGTAACGCGTTTCACGTGCGCCATATCTTTACCATCGCCCTTCGACCTTGGGTGGCATGGTCTGCTTTTTATGTGTGTGTCTTGTTTAGTGCAGATGAATATGCTTTTTTTATTATTGTACAAACATACCCCTCTCACCGTCAACAGACTGGGTGGTGATTTCACCAATTGGACCGCCCCAATTGAGGAGGCGGGACAAAAGGTGGAATCGCTGCCCAATGCCAGAGCGAAGTGAATATGATTCGCCGGCTGAGACGTTAAGGCGGAGCGGTTGTGGTAATAAAGATGGCTCCGCCATGTGACGGGAGAGGCGGAACGAGAGGCTGAACGGGCGGAAAAAGTGCTACGCACTGCCGGCTACGCCGGAGTAGGGTCGCCCTACGTGTTGTTCAGCTTCAACTTTATTTTTTATGTACCAGTCAACTCCCTGTATTCCCTTTTTGTATACTATACTGTAAATACAAGTTTTCATTTCCATTTCTTTAAACTGAAGTCTCTGAGCCCGTTCTTCATTCGCTTCACGTTTGCCCGCGAGCCTATCGCCGCCATACCAGCGGCAGCCAGCTCCTTCCCAACTCGCCCATGCCGTCTCGGACGGTGCGTTTAGGACGCCGAGCGGGGAGCTGGAATCTCGGAGGACCTTCGACACCACGGTCACAACCTTACTGGCGCAGTCGACAGGATAGGCTCGCTGGGCGAAGAGCGAAGAGACGGAGAAATTGAAGGCATCACAGCAAGACGGCTTCGACTGGCAGCACCTCCGGTGACTGCCGCCAGCGCAGCCCTTCGACTGGGGACGCGGCGGAAGCCAGAACATCCCATCGCCATCTACGACGGCGACGAGGCACGGCTGGTTTAAGGCAGTCCTCGACAAGGCATCCTCGGCAGCTTGCTGTACCAACCGTCAAGGCTCATGGGTGAACCATCGACAGCAGTGACGGAGATCGACTTCGAAACTGAGTGAGTTGCTTCGGCTCCATTTTCTCCCGCTCCTGTTGTCGTGTTCGAGCCGAGGGGATGTCATTTGAAATGACAGGAATTAATTCCAGTGCCGTGTGGCCGTGTTTGGCCCACGTAGATTATGAATTAGGACAAAATCGTGAGCTCTCAGAAAAAGAAATGGAGTTTAATCTGATGATGGCTCAGGAGCGCCGTAGACAGCTGCAACTCCTGATAGAGCTCGAAAAATTAAGGCAGGCGAGAGCTTCGCGTGCGGAGCAGGTAGGCGAGGTAGTAGAGTGCATGGCGCACTCGGAGCCCGCTGCGAACTCGTTGGCAGTGGGAAAGGCAGCAGTGTCGGCAAGCGTATTGCGAACAGAGTGGGAATGTGCCGTCTCGTCTGAGCCGGAGAAGCAAATCCAGGGGATGTTGCTCGCGACACAGGTGGCCGGTCGCGGTGAGGTGCCGTGCTCGGACGTCGTGGCCGGGGATAGTCCCGACATTCCACCTCTGTGTTCGCAAGACATGGAAGCCGAGACGCAGGCTACATTAACGGCAACGCGGACTGCCGGGCTGGAAACAGAGTTAGGCTCTGATCTGATAGTTGGGGCGAATGCTCGGGAGGATACCGCTTCTCCGAAGCAGTATCAGGAGGTATTCGAATTGCAGGGGTCGTGCCCGAGCTTCGACCCGCTTGTCAATAGCTGTAACGGCTATGAGGAAACGATGATAGCGTCACCACCAGGCGCAGGAGCAGTTGAGACCAGCTTAGCGGAACGACCGCGCGGCGGAAATTGTGAAGCGGACCGCGTGTCAGGTGCATATTCGGTGGCTTCCCTGCTAGAGCCCGTTGATACCGTTGGCGCGACGCCGGTGGCTGTCGCAAGTGAGCTGCCCGACTCAATCGGGGAGACGCGGCGCGAATTGGCCCAGATCGGACGTAGCGCAGCTAAGGCAGTGGAGGCAGGCGCCGATACATTTGATGCAGGGACCTTGCGGCGTGGTCGATCGCAGGCACACTGCGGGGATGGCAGCCCCCACGTCCTTCAGGCGCATTCGTTGCTGGCAAACAATGGTTTGCGTCAGTCCGCGGATGATAAGGGAGGCTCTTTGGGCACTGTCGCCGCGACTGAGCCGACGCTAAGAGAGAGAGCGACAATTATGGCCACTCTGAACTATCGAAGCCTCTGCAGTCACAGTTTACGTGTTCTAGCTATTGAAGTGTCCTTGGCGCCTGGAGGTGACCCTACGGGGGCGGCAGGCGTATGCAGGCGGGTGGCCCGTGGCTGCATGTTTAATTTTCGATTCCTGGTGAATTGTTTTGATCCAGGGGGTCAGGGAATTTAACGCTAATCCTTTGGGCCCCTTTAACGTTGCAGGTTATCCGGCAACGACAGCGCTAGCTGAACAGGTTTTATTAGCCATGAGGGGTAGCATTGCTTACATTACGGCTCGACCGCGATCGGCAGGCAGAGAGCGGTGGGGCTGGAGCAACTTCATTGTGTGGTTGAAGTGCTGAACTGTGTGGACACAGTGTGCCACTGAGCAATGAACGTTGAACACTCAGTGTTTCCGTGGTGGACATTATCGAACTGTGGTGATGCTTTTGCTTTATGTGTTTTCCCGCGGAACTGCATCATGCGCGTGGCTTTTGATGATGTAACCCGCCAGTGTTTTGTGTTTGCTTATCTGACGCGGTTCTGTAGTAGCCGCTGGCATTTGCTTATGGCTGGTTGCATTGTGGTTAACAGGGCGATAGTAATCCTGAGCCTGCTTCGCATGTAGAGGTTACGGGTTGTTTTCATGCATGGGTGTTCGTAACACGTCAGACGTGCCACATATTAAGTGTTTTATTAACTGTGGAACTGACTTGCGTTTGATGATGTTACCTCCTGGTGTTTTATGATTTTATATGTTTCTTTGTCGTTTTGTTGAGGTAGGGAGAATGTGTACATGTCGTGCTGCGTTAAGTTATTACTGCAGAGCGGACAGGGGCTAGTGGCAGTTACGCCCAGTTTTTGGTTACCCTTGTGGATTGGTTTTTTTCTGTCTCGCTTGAGTGTATACACTTGCCGGAGGTATTTAGTGTGCATGACATATTATCGATGGTGGCGGAGCGCAGTCTTTTGCGTGTTAGATGACCTTGTGCTGCGAACAATGTTTCTATTTTGGTTATGGTATATCTATTTTTTACATTTGGCCAACGTCATTCTTTGATTGGCTAGACAATGAGTCTGTCGCTGCGGGAAAAGGAGGTTATCGCAAGCTATGTGCGCGGGTAGCGTAGTTGCGGTTGTGTTTGCCTCCCTCTGGTTTCCGCGCTTTCTCGCGATAATGGCGGCCGGCTGTTTCTTGGTGTTCCCGCTTCGGCAACGCTGTAACCAAGTCGTTGCGAAGTCTTGGGTGGGGGGTGTAAGCCTGCCGCTAGCAAGGCGCGTTTATTATTATTTTTTTTTATAACACTCGGCGACGGGCGACGTCGGTCAGTGGGGCGCGTTTCGCGGCATCGGCTTTTCGTTTGTCGTACCCCGGCCGTATCCGTTAATTTTCTTTACTTTCATCATATGTGTCTTCCGCGTCTTCTGGGGACTCGGGCACCCCGCTGCGGGGCTGTGAGTGGGGATGCTTGGACAGTGGTCGCGGCGGTGACGCAGGTGGGCCCCTTTTGTGCGTGAGCACGCAGCGATAGCGGCACTTTGGTCGTTCTGCTAACCGCACCTCGGGCGTCATTACGACGACCTGGGGCGGCTACGCTGAATGTGGCGTCGGCATGCAACATGCCGGTGGTGACAGCCACGGAGACGCGCGAGCCGTTTGTTGTTCGCTGTCGGAAACGCCTGTTTTTGGTCACTGGGCTGTGGCCCGCGCGTGCCGCGGGATGGCTTTGGTTCAAGCGTTCCTTCCTCGCACGCCGTGGGGTAGCATGCGTCTAAGCACAGCGGGGTGCCGATTAAACGGGTCTGAGTAAGAGCCAGTACGGCTCGGCTTGTTGGGATAACCAGAAGCAGGCGCGCGGACGGTCCAACTTCCCCATGGGAAGGTTTTCTTCAAATAATAACTCTTTCGGGCGAATCTTTTGGGCGCCTGCTTGTTTCCGGTAACAGCGCCCGAGCAGACGCGACACGTGCGCAAGTAACGCGTTTCACGTGCGCCATATCTTTACCATCGCCCTTCGACCTTGGGTGGCATGGTCTGCTTTTTATGTGTGTGTCTTGTTTAGTGCAGATGAATATGCTTTTTTTTATTATTGTACAAACATACCCCTCTCACCGTCAACAGACTGGGTGGTGATTTCACCAATTGGACCGCCCCAATTGAGGAGGCGGGACAAAAGGTGGAATCGCTGCCCAATGCCAGAGCGAAGTGAATATGATTCGCCGGCTGAGACGTTAAGGCGGAGCGGTTGTGGTAATAAAGATGGCTCCGCCATGTGACGGGAGAGGAGGAACGAGAGGCTGAACGGGTGGAAAAAGTGCTACGCACTGCCGGCTACGCCGGAGTAGGGTCGCCCTACGTGTTGTTCAGCTTCAACTTTATTTTTTATGTACCAGTCAACTCCCTGTATTCCCTTTTTGTATACTATACTGTAAATACAAGTTTTCATTTCCATTTCTTTAAACTGAAGTCTCTGAGCCCGTTCTTCATTCGCTTCACGTTTGCCCGCGAGCCTATCGCCGCCATACCAGCGGCAGCCAGCTCCTTCCCAACTCGCCCATGCCGTCTCGGACGGTGCGTTTAGGACGCCGAGCGGGGAGCTGGAATCTCGGAGGACCTTCGACACCACGGTCACAACTTTACTGACCTTTCTTTCGCTAGTACAAAGAAAGCGTTATTCACCTTCCCGGTGTTGATTTTCAGGCGTTTTACGTCCCAAACGCCCGCTACGATTATGAGACGCCGTGCTGGAAGGCTCCGTTAAGTTCGACCACCTAGGGTTCCTTAACGTGCACCAACATTCCGCAGCACGCTATCCTTCCGTTGGGACGTCACCAACACGCACAAACGAATGACGGTGTAGTGCATATACGCACGGGATAAACATAAATAGGAATACCAAAGCTGACTGCTGAAATTGCATGTGCCAGAATCCCCAATACGATTGTCAGGCACGCTGTAGTGGAAGGCTCAAGAAATTTCGTTCACCTGAGGCCACTTAATAAGCATCTAGATGCAAAAGGTATGCGCGGTCCTCTAGCATCTCGCGTTTACTGAAATGCGATCACCGCCGCCGCGATCGAACCCGCGTTTTTCAGGTCAGCAGCAATGTACCGATGGCAACAACGGTGGCAGCGTGGACGCACTATGGGCGCATACCTTATCGCGCAGGATAGAACACGTGTATGAGGAAGTGCGTTCGGACGCTTGTCGCGTTCTCCATTGCGGTTTCCTGGAAAATTTCCTCCGTGCAAGCCAGTGAGTTTGTGTGCTTGTGGCGTTTTCACAATGCCGACGGGGTGTCGTCAAAGACAGCCGTTTACTAGCATTGGTGATTGTAACTAAACCCAGTAAACTTATGCCGTAATTTCTTTCAGCTATACTGTGCTCCGCGAGCAAGCAATGAAGTAGGAAACCATTGCGTAAAAGTAATTATACGAAGATCGAGATTATACGAAGAAATTAGTCTTAAAAGAACGATCCTTGTAGACATTAGACAGGAGAGGGGGCAGGATGAAACGTAAGTATACGATATCGAATTTCCCGCGAACACAAGATTCAACATGGTCATCATATCCTCTTCACACCCGCATAAAACGACAGGATTCTACAATTATCCACTTTGTCCCTGCAAACTTATCTGCCCACCTAACTTGCTGCGGACCCATGAAACTCTTTCCCTGGAATGTGTTACTCTCCAGTTACGCTGCATTTGCGACCCGAGCCTAGCCACAGACATGGTCTCGTGGCTTTGTATCTTGATCCTAAAGTGCGCGTCAATTATCCAAGCCGGAATAACTTACCGGGAAGCGGTCCATCGACACCATTTGAGGGTTCCGGCGGGTCTGCACATAGCAAAAGAAATGAAAGGACACAAGATTAACCTGCAACGGCTGCGTCATGGACTGCACGATAACAGACATCACGGGATATAGCACACTGCATGCACCAGCAACCACCGACACCGCCTGCGCCGCCACCAAAGCGAAGATTAGTACAGAGCATCACTGTAGGCGTGTGTTAGATGAAGCACCCGTGTTATAAGGTTAGTGTGGATGTAAAAGCGACGCGGATGCAAAGGCTGTTAATTGCCGACCTTAGGGCCTACTGCCACCGAATACACCCTGCCGCACCATGCGCTACGTACTCCGCTGGAAGAGACCTTGAGGAGGTGAGGCGAAGACGCTATTTGCGCAGCCTTTCCTCACTCCAACCTCATCTCTCCCGACCTACCATCCGCGAACAGACCCCTACTTGTCTGGATGTTACTATAGAGAAGTAACGCCTTATGCGGTGCATAGTTCGTTTTTACTCGCGCTGCTATGGTTCACATTTGACTTGGTGACAGACCCCGGCTGTCGATAAACAAGCGGTTAAACTATAGACGTCGATGACGCCACTGTCGACAACGATGCAAAGACCTGCTGTGCCTGGCACCACAGAGAAAGCACGACCCAGGTACATCTGAACGGTTGGTAGTAATTGGTGCAGTTTTACAAGACGACACGACGATATGACGATGAGCCACGGCGCAGTAGAGGGCTCCCGAAATTTGGACAACCTGTGTCCTTTAACGTGCGACTGATAACGCACAGCACGTCAGCCCCTAACATTACGCCTCCAGCAGCCGCCGAGGCCGGGATACGAACCCATGCTTTTCTGGTCGGCAGCAGAGCACTGCAACCACTGTACCTCCCGCGGCAGACGCAGCTCTATTTTGCGAGCTCAGCGGAGCAATAATAAAATTCACAGCTCTTGCCTCTAAGCGTCCCAGAACAAATGACTGCACGACACATCGTACCGGGGAGGACCCCGTAACGACTTCGATGGCTGATGGTTCTCTAAGGAACAGATAAGTCAGCGTAGAGCCAGCGTCCTTTGTTTTTATTTTCATGTCGAAACGTTCTCGGCGCAATTCGTATGCTATCAGAAAGCGTGTTTGCGTGCAGGGGACACGAAACAGCGTGGAGCATGCTGCATGCGGAGCGCAGCCAGCCACATAGCTTTCGAAACACTTCGGTCATACCCCAGATGTACGGAAGCTCGGTGTGGTGCGCTATCTGCGCTGTAAAACGACTCGGACGATGGTCGACTGAAAAGAAAACGACAACACATGCACTCTCACATTTATAGTCTAAACATTTATAAAAACATTTTTCTTGTATCTTCAGGGTCACTAACAAGGCACTGCTGCCTAGAATGAATTAAATTTTCAAGAAGCCTCAGAAATTGTTACGCCCTACAAATTTTCCATACGAACGACTGTCCTTTAGTTGATTGTTGAAAAGTTAAGCTTTTGCTAGCTATTTCAGTGTAAATTATTCAGCAGCAGAGTATTTCCTCCTCCATGTCGAGTTCATGTGGGAAGATATCGTGCGGACATCAGCGTGACATTTCTTTCTTGATGGGAAAGTAGCGAGAGTACAGTTTTGGAGACGCGAAGCAAGTATGCCAGGTTGGAAGACTCCCCAAATACCTTAAAGTACTCGTAACCTATAGCTCAAAAGGCGTTCGTGCTAGATTCCTCAGTCGATGTTTCAAGAGAGCAATCCCTTGCGCCAGCTGTTCACACATGTCGAAAGTTAACGGATGTCCGAGCCAATTTCTAAAGATTTATGAACTCTTACCACTGAAAATAGAAACGCGTAGTGAAGTTGAACTGCAAGCTAACAGTTCAAAATTTCCCCCAGCGACGCCCCTCATGAGAGGCCGCTATTGCGATTGCTGGAGTTCGTATATAGCACATGCCTACGCTCGGTAGCAACACTAATGGCACAAATTCCTCTTAGCCTGTTCGCATTGTTTGACACGCCGCATACACAGCATCCCTGCCCATTGCGATATGTTTACTGCGTACATACTTAGCGCACATAACAGCGACCACGTTGCACTGTTTTACAGGCAACTCATACCAGCACGCACCGTCATTCATTCGAAAAAATTATGGCTGACTACGGAAGCTTCACATACAAGACGAACACTTCTATACACGTGGAACAGTTTATCATGGTGTGCAGATAAAAAAAAATCCTAGGGTTTCCTTCTGCGACCACTGAAGGAAATGTGAAGGCGAAAGCCTCCGGCATCGCCGATTACTGCAGATCCGCTTTAGAAGCCCTCATAACCCGTGGCGCACACTTGCATGGGGCGGTTACTATGAGGGGATTTATTAATGCTCAAGCAGTGATTAACGTCGCAAATGCTCCAGCAATTATAATTTACGTCTTACAGATGCCTAGTCACGTTATACGGCCCTCAATGAACATCTTAACGTCACGTGAAATTTCTTGTACCAATCCCCGGGGGGGGGGGGGGGGGGGGGGGGGGGTAGATTCCACGTAAGATCGAACAAAGCATGGCTGGTCACCCTCTTAAATTTATTTCAAAATTTTATATATTGCTGCCCGATGTGTGGAAAGAAGAGATCCACAATTGGTTTTGCTAGAAAAAAATTTGTCGAAGCGCCGGGAGTCAATAATGACGAAGAGGTGGAGTGCCGCGCTTACATGCTCTTCTGTCTTGGCCAACTTTGGTTAATAATTACACAAGCTATACTAAGGTTAGGTGGCTGAAACTTTTTAAAGTAAATACACGCATGTTTTTACTTGTGATAAATTATTTTTGCTTTTTATGGGGAGCGTACTTATTTTTATAAAAATCCTCAAAATCAGCCCATGAAGCATTTTTCTGTCCACTTTGCGGGCTTATATCTCAAAAAAGGCTTGTGGCAGAGCAGCGAAAATTCAGCATTACGTTCTAAGCATACTCTTTTGTCAAACTGCAAAAGCTTATATTTATATGACTTTTCAATAAAGAGATAAGGGCGGGCGAACTTCAAAAAAACAGCGAGCAGTGGAAATTTCTGAGGACAATTAAAAAAAAAACCATTTTTGATATTTTTTAAACTTTGTGCACTTATTCTCCTTCACGTTGGCTTTCACAATCGCCAAAAACATGTTGCATAATTTTGTTCCACTAGGAGTTACAGGCCGTCAAATTATACCCTTATGGAAGGCTCAGCGAACCATGAACGTCTGATTATTCTGACATTTGTGATCGCGTACGGCCTTTAAATTTTGGCATGATAATGTGCCCGGTCATTTATGTCTGAACGCTGCATATTAGCTGTGAGGAGCACAATACTGAATGATTAGGGGTCAGTTTTGTAGGCGTGGGGTTCTTTGATACGCCGCGGTGTCGTAGCGCAGACAGATATTTTCCGCCTTTACCTCAGCAAAAAGGCAGTAAGAACTCAATGCGTAGCTTAGATCCCCCCCCCCCCCCCCCCGCCCGGCAAAAAAAAAATGAAAGGTAGGATAAAAATGCAATAAGCAAGGAGCGCTGTCCAAAGAACCTTTAGCAAAATGGAAAATTTGTGGAGGTCAAGAAGAACCGCTTCATTAATTCATGTTTCTGGGCTGAAATCGAGTTTATTCGATTGATTAGACAGTTCAGATTTCTTCTTTCATGTACACGTAACTCCTTCCAAGCAGGCCCGGCTATTCGTGCCACGTACAAACCAGGAGATGCTTTCGTTGACGTGGATAGCTGTCAGGCATGCCAAGACCATGGAACGCGGGTACTCTCATCCACTCTTCCTTCTTTAACTCGCGGAAGGCAACAAGTTCTTTTTCTTCAAGGTGTATTAGATGCAGCCCTTTCAGTTTTCTGAGAAAATGGTTGCAAAGTCTCTGGCTGTACAAATTGCACTTTCAGGGTTTGTCCTCAAGTTGTTGAGCATTGCCTGATGCTTGAAGGGACCTCCGACTCCATCGCACGCGTTTTTCCCGTGTCCAGTTGCTGAGAATAACCATTGGGTACTGGGACAACAGCTCTTTCCGAACTATCTTTTTAAATGACTGGCGGTTTCATCACTCACATATGTCACCTTGGAGTAAACCGGCAGGTTGTCTTCCATCTGAGATAGGTGCGCGCGTCCGGTTACCAATTGTTTTGCTTTTGTTTCCTTTGGCGTTCTATATCTTGCTTTGGCACTGGAGTGCCACGTTCTTGCGTTATACTGACCACAAGTGGCGGTGCACTGTTTCTCTGGCGGCGGCGGCAGCTGTCGACCGCGTGCGTGAAGCGAGCGCTCATAGCTACCTGATAGTGTTTTGATCTTGCTTCCATCTCCGCCTTGTTATTAGGGCCTAACTATGGTGCGAAAAAAGACAATTGATAGCGAATCTTTAATGCACACGCGTTGAAGTTATCCAAGAAATGTTTCGAACACTTTTGGTTTCAGGAGGCGAAAAGGAGCTGACTGTGCCTCTCTTACACAGAGCATCTGGGGGCGCGCGCACCTGCTCGGTAGCCCCGCACTCATGGCCGCTCGGGTGACCAAATCATGTCTAAATTGACGTCATCGGTGCCACTGACACCTTTTTTCGGTGCTGCTGGCCTCTTAAGGGCCAGAAATTCAATTCTGTTTTCATTCTATACACTCAGCGGGCAAGAAGCCGGATCAACAACAATTGCCTATCATTGCGTAAGGGTCTAATTTGACGGCCTGTAACTCCTAGTGGAACAAAATTATGCAACATGTTTTTGGTGATTGTGAAAGCCAACGTGAAGGAGAATAAGTGTACAATGTTTAAAAAATATCAAAAATGGTTTTTTTTTTAATTGTCTTCAGAAATTTCCACTGTTCGGTATTTTTTTGAAGTTCGCCCGCCCGTATCTATTTATTGAAAAGTCATATAAATATAAGCTTTTGTAGTTTGACAAAAGAGTATGCTTAGAACGTAATGATGAATTTTCGCTGCTCTGCCACAAGCCTTTTTTGAGATATAAGCCCGCAAAGTGGACAGAAAAATGCTTCATAGGCTGATTTTGAG
Source organism: Hyalomma asiaticum (assembly GCA_013339685.2). Classification (NCBI taxonomy): domain Eukaryota; kingdom Metazoa; phylum Arthropoda; class Arachnida; order Ixodida; family Ixodidae; genus Hyalomma; species Hyalomma asiaticum. The sequence continues at coordinate 46,024,327 of CM023489.1, read as the reverse complement.
GATTTTTATAAAAATAAGTACACTCCCTATAAAAAGCAAAAATAATTTATCACAAGTAAAAACATGGGTGTATTTACTTTAAAAAGTTTCAGCCACCTAACCTTAGTATAGCTTGTGTAATTATTAACCAAAGTTGGCCAAAACAGAAGAGCAGGTAAGCGCGGCACTCCACCTCTTCGTCATTATTGACTCCCGGCGCTTCGACAAAATTTTTTCTATCAAAACCAACTGTGGATCTCTTCTTTCCACACATTGGGCAGCAATATATAAAATTTTGAAATAAATTTAAGAGGGTGACCAGCCATGCTTTGTTCGATCTTACGTGGAATAACCCCGGGGACGCCAGGTTCGCGAAATGTCGATTTCCAACTCTTGCAAGTCCCATCCGTGTGAGACACGTAAGGATTTGGCTTCATTAAAGCGTCAGATGTGCGTATGAAAGCAACCACTCCGCGGCAGAAAAAAAGACATCACGACTCGGCTCTGACAGTAGCTACCTGAGCAATGTAGAAATGTGCGTGGTTATTTCATCATATATCCCCCTTTATCTCTTCTCCAAGGGCATGGTAGCAAACTATTCCTCTCTCTCTCTCTCTCCCTCTCTCTCCCTCTCTCTCTCTCTCTCTCTCTCTCTCTCTCTCTCTCTCTCTCTCTCTCTCTCTCTCTCTCTCTCTCCAAGGGTGGTGTTGTACTCTCCAGGTGGCGCGAGCCTATAGCAAGATACCCATGCTCCTGTAGAGCACAACAACGTTACTGTCGAGCATCTATCTCAAACAAAGCATTCGCTTGGCAGCACACACACACACACACACACACACACACACACTATGAAAAGCAAGCAGTCGAGCAGTTTATCATCCGTAAGTGCTTCTTCTGGCGCGCGCCCTACATGATAGAGCGGAAGTCCGAAAAGGGCAGCTGCAAGGGTCGAAGTCTGATAGCGTGTAAGCATAAATCAAATATTAAAAGCATTTCGAGTAGCACTCAGCGGCTTATCTTCAGACACACCTGCACTCCAAATCCTCGTAGTGCAACACTACACACACTGAAGAAAAAAATTATCTGTATTTACATTCCCCGCAAAGGAACGGGTTTTTTTTATAGACTGCACGTGTGCTTGCGTCAGTGGTCGAGAGGTGAAGACAAGCATTGTTAGAACGCTTAATCACTCTAACAGTCATAAGATTAAGCGAAGACAATGGTGGATTTAGATAGTTTCAGCGGCGTATACTCAACACCGCAAAACGTCAGTCATTTAGCCAAAAGATCATGACAGCTCCGCTAAAGTGAAACCTGGGGAGGTGCGCGAAGCGCGCGGTGAATCGCCGGTGGTTCCCAACGAAACACGTCAATCGCTTCTAATGAATGGGCTTGATTTATCACGGCCACCACGACAACAGACGCCGACAGCCCGGACTCAATAACAGAAATTGCTTAAGATCGCTTCCGATACGACAACACTACACGTACATTGTCTTACTGAATTCACTGCCTCCAGGATCGGCCCACACAGTTCCCGAATCGAATTCAGCAAATTCATGTTAATACAATTACTCCTAATTATTACTGTATATTGAACTACATCAAGTCATATTAGATCATTCTGAGCCGGTATTGACCAAGCTTTTAGGCCCCATGAATTACTCGCAGAGACACCTTAGTCTACTTTCATGACGTTTTCTATGTTACTGAATTTCATTTCTGGAAGCGCGAACGCTCGCATAGTCGCACCACCTGGCCTCCACAGCAGCTTTACTTGTTCCAGTAAGATTTTTCCAAGACAGTTCAACTATAGCCTGACAGCACATTGGGGACAAGTTGAAAGCGCTCACAAGTTCCCGTAATTTTGAGCCACAGAATGTGGTTGGAACCGCACCGGGAAGACACCGCGTCCGACAATATCATTGTCGATAACCAGGACGTTTGCACTCTGTCCGACAATATGAACAGCCATAACCAGGACGTTTAGTGCCTCTTAATGATCTCTGGGGTTTCGCGCCCTAAAACCAGGATATGACATACGAGAGGTGCTGTACTGGAGGGCACCGGAAGTTTCGACCATCTGAGGTTCGGTAACGTGCACAGACATCGCACAGTACACGGGCCTCAACACTTCGCCTCCATCGAAATGCAGCCGCCGCGGCCGGGGGATCAGCAGCCGAGTACCATAGCTACTAGACCGCCGCAGTGTCGCGGATATTTAACGACCTCGAGTGTAGCCGGGTTTTACCGACAGATCCAAGAGTTGTCAACACGAACCCCTTCCTTCGCGACAAAAGATAGTGCGGGGACATTCCTTGCCGGTGTCGTGAAGGGTGCCGGTCGTCATATTTGCATGTTTATCTCGGTTGCCGCCGCAACGCTGCACACGGCACATTGCTTCGGCCACAATGCAGGCGTGCCTCAGGGGAGGGGGGAGGGGAATTATCACGGCTGCCTTATCGCATTTTACAACGACTTCAGGGCGCAAGTTATTATCCGTTGTCATAAATAACATTTGACGTGGAACGATTTATGTCGCATCTTCATTCATCATCAAGAGAATGCAGACTTGTACACGTTACTGAAGAAAAGTGTGATTACAATTACTTCTCTAAAAAGTAATCGCAATAGCAGCCTCAATATCTGTAATCGAAAAAATTACAATCGTACTCGATTACTTCCCTACCTTGACTTTCATACAACTTTATAAATAATAAAAGCCACGGACGCCGACCACATTAGCAGACTATTGACGTTTCAGAGCCCAAAACATTCTTTTCTCGGTGCCGAAACGTCATTACATTCTCTTTCGCTCGTAGTAGGCGCCCCTGCCTTTTATACAATGTTTCATCACGACCAGGTGTGCCCAAACCTTACTTTTAGCTTCTTTTATTGTGGTAGCACATGCAGGGTGTTACAGCTGACGTTACGAGGATGCGACTGATTCGGTATCGCCTCCTGTCGTTTTAGCATTTCTAACTGACCGCAGGCGATCGTTATTAGCCATCTTCCAAGCTTGCTTTAAGCGCGATATATTCAATGGGGAATTTGTAAAGCATATGATTAGTGCCCACACAATTTGTTTCCATGCTTTAATTTTTCGGACTCCTAAGAGTACGCAAGACCAAAAAGTACCACGTGTGTAGGCGCAAGCGCGCAGCTACGAATAAATGATGGATGATTTAAGCAGACAGACCGTGCTGGGTCAACACCCATCGCCGTTTCGGCCTGTTCATACCTGCGTGAGCCGTCACCGATGTTCGCTCCGTACAAACGCTTCAGAGTGCTAATGTCACTGCAAGCAAGTGTCAACTCGCCTGGTACATATTGGAATCTCATGCACTTTCTTAGCTCGAAAAAAAAAACAACAACAACAAAGAGCACTGCACTTTGTAGTGTTGAATGATGCTATGTGAATACTAATTTAACATTCGTTACAACTTTTCCACTGAGCATTTTGCGGTTAAAGCAACATTTTGGATATTGTCTAATTAATAAATAATTATCGCCCGAGGTGACCTAAAGGCAGCGTTGGGTGGCCAAGACAACAGGAAACTGCACTAAGGAAGTCGCATCCTCGTAACGCCCATGGGCTTTTTTTTTCTTTTTTGAACCCTGGCGCAACTTAAAGGGACACCAGAGGACAATATGAAATTTGGCTTACCCCTTCCCCAGTGCAGGGTAGCAAACTGGACATTTTTCCTTCCGGTTAACCTCCCTGCCTTCCGCCTATCATCATCATCATCATCATCATCATCATCATCATCATCTCTATCTCTCTTTGGCTACACCAGCTTTTTTTTTTTTTTGCTTGTTTTAGTTTAGCACTGGTTCCGGTGCGCCAATAAATGAAAATGTGCCGAAAACTGCCGTGTAAAGTCCCTGGTGCCTCTGCTCGACCTGAATTGCCCGCGCCGAAAGGAGGACTTTGACGTCCTGACCTCGGCTGCCGACACTGTACTGTGCAGCGAGCTTCCCGGCCCTAACACGTAGCGACAACTGCGTCATAGTGCACGTTTATTCAATGCCAAAGTTTTATCCTATTCACTCTTTTCACTTATAACACGGAGCAGCGGTCGAGTGCTCAATGTAGGTGAGCTGGAGTAATTTTAGAAATGAGCAGACGCACAGAGAGGAAAAAGGGGCGCCACTAAGATTTCTTAAATTCGTCATTTCCTTGCTGACAACTGCTAGACGTTCTCCCCAGGAAGAGCGAACTCGTTACTAAACAAACCTAACCTTTCTGTCTTGCTCATCTTAATATGTCTCTTCAGTTTCCTTTTAACTGGAACGGCCTTTAAATACACGCGTGCCGTTGCAGAAATTGCGACGCTACCGACAGAGAATGGTAAAATTTGGTACCTGCACGGACGTAACCGTAAATTTTCTTCAGAGGTCATTTTAATGGCGCACGCTACCATGTCAAATTACGAGGCGCAGCTCGAAATTTAACAGTAGCGCGCTAATGGGACTAAAGATAATGCACCCAGTTTCAAGAAATTTCTTGCAGCCAATATGTACAAAACAAAAAAACGAACAAGAAACACTGATATCTGTGACACCACGCCCGCGTTCACGAGCAGAGATTTTGGCCCGGTACAAATCTGATCGTTTGGACTGCGTTTTCTCTCCTGGCAACACCCTTCCGCAGGTAAAATCAGCAACTGCAGGATTTTAAAGAATTTGCCAGTCTAAACCGATGCAGAGTTTCTCTTTACTTTTTCTGTAAACGGCGCCACCGAAATATAAACATAACTTTAAGTGAAAAAACGCGGACAATATGAAATTTACACGTGACCGAAAGCTCCTAATCCACTCGACCTGCAACCCGGATTAAACTGCGGACATGTTCCGCAGATCGCCGCGCCTTCGATCGGCAACGCAACCTATAGCAGTTCCGCGCCATATCGCAAGGACTTGCAATCCCCTGCGACATATCAAAAGATCGAGCGGGTTTTGCGACAAAAAAAATAAGGAAGAATTCATGAGAGATTTCAGCCCTGCCATTTCACAGCGACGGTAACACCATTCGGGTACACTCGACTGCGCTATCTTATCGCCGCCGACACTTTACGAGCAGAACATCGCTTTCATTCTGTCGCGACGTCCGCTCGTAAGACGGCAAAATTACTCCCGCGAACAGAAGCTGAATGCGCTTGCGTTCCTAAGACAACGATGTACCGGCGCTTGTCAAAATACCATGCGGTAACGGTGGTCGAAGTGTTATCTGTATGTAAAAAACGACAATGGTGTAGTAACTTCCGGGGTTTTACGTCCCAAAACCAGGATATTGAGAGACGCCGTAGTGTAGGGCTCCGGAAATTTCGACCACCTGGGGTTTTATAAGGCGCACTGCCATCACAGCACACGGGCCTCAAGTATGTCGCCTCCATCCTAAAGCAGCATCCGTATAAAAACAACGCACTATTCGCAAATCTGTCAAGAGGACGTTATTTTAAAAAAAATGCAGAGATCCGTACAAGAACTATTATGTGTCCGTAATGTCGTTCACTTTTGACCGGGAGCAGGAGCAAAGCAACAAAACAAGACAGAAATGTGAATTGTTCACGAAATAAAAGAAACTTCAAGTATCCGTAGAATGATATGCAAGGGTTTGGACGCAAAGGTGACTCCATGAGTTGGTAGCAGGACGAGCTGCGTTACACGCCTCATTGGAACATTCCCTCCAGCTGTGGAGTGGGAGGGGGACCTGTCAAGCCATGGCCACACCACGATTCCCGGATCTGAGGCCGCTGGACATTTACTTGTGGGGTTGTTTGAAGCAAAATGCGCACAGCGATCGTATCAACGACGCTGATAATTTAAAACATAATCATAGACATTCCCTACGGTACACCAGGCGTCCTTGACCTTCTGTTAACCATATGGTCACATCGAACTACACTAAACAGGTATGAAACGTAGACTTATTTGGTAATGACTTCGCATCTCTAGCTTGTTTCGCTGATATCCTGTGACCGGTCAAAAGTGCACCATGACTTTAACTGGCGATATATATTTTGTGGCTTTACGTGCAGAAATGGAGTTATGCAGCGTTATAAAGCGTGCCGCAGCTGCAGGGACTTCGCAATAATCTTAACTGATGATCTTTAGCGTGCTCCTAAAGAAGGAGAGTTCTTAAATTTCGCCTCCATCGAATGCGGCTGCCATAGCCGGAAATCGAACCCGCGACCTTGCGTACAGCAACGTAATAACGCCGTAGACGCTGCGGTACCGCGGCGGGTTGCGATAAACACGGCAATCAAACACCAGCGCTAAGTGCTACTACGTGACGCACATCACACTATTCTTATCCATCGGCACCGGTACGCATTTGCTCAATGCATGGTCTCCCCTGTAGGCTAGGACATACCCAATGCAGGGGATTGACCAAGAGTGATTTGACTTGGATTATTTTTATATCAGTGGTTTGACGAAGCAGAAATGATAAATAAGATAAAATGCTTTTAGTTCCAATTAGAAATTCATTACCGTAAAGTAAACATCCCGGCGGCTCAAAAGCAAAGAGGCAGTCTAAGTCAGACAGCTTGCCTTTTTTTTTCTTTGTGTACTACAAAGGAGCTTGTGGAACAAAATTCGAGACAATTTTCAAACTCCGGTTATCACAGTGGCTGCTTTGTGGGCGTGAGGACAAAAGAGCAAAAATGTACGTTTCGTCCAAGAAATAAACTACGCTGGCTAAGACTGCAAATATTTTGCAGAAAAACGTTAGTAACTGAATTAGAGGTTGGCTCTATCTACACGTCGCGCAGTACACAGTACAGCCGCGCTCAAAGTCGTGACGTTCTTAAATGTTCATTGAAAGGGACAAAATTTTGCTCAGGCATTTTGACGGAGGCCCAAATGTCACCACGTACTTGTAGTTGCCACGACACCTATTCTACGTTCGGAACTCGTAGCGTCACTGCATTCCGTGCCTCCCACATCGAAAGGTCGGCAAATAACGCTTCAACGACCGCTAATGATTAGGACCTTGTCGAAAAGCAAGATTAAAAGGTCAGCCACTCACTCGTATTGACTTCCGTCGAGGCAAGGTGCGACAGCAACGTTACCGAAAGCAGCAAAAGCAATGCCACAGTCTTCCCTTGTCCTGCAGCCATCATGTCAACTGGAGGACGCGCACGCTTCTGTTGGCGGGAAATACGAAACCCCGAGAGGAGGCGACGCCCAGACGTCGAGGAGACTCGCTGGTGGAAAGACACGACGGCGACACCCGGCTCTCCTTTTGTCTTCGGCGCGGTCCAGCACTTTCCGCTTTCAAGAAGGATGCGACGTCTCGGCGGCAACAGCCTGTCAATCAGGAACGAACAGTAAGTTACTAACTAACGCAGTCGGTAAACACAATAGGCATCCGTCGTATCAAGCGCGGGCAACGAGTTACCGCTTTCGCAAGGGCGCGCTTCCCCTTTCTTCCGCTCAGCAAGCACAGGATGATAGAAAGGCAAAGCACACAGTGACATAACTTTTTTGTTTCCTGCACGCGCCCGTCCTGTCTGCGGAAACGCCACCACGCAACTTTCCTTTATAGCTCCGCGCGTATTCCTTTCTAAACAGGATACACTCGTAGCGGCCGCGACGCATCGTTGGCCACGTTTGTAACATGCACTACACGGGCGGACACTTAGCGAACCCCAGAACGAAAGATGTGGCCTAAGGCGACGACGGCTCTGAGCTCACCGACTGCAGAAAGGCTGTTGACTTCTTGGGCTTGTGGGCGTTGCCTCTCGGGCCCGGTGGCTCCTAGAAAACAAGGTACGTTGCTGCAATCCAAATTCCTTGCCAAGGATAGCTTCGTGGATCGCCTCAGTCCCTGGAAAGTCCGCTCGAAGCTTGCTTCTGGTCAGTTCCGTGGAGTAGACACTGGACACCGAGCAGGACAGTGAGACCAACGTTTCTGTTGACAGTGCTAAAGTGACGAGTGTAAGCTGAGACGTACGATGTTCTCGAAGCCAAGGCAACGCCCCCACCAGCAGGCTAAGGCGTGGATTCGCAGCCGGGACAGCAGTGCAGACAGAATGGGAACAGTAGAAGACACGATGCTCGCGCCGACGCTACAAGAGGGGGAGGGCCACAGCCGGCGTCTGGCTGGCGATGTGACGATGTATAGCGTCGGCGGCAATGGATCCCAGCAATGAAAGCACGTGGGAAGGAGCGTACGGAGTCGTTCCACGGTGTAGTGTGAAGGCGCCTTTGCAATGCCGTCGCGTCGCTCTTCCTTCGGCTCGTGTTGGGGCGCGCGGCAGACAATGGGTGGATGTTCGATAACCTGAGAGCGACACAGACCTACTAGTGTACTGCGGGGACTGAAAGGGGGGGGGGGGGGGGTAAGTCAATGAACGCACTTGCCCGTCGCCGATGTGCGGGAGGGGAGCTCTGACACCGAATCCAGTCCGGTAGTAGTGGCAGGATCAAGCGTGTGGGGCTTCTACCTTCCCCTCGTTCGCTCCTCGGCTGCTTGCCGTCGCCGACGTCTGCATAGGTGGCGCGTCGTGTGCTGCTGCAAATCAGATTACCTATCCTTTATCGCGGACTTTGCTTGGCGGCGAGAGGTATGCTCTCTCACTCCCTCTCTCTCTCTTCGTTGTTCGTCGTCGTCGCGCCGCACGATTTGTTTGCTTTTGCGTAACTGCCTTTTATTGTTTTGTTTATCTTTCGTTCGGCTTCCCTCTGGCTCACTTGCAGCCGAGGTGAATGAGTCGGCCCTTGCCTTCCAGGCGGGAGCGGGCAGCAACGTGCCTGCTCGTATGAAGAGCACCGGAAACCTTTCGCTGCGGAAACCGAAAGTGAGACGGTCTCACGCCGGTGGTTTGGACGGTTGTGCTTAAAAGTGAAGTGTGCTGACCTCTGCCTGCACTTTGTTTCTGTTGTCTCTAATGCTGCTTGGGGACGACGTAGGGCGTTAAATTGTGTTTTCTAGCCCCCCTCGCCCCCGCCCCCCTCATTTTTTTTTCTTAAATGTGTCATTGCCGACTTTCTTGCTCCCACAATAGATTATGTTTGATTTCAGTTACCACTGACATGCTGTTTATTTGCATGCGCATTGATCCAATTTCGCATGGCACAGCCTGTGAAGATCATAGAAGGTGTGGTATTATCGCTTCTCAACAGAACAATTGATTGCTCAGGGGAAAGTAGCTTGCAAGCCGAAAGGAAAAACAAAGCGGCTATTCCTTGAATTAAACTTGTTTTTCAGTGTTGGTTATGCGAACTCGCTTTATGTCGAAAGATCAGTGGAATCCGTCATGCAAGCGTTCTTACAGATTCGAACATTTCTATACTGCATTCCGCCATCTTCGACATCACCGAAATTTGCGCGTGCGCATTCACAAGGCAGAACTTTTGATAAATTGCCCTTGATAAGTAGGACTGTTCTAGTTCTTGACCTCGACGCAGCTTATACTATTTCCGCAGTAAATGGAAATACGTAGCCGGTGAAATAGCCAAAATTCACTACGCAGCTATTCTCGATTAGGCACTTTTATGGCGCACCTTTAAATTAACGCACTGTGACAGGCTCGTTTGCGACAAAACTCGCACTCGACTAAGGGTGTTCGACTTAACAAGGGCCCTCGGTACGTGCGCGCCGTCAGAACAACAGCGAGAATTCCCACTTGTTCCAGTCACCCTTTTTTCTTTTAGCGAAACAACGTTTTTGTGTTCAACCTGCTAGAATTTCGGCGAGGCAGGACGGCGGTTGCAAACCTCGATTCAAAGGAAAGTGCTGCCGTTGTAGGGAGAGGAATCGGAGACGGATGACGTTTTTAGAAGAGGTGTTTATTTGCATCGTGATGGAAGAGGAAGATCTGTGAGCGTGTGGGCGCTCGTCTTTAATACACTGCCTTCCACAACAGTGGTCCAATCAAGCCGCTGATGTTTCCGCCCTCAAAGGGAGGAGGTGAGGCTCCCCATCGGCTTCTTTGCTGGAAGGGGTGACGGGGGTTCGGCTTGCAGCAGGCGATTCCTACAGACGGAATGGAAAGTAGTCCGTAGAAGAGTATCAACGAAACAATCCACAAAACACGCACTCTTCTCAATGCACTTAGCCCGCAGGGCCGTCTTTCTCACGGTGGAGCCTTCTCACGCTGCCGGCACCCGTATAGACGCATTTGCTGACCATCCAGTCTCAGTGTCCCATGCACTGCTGTCCCACTCCCGCTTCTTCTGGGATGCAGCTAAGGCCTTGACACAAAAGAAGCGGAACAAACGCAGTCACAACACAGCACGACACACTGACGGTCTTCGCATTTCTGGGCCTTGGTGAAACTCCAGGTCAAGTGGCGTCTTAGAAGCCAACCCCGTTCCTTGCTGCCCCAGTTTTTGATTCACGCTGCCCTCGTGTTCAGAAAAAGAGGAGCTAACACTGGTCGCGATAATAGTGAAAAAGAAAAATGACAGCTCCATTAACGTGAGACCTGGGAAAGTGCAAAGCATGCGGTGATGGGCCAGTGTTTCCCACAGGAAACGTCAGAAGATGCTAATGGGCATGCTTTACGGTGGCCACAGCGACGACGTTATGTACGCCGACAGCCCGAGCGCTGGGTAACCGAAAATCTGGGTAACAAAAGAAGTGTTAGTATCCTAACACTTCTTTTGTTGCCGACAGCCCGAGCGCTGGGTAACCGAAAATCTGGGTAACAAAAGTGTCAGTATCCTAACACTTCTTTTGTTGCCGACAGCCCGAGCGCTCCGTAACCGAAAATATGGGTCAACAACAACAAAAGAAGTGTTAGTATCCTAACACTTCTTTTGTTGCCCAGATAATAGGCGCTCGCGCAGGAATGACGGAAGGCAGGGAGGGGAAGTCGGCTGCTACATGTAATCATGTAAAGGGGCGCCAAATCTGCCCATACCTCGACATTGGACTGCGTCTTTAGCATAGGAGGTTTCAGTATAAGAAGAGTCTTTGACATAGCGGCAAAGATGGCGGAGGGAGGCTGGATCACCGGGGCGGACTTCAAGAAGGTAGAGAAGGGGAGGGAGGTGCTCTGCCAACTTCACTCCTTCTTATGAAGTCCGCCGCAGTGGTGCAGTGGTTGGTATTCGGCTGCCACCCAAAAGACGCGGGTTCGATCCCGGCCGCGGCGGTCGCATTTTCGATGGAGGCCCATGTACCGCGCGTTGTGAGTGCACGTTAAAGAACTCCAGGTGATCAAAATGTCCGGAACCCTGCACTACGGCATTTCTTTCCTTTCTATCTCTTTCCCCTACCCTACGGACGCTTAGCCGTGCTGCCGACATGGGCTGAAGGAATTAGCGTCTTTTCCCTGACCGAACGGTCATCATCTCCGAATGGAGAACTCTCGGCACGCCTATGAAGGATTAAGTTCGTCACGCGTGCGCCTGTGACACGTTTGCATGTGCTCGCAAAATTTATAGCATGCACATTTATGCAGGAGGAAACAATTGGAATATTTTCACACATTTAGTGAGAATTATGAACGCACGAATAATGAAGATGAAAGCGTATTGAAACTTTTGGTGTGGTGTTTTATTGGGCTAACCAGGAACGCATGGTTTGGAAGCCTGGACTAGCTCTCGTGACCACGAGATGCCCCCCCCCCCCGCCCGTCCCCCACCCACTCCAAAAAGAAACAAAATAAAAGAAAGAAAAAAATTAAAATAAAGAAAGTTGCGGTAAAGTTCGTGAACTCACGTCTAGTTCACTCGGTAATATGTGCCAAAATTTAATCATCATCATCATTTATTTATTTATTTATTTATTTATTTATTTATTCATTCATGTTAGGGACGCTTAACAGGGCATTACATATGGGAGAGTCTATTGCCTTATGAACTATTCATTTTAATTATAGGTCCTCCGCAAATAAAAACATGGTCAGGAAGCGGGAAACCAACGAATGAAACCATTCATTCGTTGGTTTCCCGCTTCCTGACCATGTTTGTGAAGTGAATACGGCTAATGCAGAGTCGCCAAGTTTCCAAACTCAGCGCCGGAGGTCGCAGGATCGAATCCTCGCCGCAGTGGCCGCAGTTCGATCGAAGCGGAATTCCGGATGCCCATGTAATGTGCAGTGTCAGTGCACGTTAAAGAACCAAGGTGTTGGAAATTTCCGGAGCCCTCCAATACGGCATCACTCAATGTTCAATTCAATCTCAATTCAATTTATTACAAACATTTCTTATTATAAAATACACACAAACTGTATAGTCCCATAGCGATTGGCTATAGTCTGTTTCAGGAGTTCCGTGCAGCACTGCGGAAGCTACAGGCCCCTTCGGCCAATCAGGAGGGCAAACACATGTTAAACGTATCCTTCCGCGCCATGGCATCTGCCAGTGGTGGACCTCGTGGCCTTGGCTCTGCTGCACGGAACTCCTGAAACAGACTATAGTAAGGGGTCCGCTTACAAGAGTACATATAAGAAACCGCCATGCGGATATGCATGATCAGCCATTATGGTGAGTCTCGTCACTTGAAACAAAGGAAACAAACAAAAAGCAATACTGCGCTCCTTATCGCATCGTGGTTTTGGGACTTAATATACCAGGAATTATTCAGTTCCCAAACTCCGGGATAACTTTTCACAAGACCCTCCGCCTCCCCATGTCCCATCATACTGATTGATTTGTGGGGTTTAACGTCCCAAAACCAGTTGTGATTATGAGAGACGCCGCAGTGGAGGTCTCCGGAAATTTCGACCACCTGGGGTTCTTTAACGTGCACTGACATCACACAGCACACGGGCCTCAACATTTCGTCTCCACCGAAATGCAGCAGCCGCGGCCGGGATTCGATCCCGCGACCTTCGGATCTGCAGCCGAGTGCCATAACCACTAGACCACCATGGCGGGGCTGTCCCATCATACTAGTCACCGAGCTCATACATCCCTCAAAGGGTTGACGCAGCTTTAGCGCATTGCACGTCCGTCACGAGGTGGGGGCTATCTTCTTCCGCCGCACGTCAGCATGGTAATTCGATCGCAAAAGAAGAGTTGAGGCGGGAATGCGTCGTTCTCGAGGAATTCCAGGCATCTTCCATACATGGAGAACGCGATGCAGCGTCGTCCGCGCGTGCGTTCCGATTAGGAATGGAATCTCTCGCTGCGATGACGTCAAGCTGTTTGTCAGAGGCATTCCTTCGCATCACTGCGCCTGATAAGACAGGTGCAAGGCAAGCACCTAGCACGTAAAAGGGGTAGCGCTCGCTTACTCATATTTTCTCTCGGGTTGCAGGACATTGCCGTTGCCGCCTTATCTACCTGACACCTGCCTCGCGTGAAGCTTTTTAGATACGCTGGGTGGGAGAGGGTGGTTAAACGTAACTCCTTCCGATAACGCCGCGGGCATTGCACAGAGGCCTGTGTACTGTACGTTGTCAGAGCACGTTAAAGAATCCCAGGTGGTCAAAATTTCCGGAACCCTCGACTACGGCTTTTCTCTCCTTCCTATCTCTTTCGTTCCCTTTCCCCCACCCCCACGGACGCTTAGCCGTGCTCCCTACATGGGCTCCAGAAATTAGCGTCCCTTCTTCAATTAACTGAACCGCATCATCATCATCATCATCATTGGGCATTGCACGTCAGAAACGTGTTTCGTGAACATTTGGACACTTCAAGCCCAGGAACCACTTCGGACCTCAAGTCCTCTGTTCTACTTTCGACGTGATTATTAGGCACGCGGTCACTGGTGGTCTCCGGAAATCTCGGCAACCCAGGGTTCCTTAACGTACACTGGCCTCGCACAGCACTCGGGACTCTGACACTTCGACTTCGTCGAAAAGCAAACGCCGTGTCAGGAATCGAGCCCGCGTCATTCGGTGCTTAAGTGGGCACTAAAGTCAAAAAACAATTTTCCTCGCATTAGTAGGCTAGTTTTTCACAGTACCAAAAAAAGCACAAATCCTGCGAAAAGCAGACCCTCGGTAAGCTAGTCGTGAAGAAAATACGGGAGGCGACGCCGCTTTAGAATTCCAGCACTAAAACGCGTGACGTCACAGATATATGAGAGCGTCTACTGAGGCCTACATAACTATTCATCCGTAAGAAAGAGTTTACAGTGTGTTCCAAGGAAGCCAGAGACTTTAGCACAGGGAGTTCTGAGAACAACTGTTGGAGCAAATTTGACGAGACACACACACAAGAAGAAAAGAAAAGGCATTGGCCTTCTGACGCCATTACGTTCCGAAGTTCTAGCGCCTACTTCAAAACTAAAACATTTGACATTCATTTTCTCAAAAGAACATGTTGAGGCCGTGGTCGGTGCATGATTAACAAATATGAGCGCGAAAACGTACACGGAACACACTAGGAAGGAAGTACACAGGACGGGCACTACTTACAACTGCTTGATTTTTTCACGGAAACATCAAGTATATATGATATATAATGCGCATGCACATTTTTATTTCGCACCACGTGCCTTCTGAGCTGAAAAAGAAACAAAAAAAAACACTACCTGTAATCTGCTCCTAGGGATCGATACTCTTTTGAATGCACACTGACAGACCGTTGACTAACGCAACTATCACCCCTCTTTTTTGTATGGTATGCTTCCAGAATTAAGTGGGTCTGTTCATTGCGACCTTTTCCCAGAATCCTTGCCTTCCGAAACAATGCCTCACACCCGCAGTAGCTTACATGATCAGACAAATGCGTCCGTTCCTTCTTCTGGATGTTTAATTCGTGTTCTCTAAACCGAACATTCACGCATCTTGCGGTTTGGCCGATGTAGCTTCTTTGAAACGCCTGTCCCGTGCCGTTCCTTCCTAGTGTGTTCCCTGTACGTTTTCGCGCTCATAATATTTATGATTTTATTTTTTTCATATTGAACATAAAACGTTGAAACTAACCACATTCGAGTTGTGGAAATATAAGTGATCCTTCTAAACAACTTCACCTCTTCTCTTTAGTGTCTTCTATCTCCGTGACCACCGGGGGTTTCTTAACGTCCACGCAGGTCGGAGTGCACGAGTTTTTTTTTTTTTTTTTTTTTTTTTGCTTTTCGCACCACCGATAAGTAACGTCTTTCGCATCCGTCGATTCAGCTCGTCACGTCATTTAGCGCGGTGTTCGGGGCTTGGCCCTTCAATATTACGCACAGTTTCATTGTTTTCCATTTACGCCACAGTTACTGAATGCAGTTAAAAACGACAGGTGATTTCCCACATGCCTTCCTCGCCTTCACAATCATCAGTCTATCAGAAGGCGTAAGTTACAGGCGAGGACAGATCTTCCATATCTTAAATGCTCCACGCAATCAATAAGTACGTGTAAGTTAGAGGCTAGGACAGCACTTCCACAGCAATCAATTGTGAGTGTCCGTAGAATTGGTGCACGCTCGATCGGCAGGTTATAATATACTGACGTTGTGTGCGCTGCCTGTAGCAGGTGGTGTCTACGCGGGTACTAGACGAGTTTGTTTTTGTATCCTTCACTCGCTTTGTTCAATATGTGTTTTATAGAGAAATGATTAAGGAATAAATATGTCTCTGGGCACGCCGTAATATTTCCAAATATAACAGCCTTTCATTCGCCTTAATTCGTTTCAACTATGCCAAACAGGCACGTAGCTAGGATAAACCGTTCCAGCTAGACATATGCGAAATTGCATTCTCTCCTAGCAAGAGGCTCGCAACGTGCCCATCAAATATGCACCGCGCTGAATCCTCTTTAACGACGACCAAGCGATTTCCTGCTACGCCTACACATTGCCGACATCCGATATCTCGAGTGCGTCACATCAAGCTGGATAAGGATCGGTAGTAACGTGCCGTTGAGTCAACGTAGGAATTTGACGTCACTGCAACCGTACGTGACATCATTCGCGTAGACCGAAATTCCTTCGCGCAATCAACGCGGACTGGCATCCTGCTGACGGCAGTTTACGCAGTCTTCCTTTTCTGCTCTGCGATGAGTGTTCAACAGCCCGTTTCTTTTTTTTTTTTTATTCAGTGGATTCCGAAACTATAGTTGGCAGGTCGCGAAAAAATAATGAAGCTTTATTAGAAGTGGATCGTAGCTTGCTGAAGAAAAGGAAAGCAAAAGGAATGATTTATGCAATTTGTCCCGGACCCAAAGATGTCCAATAGTGGCACAGCACACTCCGAATCAGCTCTTGCAATCCTCCGAGTCACTATGCCAGGGGCATCGTCAGGATCTTATGTCTGGAGATGACCGCCCCGCCCCGTTGCCTTTCCATGTATGTTTGTGCGCGGCATAGAAGTACACAGCCAATTTCTGCAATTCATTCCGACAGATTACTGACCGCGGTGCTGTTTCTGGTCGAGGCCAAAACCGTAGTTAGTGGCGTCCGCAGTTAACAGCGGAGATGCGACCCAGGAAGGAAACGCGGACACGCTCTTGCCCTTGACGCACTAAACATACTGCCATACTGCTACATGATAAGGCAATATAGAAAGAAAGAAAGAAAGAAAGAAAGAAAGAAAGAAAGAAAGAAAGAAAGAAAGAAAGAAAGAAAGAAAGAAAGAAAAAAAGAAAGGGAAAAGCGAATCCGCACTTGCTCTCGAGCCAGTATTCAAATACTTGCCCACAGCGAGCTGCTATACATGACATTGACAGTGATAATGATGATGCTACATGCAGAAAGAAACAAATGTCTCCAAATGTCTCGGGTTGCGCAGAAGGGAAAAGCCATCCTCGCCTTCGACCCACGTCCACATCCTCAGCCCACTACGACATGACAGTGATCTTGAGAAGTAGCCAAAGTGGATTGTACCAGCTCCCACTGTGTAGCCAATCTTCGCGAAATCAAGTCAGTGATGCTGCTTAAGATTTTCTTCATTGCTCGAAACGCGTCGATGCAGGTTCGTGATACCAATAGTGGTTCTTCGCCTTCATATCTTGACCTCCAATTGCCGCGTCTTCTAGCTGGTACCTGCGCAGCAATGTTCTCTGCTACGACCTGCGCTGACTGAGATATATAGGCAGTTTTAAGGACGATAGTCCTTCTCGGGACACCTAAACGTGAAAAACTTTGTCTGTCTGTCGATCCACTCAACCGCCGGCTGGTCAAAACAAACGAGCTGCTAGCACTGGTAACACGGGGTCACACAAGTCCACATAGAGCGCGGAGGAAACCTCTGGTCCAATTGAGGCAAAATATACGCATCTAACTCGCAGCGTTAACTTAATTAAGGATGTGCAGAATACACATTGTACTGCTTTTCACGTTAGGAAATGGCAAATCAAGGCGTTAGAAATGGTGTCGGAGAGATGCCACGCGTTAAAAACAAGCCAACAGAAGCCACGGCTCTGTAGCTGGATTTAAGCCAACAGTATAGTGTTCTAGAACGCAGCCTCCTCTATAACTTGTCTATAGGATTCTAGTAGATTGTACAAACATTAATAAAAGGTCCCAACAGATGGCGCGACAGAAGGGCGACCGCGAGAAACGAATTCAGCAAAGCCTCCATTGTATCCATCATGGGAGAAGAGAGAGGGGAGGGGAAAAGCGTGAGGTGTGGGAGGGGGAGAAGAGAGGGTGCTACGTATCAGGGGCGGCAGAAGACTATCGTCTTTCCATGTCGTTTGCAGCGAAGCAAGGAGATATATGGCCATATCTCTTTATCACTTGTTCAAAGGAGCATTTACTATTGATCGGCACCATAATCTCACTTTGCTCAAAAGGCGTCGCATGGTGCACTTAATGTTGTGAGAAAGGGCGATCGTGTTTCGGGGTTGTAAGGTAAGGAACTCAGCGGGGGAGGTGCAGCGGAGGACCGTCGGGGCCGGCGGGCATGCCAGTCACAGCAGAAGACGTACCGCGAACCCAGAGCACACGAGGCGTTCTCAGAAGGGATCTCGTGCGGGGAGGTGAACTCGTGACGGGCACAGCGCGGACGGCGCTTCTCCGAACAGTGAGGCGGCGGACAGCACGGCATTGTTTGCACGTGGGGTCGCCGCCTCCCCCTTCGTTACAAAAACGGCACGGGATGCTGGAAGAAGGGTTCTTTCTGGCAGGCAAGCTGCGCGGCAGCACTCGAGTCGCTCGAGGCGGGCATGGCCCGGGCAGAAAGTCCCATGTTGTAAATATAATTCCCTGTAAATAAGCTTTCCTTGCTTTGCTTTCTCTGTGAATACTTAGTATAAAGTCTTTTTTCATGAACTTCCCCGTCGGACTCATCACTACCGCCTGGTGTTCGGCCTCTGGCTGAACGGAAGGAAGAACACACGAAATTTACTGGGGTTGTTGATTTTCTAAGTAAATGTATGTGCTACAAGCCTTCAATGTGACAACCTTCCGAAACTACCTTTATTGGCGTTGTGTTTTCATTACAATTGACGGCTCCATTAAGAGGTGTAAGATTTATTTGGTGTGAGCGGAAATCGCTGATGTTTCTTGTTTAAATTAGTCACCACAACCACTGAATGTTCAAGATTAAATTGTTTAAGATATCTTTATATTTCAGCTGGAAAGAAACAATGACGACAGTACTGAGCATTGTAGGAGGTTTCAAGAATGGTTGGCGGATCAGACTTGTTAGCAGATACATACTGTGCTCAGTCATGTGTAAAGCGAGCAGCGTAGCAGCAGCGAGCCGTGGGAGAGTTTTCTTGTGCGTAGTTGAACCATAAGGATTCGCAGCGTGCGCGTTAACTAAAGCTAATCCGGAATTCGGCGCGATCTACGACGTGGGAGCGCAGGAATCTCATAAAGACCAGGAGCATAAATGACAACGCGTGCGTAAATATACACACGCGTTGTCACTCATTTACGTAGATGAGTGGGCAATGTCACGGGTGATTTACGGTGACAGAACGATCCCCAGCTTCGCCCACTCGTCATGATTCACTTCGTGGAGATGCGTGGAGTTTTTTTTTTTTAATCCTGTTTATTTTTCTTCAGAAATGTTTCGAGATTTTGTCTCGCAGCAGAGAAGAAAGGGTTTCAGAATACTGCATTAAACTTAAGCAAAGGCTGCATAGTTTTGGTAAGCAAGCGCACTGCTACGCTACGCATAAATCATTCAGTTCAACAAAGAGCTTACGTACGTACCATGTCGGAGGAACTATGTACGGAACATTTGGAACAAAAGACGTTTTCGCATACATCCTCAATATCTATCTATCTATCTATCTATCTATCTATCTATCTATCTATCTATCTATCTATCTATCTATCTATGTCAGTCCTTCGTCAGTCAGTCAGTCAGTCAGTCAGTCAGTCAGTCAGTCAGTCAGTCAGTTAGTTAGTTAGTTAGTTAGTTAGTTAGTTAGTTAGTTAGTTAGTTAGTTAGTTAGTTAGTTAGTTCTGTATATTATTTTTTATTATTATCAAGGTCCGAAGGCAGTGGAGAGGGAATTGGCACATGGGAAGAAATAGCCGATACAAAATGTAAGCACCTTCATTACACAATGACAGCTAGTAGGGCGTGTACAGAAACGTAGAAGTACATGTTAAAGCAACAGAGGAATACAACTATTTACGACATCCTGTTACCTACGAGTGCGCAAGCACTATCCAGGTCTTAAGTGCAGGCGACTCCCTTTCGTAGAAGTACGCTGCCTGGACGAGCCGACGTACGTTTTCGTATGACATGGCGCAATACCGACATTGTTGATATGGTTGATGCGCGAAGATATGTAGGATGAGAGTGGCGTGAGGTTAGAACGTCGCTGTGGAATATGATAATAGACCTCTTTATTTTTTTTATTTATACATACTCCAGCCCGTTAGGGCTATGGCACGAATGTGAGTACATATAAGTGAAACAAGCATGCGATATGCAGAAACACGAGCATCACAATGAAAAAAAATCTATAAAGGAACTATGCATCAGCAATAGATTTGAAATGCCGAGATAGTGGTAAGAGACGAGCTTCAGCAGGTAACAATTTAAATTCCAATGTTCAATCATGCGAGAGGGGAAAAAGTGTATTTAAATGTATTAGAACGTGAATTGACCGGATAGGCAAGGTGTCAGTTCTGGTTGATGTCAAATAAGCAGGCACTACTAAAGAGGTGTCTGGGGGGTGACAAAGAGTGTTCTTATACGAATACAAGATCTTTGGAATCTTTGGAGATTTTATGCGGCGCCGGCGGGAAAGAAGATTGAGGCATAATTCCGAAAGAGCAGCTGTCGACGAAACGTCTCGGTCGAAGCGATGGTAAGCAAAGCGAATGACCACACCCCTTCGAGACAACTAAATAAAACTGTCCGCATTCTGCAATGTGTAGCAAGTTGTGATCTCCCGGCGATCCCCCTGTGATCCCCCTGTGATCTCCCGGCATAATTGGCGCGCCTTGAAGATTCCTTGAATTCCGTCGAAGTCGTCGCGTATTCAACGTATCAAGAACCTTGCCTGTAATCAGAGTGCGTGCGTACAGCTAATAGTGCTATGCATTCTAGGACGTATACGAGCACCACCTAGAACGTTGCAATGCACATAAATTCATGCACAAATACCTAAAGCATTTCGCTCGTAAATCTGATTTCAACGACTGACAGCTGTGCTCGGATCTGCAGTTCAAGTTAAGCGCTCTTTGTGTTTCTGGTCTCAGGGTCACCTTGACATTATTAAAAAATTGCGCATCAAAAGAAGAAACGTAGTGCATGTTCCCCTTTCTCTGCGGCTTGGTTTAATTATTTTTATAATAAAATAGCATAACATACTAAACCCAATGCATCGTGGGAAGAATGGGGCGCACGCAAGCACAGACACTAGCAGAAGGAGGGAACAAGATGGTTCACTAGTTCCGTGCAGCGTATCCAAGGCTGAGAGGCCATCGAGTGCTGTTCTTTAGAGGCGGCACGTAATGTCAGCGTTCAGACACGCAGCTGCGTCTCTGAACAATGGCATTTCAGATCTTCCTCCTCCTCCTCCTTCCAAGGCTGCCGCTGCAGCCCTCCTGATCGGTCAAGGAGGCCTGTAGTTCCCACAGTGCTGCACGGAACTACTGAAACAGAGCACAATAAAGACTGTGGTAATGAGCGCTTCTGCCACCATGATAGCTGTATCTCGCTGTTTTACCAAAAACTAATTTCGAGTAACCTACTTACTTGTGATTGTGAAGTGGCCTATTAGGTATTGATACAATTCTAGGGAAAGACCATGCAATGAACGGTGTCGACGGTGTCATTGGCTGAAATACGAATTATTCCACCACCACCATTATACTATTATATGTCCTCTGCAGGACGTAGGCTTCTACCGGCGACCTCCAATTGAGCCTGTGAACTTCTTAGTTTCCTCGCCATATCCCCTAGACCGTCAAGGTGACGGTCTAGGGGATATGGTTTATGGAAGGTTTATTAGGATGGCCGGCTCTAACGTAGCCTACATTCCCATGTTCTCACATTAAAAAAAAAATTACACCATCTCCCACTAACGGGAACCATTGTGGATGCGAAGCAGCGGGGAGATGGTTAGCTTGAGCGGGAGACGGTGTAATTTTATTGAGAGGACGAATGAGAATGTGTAAGAGAAGAGAGAGAATGGTGGTGGTTGCGTGATGGCCCGAGCTCTCATCACGGCGCTGCACAGGAGAGATAATGAGGCAGGCGCGATTTTCATACCGCTGAACTACCATGGCGCCCCCAGCGGAGTATGCAGCTGTCGCACCACCTGTCGTGCACGCCGCTCCGTAGAGTAGAGGATTCCTAGAGGAGAGAAAGGAGGGAGCGTAGGAAAGAGAGTGGGGAGGGGACGCGCATGCGCAGTGGGGGGTGGACGCCGCAGGAGGGACAGAGCCCCCGCCATTAGCTGCTTCGCATCTAAAAAGGTGCGTTCAATGTCAAGCGGACGCCAGTGATTGCCTGTGCACATTATAATGACGACCATCTAATAAGATATGTTGTATCTTCTCCTCGCTACAACAAGCATCGCAGAACGTTGTCGGTCATTGCAATTCGAAATGAAAAACGGATCTCACAAAGCCCATTGCGTGTGGATGTCCATGGGTAGAAAGACACTGCCGAGACGTATAAACAGCCATATTAAAAAAAAATCTAGAAGATATGTTAGTTCTCAATATAATCGGTCCGCAACGAAATAGACAGGGACAGAATTTTTATTTGGAGGTACTCTAAGTGTAATGATATTTTATGTCACATGACTCACAATAAAAGAAATGGTAATGACCCGTACAGTCCAGCATCGGCTTACCGCATTGCAGGTAGCAAAGCATTCAGCGGCACGGTTCCAAACTGTACGTGAAATCGTCGAAGGCAAAGGTGCCCGGTTTTCCGTTCGTGTAGACATCAACGAAAAACTGCAAAAGAGAAAACAGAGCTAAAACCAGTTGCGATGTCGGCAACCAGAAACGTCTAAAAAAGCAAGTTACGTCATGTGAATATGGTAAAGAGCTAACCGAAGAACAGTGGAAGCTAGGTGGCTATGCAGAGGTAAAGCAAGTTGATCATTCTGTTAGCTACCTAGAATGCCGGATGAGATAGTGACAGAAGGAAACAAAAGGTGAAGGTATGTAACGACAGCGTGGGCAATGTCCAGAGCAAACACCTGCCTTCGCAGCCGTGAACTCTAGATTTCTATAACTCCCGCGGACGCGACAGACAGGAGAAACGGAGGGTACAAAGGTCAATCGCGCGTTTCTTTTAAGCGTAAGCTTAGATGGCCTGTTCGTCAAGTCGGCGACATGGAAAGAAGGAAGGAAACAGAACCATAAATGCAAGGAGGTTAACCAGAGGGGGTCCGTTTGGCT
This sequence comes from Hyalomma asiaticum, assembly GCA_013339685.2. Taxonomy (NCBI): domain Eukaryota; kingdom Metazoa; phylum Arthropoda; class Arachnida; order Ixodida; family Ixodidae; genus Hyalomma; species Hyalomma asiaticum. Next base: position 46,001,682 of record CM023489.1, on the reverse strand, counting down.
ACCCTGCGCTGGTGGTAAGGGAATGGGGAATACAAAGGGGAAAGAGAGAAGAGGGAAAGAAAAAGGTGCCATCTGCCATTATCGGAGGAGGAGGAAGGAAATAGAAGGGTAGGGAGGTTGAAGGGGTCGTGAAAAGAACATGAAACTGCCCGATTGTCATTTTCACTGCTTCATTAAACATTCGGCATGCTGATCCCGGCATATTTACGCGCAATATCCAGTCTACATTTATTGACGCTAGTTTGAAATCCTAGCTTTCTTGTGCTCCTGAAATGACCATGCGACACCCCAGGCCGGCATAGACACTGTTCAGCGGCCTTAATACGTTTAAAAACGTAAACATACATCACTAACTTTCCTTTGCTCTACATTAGCAGATGTATATGAAACCCAGAAAGTAAGGAAATAGTCGGACCCCGTGTGCCGCCGTACGTCAGCGAGGCTGGAGCACGGTTCTTCCGTGGCTTCCGAGAGAGCTCACATCTCGGACGCCGTGGTGGAGACAAACATGACGTCACCTGCAGAGTTGAGGGGAGCGCGGTTTGTGAAATCAAAATCGCGTTTTTATCGTCGTTAATCAACGCAGACGGTGCAACGAAACGACATATATTATAGTTCGGAGGGCCACGACTGCGATTACACTATTCGTAAAAAAAAATGGCAGAGCCCACGTGCAGTGGGAATCAAGGAAATGCGAAGCACGCATCAGGAACGTAAATTTGATCTGCATTGTTGTCTCGCTATATCGAATTTGGTACATACGAAGTTAACGAAACGGCCACAAGAGCAGCAAGACTGTGGCATGTAAACCATGCCGCTCATGACGCGCATGCCATGGTTGTAATGCTATGACCTGTCATTTACGTTCGTCGTGCAATCGTGTTGTGCCATAGCAATTTTGGTATAAATCCCATTAACGATACGCGTGGCATGAAAATCATGCTGCTCATAACATGCCTGTCATGATTTTCATGTTATGGCCTGTCATTTGTGTTCGTCATGCAGTCATGTTGTGGCATGCCAATTTTAGTATACGTCTCAATAACGAAACGGCCAGGAGAGCACCAAGACCGCGGCATGTAAATCATGCCGCTCATGACATGCATGTCATGATTCTCATGTTATGACCTGTCATTTATGTTCGTCATGCGGTCATGTTGTGCCATACCAATATTCGTATACATCCCATTAACGAAACGGCCAGGAGATCACAAAGTCGTAGGCAGATAGATAGATAGATAGATAGATAGATAGATAGATAGATAGATAGATAGATAGATAGATAGATAGATAGATAGATAGATAGATAGATAGATAGATAGATATGCTCAAGGTCGCCGAAGTTCGCTAAGAAATGCTTCGCATTTAAAATTTCAGAAAACGTTTCCCGACACCTCTAACCAGAGAGCGCCCGGTTAGCTACAAGTCGGCGAGATAATTTGCTAAGCCGGCAGGGGTAGTGAGCGCAGCGCATAGCAGGAAACCGGTCCCATGTGTAAGGAAAAGCGCAAATAGGCCTGTATTCATATAGTACCTACCTTATCCTTATCGCTTAGTTTCCTTATCTTCTTATCTTCCCTGTGCCCTTATCATGGTCCATGACAAAATTAGTCCCGTATCTACAAACAAGCCTTACAATCGTCCTTCGCACTGATTACCACTTTAGTCCCCTGAACGAGCCAATTCAAGCCAGTTCTACGCCGTGAAAACTGTCAAAAATTGAGACCTGTGGAGCGTACGATGTCAGTGCACGTTAAAGAACCCCAGGCGGTAAAAAAATTTCCGGAGCCCACCCCTATGGCGTCGCACATGATGAAATCGTGGTTTTGAGACGTAAAAACCCCAAAAATCAATAAAATCAAACTGTCAGAACAGCGAAGCCGTTATTTTATTGTCAATCGTGACGTAACTGGAGAAGGTGTGGAGTTTTTGATGACTATTTCGCCACGCTTCTTTCTTTCTTTCTTTCTTTCTTTCTTTCTTTCTTTCTTTCTTTCTTTCTTTCTTTCTTTCTTTCTTTCTCAGCATTCCACTCAATGCAAATCCTGCCGCGGCTGCGGGGATCGAACCCGCTACTTCGATCTGAACGTTTTCTACGCTATATCGAGCGCTGGGCTCCGCGTAATAACCATCGTGTAATAGTGGGCGCGGGCGAAGAGTGAAACCGTATAGAAGCACCCCGAACTCAAGGGTGGGTTCCCCTTCTGCCCCTCTGCTAGACAACAAGATCATACGACGCACAGCACATCCTCAAGTTTGAACAGGTCCGCTGTAGAATGTTCCCTCTGTGAAGAAGTTTACTGGCAGTTCGTGTTTCCCAGGACACAGCGACCGCAAGCGGCGACGTAGCCACAAGCACCGTTCGGCAAAGGCGCCAGCAACCAGAAGCGCGCGCCTATGGTGAGCCTGCAGTCGGCAATTTCGTTTTGTTTTGTTTTGACCTGGAAGTCTGGCGCAGCCGACAACGGAGGACCGGCCATAAACCGCGCGGCAGGAGAAGGGTGACAGCAACACAAGTAAAGCAAAGCGAAAGAGAGAAATAGCTGAAGGAGAAAGCTAACCGGAGAGTTTGAGCACAAGTGAGGTCATTTTGATTATATATATATATATATATATATATATATATATATATATATATATATATATATATATATATATATATATATATATATATATATATATATATATATATATAAAGTGGTGATCATAACTCATAAATAGGTCAACTTGTTTTACGTTGTCAATTATGCATTGCAAAAAAAAAACAAGTACTGGCTAATAAAGGAGAACTAGGACATCTTGTCTAAGAAAAAGGTTCCTAATGGAATCAGCAGGGAAGTCTCTCGGATTCCGCCATGAAATTAAACGTGGCGTCATACACATCCTTCTTACAGTGACCCAGTGCGACTGGCGGGAGCGGCGCTTCTTCCAGTTCACACCTCTCCCACATTCGCAAAATAAACGTGCCGAGCGGCACACTCACCCTCACGTCCTGGTTCACGGTGATGTTGACGCCCACCGTCCTCCAGACGTCCTCCTCGTGTCCCGACATTCCCGGGCGCCCGTGGCAAAGCACTAAGCGGTCGTAGCGGTCCTGCGCGACGACCAGCAAGCGCTCCACACCCGTGCCGCACATGAAGTACGTCAGGCGGAGGCACACCCTGGAGTTCGGGTATCCCAGCAGGTATGGCGTGATCAGGCGCGACGCACCGGCTGGAGCCCGATGAGAATCCACTGCCATGTAGCGTCCTGCGCAGAGGTGTTCGATATGCAGAGACATGCGGCAGTAACGCTTAGGCCCTGTATAGCATCTATGGAAGGCACACTGATGATCAGCAGTGACGAGCTTACCGGTAAAGGAACCTAGAGGCTTACGGAAAGGGTTAATTAAATTTGAATTGGGGGCCGGCACAGCAACTGACGGAAGGGAAAATTAGTCATAGGGCTCAATTAAAACAGGCCCTGCACAACTTGAACTTATTCAGAAAACGGTGTCGATCAGTCGACGAGCCTCCTGTGAACATGTTGATCCCAATATTATTGCACTGTACTCTCTCTCTCTCTCTCTCTCTCTCTATATATATATATATATATATATATATATATATATATATATATATATATATATATATATATATATATATATATATATATAACATTTACTTCGAAGTTTCGACCTCGAGACCGGCCTTTTTCAAGCTTGAAAAAGCTCTGTTCTGTTCTCCAACGTGGTCGTTTGATGATATAATTAACCTGCTACCAAGGTTTTATCTTTGCGATATATATATATATATATATATATATATATATATATATATATATATATATATATATTTGACACGTTTGACACTATTAGAAACGGGCTTGAAGTCAAAGCGAGAACGTGAACAACGAGAATCATATCTAATATACCGGTTCAAAACGATCGAGAAAAGTATAAATGAAAACCTGGGAACCAACACAATAATAAAAATCATTGGGAAGAGTTTAACCTGTGGCACCGTATGTACAGCGGGAACCGGACCATTGAAATATGACGTGTTTTTGCAAAGCGAATCATGTAAACCTATTTGATGATGTTTTTTTTTCTTGTTTTTTTTACTTCTTGACCATTCATATTTTACCTGTCTTATTCTAATTATTTCTCTAAAACTTTCTTTCCTTTTTTCTCCTGGATATCCTCAAACGTGCAGGCGCGTCAGTGCACGTTTTTGCCCGTCCGGGCGCAGACTTGTAGACGCCATCGCCGCTGACGGCATTGCAGTTGTACTCACCCACCCCCCACTCGTTTTCTTGCTTCCTTCCTTTTTTGTTTTTTTTTTCTTTTTGACATCGGCACACCTGAGGGTGTCCTGAACTATACACGTGACTGTTGGGTCCGGCCACGAAAACCTAAAGAAGGGAGGAGTGGAAAACGGGGGAGAGGAAAAGAAGGGGGGGGGGGGAGATGATGCTCGCATATGACGCACTTCGTCTGCTTTTCTTCCAATCTTCGGCCCGTTGTTTTCTATCTTTCCTTTCTTTTTTCTTTTCTTATTCTCTCTACATTCCTTCCTTTTCATTTTTTTTTCCTTTTTTTTTCTTTCTTTATGGAAAAGCTCTTCCAGACAGGTATAAATTGAAGCGGGAATACAACCATAGGCATTCCTGATGAAGGCCGGTCTCCGGCTGAAACGTTGAATAAACGCTTTCCCATTTTTGGTGCCAATTCCGAGGGTCTACTACCTCATCTCTCTCTTTCTCTCTCTCTTTATATATATATATATATATATATATATATATATATATATATATATATATATATATATATATATATATATCAAACAATCGTACCAACTCCATCATAGTTCTGCATACTTAAAAAAATAGTTATTTTTCATCACTATGTATTACCCACTTAAATTGTTTTAACTGCTCAGCTTTTTATTTGCTGCTCATATCTCTAACTGGTCAATTACAAAGTTGTAGAGTGCCTCAAATAACTCGGGAATCAAGCATTTGTATCGCGTCGAAGTGTGTCTGGTTGTTGTTGTTGTTGTTGTTTTCTGAGAAAGAAAACTAAAAGCGCGCGGATCACGTATGAAGTGGACACGCGCTCACACGCCGGCCGCATCTTGAGCGTTTCGATGGGCTCACGGCCGCTAAGCAGCCATGCCACGGTTGTGTTCGTTTATCGCCGCGTCGTACAGGTATCCGCCATGTAGGATGGTTCGACGGGGTTTGCGACATGGCTGGCGGTGCGGTGGGCGTCCGCATCTGCTGACGCCGAAGTGTCGCCCCACATCCCCCTCCGTTTCAGGACATATTGCGCCTATAAATGGGACATTGGCGAAGTTGTGCACTTTTCCTTAGCGTGATCATCATAAGCGTACGCAGGGTGCGAAAACCTCTCGATTGAGGCCATTTCTGACAGAATGCAGTGAAATGTAATGGCGTCCCCTTTGTAACGGGGCGGTGACATGTGCGCCACCAGGCTCGTAAAAAAATTTAAAAACCTGTCTTCCTCGCCCCCCCCCCCTCTCTCTTTAAGTTGTCCTCATGCCTTTTAAATCTACTTCAATTAAATCGATCATACTATACCTAAAACGTAAATTCATAGCCTAGTTATCTGCCCCCTATGGCAGAAAGTCCTTATTTTTTCCCTATAATTTTTGTCCGTTCTCTCTGGTTTTCTGCCACGAGTATTCTAACCGTCTCTTACTTATTTCAATCGCGGGTATGTTCAGCTTTCCATTGTTCTCCCTAAAACAAAAGGCTTCATTTAGGGTAGTGCCCAAACGTACACCTGGGTGGATATTTCCGCATTCAATCAGAAGGGGCTGGCATGGAGTGGATTTGGCGCCCCCTTCAGGCAATTAGCGCGGGAGGTCGCCCCGTTGTCTCCCCCCCCCCCCCCCCGCGTACTGTGCACACGCCTATGATAATCATACTCATAGCCTATCAACATATATCCTGTGAACTCAAACTAATCCTTCCGGCGGTTGCATTCTGATGAGGGTGAAATACATACATAACCGTGCTCTTAGATTTAGGCGCACGTTAGAGAACCCCCGGTGGCCAAAATGAGTCAGGAGCCCACCGTCAAGGCGTGCCTCAAACCTGTCGCGGTTCCGGCACTTGCATACATTAACAAAGAGTACAGTTTTTCCTTATATGCGAATGAAGCACTAGACAAACAGTGATAATTAACAAGCACTCGATTTTAAGGGACACACTAGAATATATAACCATATTCCCAAACGTTATTCCTCTACGGATTAATTTCCTAGTGGCGACCAGGGAAAAAAAAAAAAAGAAAAGAAAACGCCAGTTTTAGCGCAGCGCCTTTTCAATAAAAGCGTTATATATGGCCGTATCATGAATCAGGTATGTCGTGCCATATATATGTGGCACGTGACCATCAATGGCCATATATCTGCCCTATTCGTGATATAGCCATATATAAAAAATATCACACACGTGTTGTATTGCTATATATATGGCTGCATCGCAATTTGGGCAAATGCGCACATATATGCACATCGGGCTATTTACGGCACGTGTTCGAATGTGGCCACATTAGCCCAGTTATTGGTGGGGCCATTTAGGGCGATTCTTGCGTAGGACTTGTATATCAAGAATTGGCAGATATGGTCCCATACGGACACGTGTCATACATAGCCCTATATGATCCTTGCCTGATATGGCCATGTACGGCATTTTTTATAAAAGACCTGACCTTTGATATGCACGTATACAGATGTTTAAAAACATGCGGCTTGTCCGTATGGGCGCCTCTTTTTGGCTGAGTGGAGCGTGCTTACCGGGCCTGCCAGCGATGGTGTTGGAAACCAGCTTGAAGAACGACTTCATGTTCGCTTGGTTCCGCATTCCACATGTGTGATCCTCGAAGGTACACTTGAAAGTCTCCACTTGACGTCGCACAGCAATCGAGCATGCGAAAGGAAGGAAGGTGGTTGCAAGATGTAAGCATGGTTCTTCACCCACTCGAAAGAATGTTCCTGCATTCGACACTGGGAAATCAGCGTTTACTCAAAACGCTTAGGGGCGAACCTAAATTGATGAGAAGGCGTAGGGTCGGAATGAACAAGGCTTTTCAAACCTGACAGCCGGGGGTGCATTGTGGTCGCACTTGGTTTCTTAACACGAAACTAAGAGACTGACAACCAGTTTTTGAGGTACCTGCTTTCTTAATGTAACGGAAAGTTTAGCGGTCGGATTGGATATAACCATGAAATGACAACGCAGAAAATGCTGCGAACCTCGTAAAACCTCTTGATACGATCCGAGTCTGAGCTCGTCAACCCAGCTATGACGCTCAGAAGGGGGGTGGTCTTACTACGAGCGGCCGCTGCGTCCCAATTTGCAAATAACTCGTCATAGTATGATCACTTCTGACTTAATGGAGAAAAAGACGGCGGGCATGGTGGCGTTTCGAAGTAGCAAGAATTCTTCCAAGCTGCTGCGGCTGTATACGATGAGGTGTACAAATTGAAATCGTCGCCCCTGCAATATCGTCGTCTCTGCAGGCTAGCATGGCCAGCATGCCTTGGGTCATGCTGGCCCCACTATTGGGCTATAAATATATATAAATAAAAACCTGCAAAGTCCCACTATATTTAGTGAGAGATCATGGATGGGTAAGGACACGCTATCGCGCCCCACATCAGATTTCTTTTTTAATGCACTCTGCAAATCTCATCTCTGAGACAATGAACTCGCGCGAGCAATGAACTCTTTAAACACTGCACTTGTGCCATGGCATGTCCTTATATTTAAACGAGCAAACGATGCACTGCGGTATATCCATCGCGATGACACATTTAGGTGCACTACTACTATTTTTACTTTTGTTGGACCAATGAGCGAATGCATGGCGACGAATAAGGATGTATACAGCTCTTTCTTGGCGCCCTGTAATGCGATAACGTTTTGCCTTCATGGATCAGCCCTGGATCTCCTGGTCCCAGCCGCGCACGCCATGTGTTGGAACCGCGAATACCTCTGTAAAGGAGGCAACACTACCCATTATCCCCCTACACTAATAAATTTCTCATTGATTTCTGGGGTTTTACGTCCCAAAACCACTATATGATTATGAGAGACGCCGTAGTGGAGGGCTCCGGAAACTTCGACCACTTGGGGACCACTTAGCGTGCCCTGACATCGCGCAGTACACGGGCCTCAGCACTCCGCCTCCATCTAAATGCAGTCGCCATGGCCGGGATTCGATCCCGCGACCCTCGGATCAGCAGCCCAGTGCCATAACCACTAGACCACCGCGGCGGGACTTCATAAATTTCTGAGCTTACGTATTTTCATAACAACGAAAAGGTAGTAAGTGCCTGCGCACGTGTTGGGCCATTATTACGAACTCCAGCGTTTATTGTACAATATTTTGTAAACGGCCCCCTTATTAAGTGGGAAAACAGTATATGCAGGCAGCAGAACGAAGCCTAGGCAAATTCACGTGCTACCCATCATTCTCATGCTGGCTGAACGGCTGCAACGCCTTGCCTGCAACTCCCATAGACACTAGCGCTACAGCTTGCTCTGCAGTACTGCACTCTAGGCCCTATGCGCAGTTTCAAAATCCGCCACACAAAAAAAGCAGCGCTGCTGAAGTTGTTCCCGATATTCACTGGTAGACAAAGCAAAGCGCGAAATACAGCCGTCACAGGCTGGATCGCGTCACGTGATTCGCAGCGCAGGCGGAACTGGCCGCGTACTTGAGCTCGTGCGGCTGCCGTTCAAACCCCCTCTGCCCCGGAGACCGGTGTGCCATTACGACATGCTTGCCGGTAGTGTGAACGTACAATGTTATCGCAGCTATAGTCACCGCGGCAGCCATGGTGTTCCACCACGTCCCCGAGGAGGCAGACAATTTTTTTTCTGCTACGCTAGCGTCTCGCTACCCCTCTTGACGGAAGTGCGCAAATACTTTCAGAGAAAAGACGGTAAAAAATGCTTAAACTCATGACTTGCGCCGTCATATAGCTTCTCGTCCCTCTTCGATTCCCCTTTGTGTAGCTTCCAGCGCGCTCTGCAGGGCGAACTAGAGAAGGCGCTCGGATGGTGGAACGCTTTGCGCTGTAACTTGGTCTATACTTGACATACTCCGAAAATTTCTGCCGCGCTGCGATTCGTACGTCAGTAAACTCGTTCATTGAGTCGATTCCATGATGTTTAAGAGATAATAAAAAGCGAAGTAGATACTAGAACATAGAGGGTCAGCTTATATTCCAGACGATGTTAAGAGAAGAAAAAGAAACCACGTGAGCAGGCCATGTAATGATAAGGATAGGATAGATAAGTTGTGGTCGTTTAGAGTGTCAGCATTGACACCAAATGAAAGTAGCGATAGTGCAGCCGTGTGCAGGAGAGAGTGAGATGGGCTGACGAAATGAGAATACCGTAGGCATAAAATAGAATCAGCTAGCGCAGGACACGGCGGGGTGGTGACTATAGGGAGAGAAGCCTTCTTGTTCTTTCATTGTACGTAATTGGGAGTGGTAACGATGATATATTATTTCCAAATTCTCTTATGCGTTGGAAATACGACGTTGTTCATGGCCTACCCCTCCTTGCAGTAGGGGGCAATAGTCTGGGAGGCTGGCTATCATCATTATTTGACAGGGCACAGGACACGCTCGAGCAGCTCGTGCACGCGCTCTGCGTTCTTTGATCGCGGCGTTCTGACGGTGGCGGACTCCAAGCTCTCGGGACGGACTGCTCCGTTGCATTCACGGATCCGAAAACAGTGCAACAGCTCGTGAGTGTTCTTCTATCTACGCAATCTGTGAACCGTCCGCAAGTGCGAACACAGCAGGACGTGTTTGCCAGATAGATCATGCTGCGTGGTTCACAGGAAAGGAGAAACTGCCGTGGCGCACAGGAAGAACCTCCTGTCCTCGGTGATGCCGACCGTTCTGGCAGCACGATTCGGTTTAAAGTCAAGGTAACGGAGGACCAGGTCGCGGTACAAGGTGGCTTTCGTAAGGACTACACGGTGATCGCCTCTTTGAAACTGTCCTCTGTCATCGTGCCCCGATTAGCTGATGGCCTGCCTGTTGTGCCGATCGGTAGATACTCTCGGCTTGTCGATGAAGGACGCAGAGACGAGACATGCATCATGGGTCTCCTTGTGGCAGATGTGAAGCGGCTTGATAATCAAGTGCGCTTCGTCCGCGAGATGATTGGAAAAGTAATCGTGCTTGCGAACCGCCCACAGAGGGAGTTGATGCGGGTTCTCAGGGAGCGAGAGTACGATCCAGACCCCCTTATAGTGTGGGCACAAGAGCGCGAGGCTCGCTTGCGATGGCACCAGGTCGAGGAACAGCGCGAAAGAAATGCAAATGTACAGGAAGCGGATCTGGATGATACCGTACTTTTCAGCTACTTGCTCGACATGCCTTTGCGGTGCCTCACTCAGGACGGTAGGACTCGGCTCACTGACAAGATGGAGAGAAAGAAGTATCAGCTGAACGTTCTGCGTGAAGTGTGGCGCGAGAACAACAGCGTACACAGTTTGGCCACCACTACTAGACAGCGGCTTGGAGACTATGAAAGACCGAGTGACAATGGACCGACCAGCGGCTACTCCAGGGAGAGGTCGCCCAGGAGCACAGCAGGAATACCATCGACTTCCGGCTCGTCTACTGTGCATGACGTTGCAGAACAACACCGATATAGGAATGCGGCCACACGGGGCGGCAATCATTCTCGCATCGTGAATGAAGAGACTGCCGATGACAGCGGCCACACCGCCACTGCTGCCCAGGGCCATCAAGCCGTCAACAGGAATAGACTTGGCAAGCGAGTTCACTGGTCTTCCAGCCGTAGTACGTACCGGCATCGTGCGGGCCCTTTAGGCTCGAACAGGCATGACCACCAGGACAGGCCGACAGCGGTTTCTACTCGAAGCAACGACTCGCCAGCAGGTACTTCTCGTCAAGACCAACAGAATCGCAACGTCGGCTGCTTCTCAGCTAGAAAGGCCAGCCACAGCGAATGAATGGTCCAGCGAGACGGATAGGAGCATTGAGCCACGTGGAAACCACGGGGCCACGAAAAACTCCAGGGCTACCAAGCGGTGCATAATTTGATCACAAGACCGAGTGATTTACATTTATGTTCGATTAAATACGGATATACAGCGCACAATAGCTGTCTGTACTTTTATCTACGAACGGTGTAGTTGCTAGCATAAACATACCCGCATGTCATAACAACACTGCTTGAGGGAGCGACGCAAAGTACGCTCTGCGTGACGCTTCGTTTGAAGGTTCATCGCCGGAAACAAGCGACGCTCAGCGGCCACCACTGAACACACGTCGAAATAGGTAACCTTTCCACCTTTCCTTTTCTATGCGATGAAAATTTTTTCATAGACTGAGAAAGCCGGGTATTCCCTCTGGCGGTAAACTTGTCGCGCTTTTTCAAGTGCAGCCACGCAAAAAGCGCTCTTCGAGACTCTTGGCGGCGGTAATATTTGAATCTTTACCATATGCGAGGCAACTATGCACTATGTTGCACCTAATTCCACATCAAACCTCTTTCATTGCGCATGTACCTGAAAAGCACGAGCGATGCTCCCGTCATCACGCCTGCTGAGGCACGGCGTGACCATGGTGGCGTGAACCATCCATGGAGAAAATTGCTCACGTGATGGCAACTGACGAATGGGCGAGGCAGCGGATTCCGGCAGATTTGTCAGTAATGAAATTACTGTAATTTCATTACTGCCCTTAAATTACTTTTTGTGGGAACGAGTAATACAAATAATTACTTTTGTAGGCTCGTAATTTAGAAATGTAATGAAGAACTGCAAGCGAGTAATTTCAAGAAAATTACTCATTACTTGCCCAATTACTTTCGCTTCCGCTATGGCATAAAAAAAAGTGACCACGAAAAGAAAGAAAAACTAACAGACAAGTTAATCTGAGTTTCAAACGTGTAACCGTGCCCCCCCCCCCCCCCCTCCCAAGAAAGGGCGCTTGTCTATACCCCAATTAAGCCACGATAGTTTCTCTGGCGCCTGGGGCTAGGTCCCCACATCACATGTTAGGCCACTGTGAGCGAAGTCGGGTTCACTCCTATTTCGGATGGCCACACCCCAAGCTTTTCTTTTAGGGGCGAAGCACCTTAGGGCCGAGCTTGCGGCGACGTGGCCGTGTGTAAGTGTGGGCCGATCATGGAGGCCGTGCAGTGTGTGCATGTGTGCGCCGATCCCGAACTCCTCGCTGCACCGAGCTTCTGCGAAAGACAGCATCGGGTACTAATCCTGTAATGAGTTAGCAGAACTCCGCAGTAGGGCCAAATTGCCATTCTGTTTACTTGGCGGCATGCATCCAAGCCTCCGATGGACAGGACTTCCAGAGAGGTGGTATTGTCATCGAAAACACTTCCGTGCACTGCCACGGCGCGGTCATCTCCGCCGAACGGGCGACCCCTCGGCGACAGTCAAGCGTGCGGAAAGGTCAAATGATTAGTTCGACCGCGAGCCCCCGCTGTTATATTGCAAGCGACTCTCCCGCTTCTGCTCCGTTCTCGGATGCCACGTTCCCTCCGAAAATGCTCTACTGTCCCACCGTGGAGAGACCTGTCACCCGTCATGTCCCCGCCGCTGTGCAGCTGTGTACGGCGCGGGCCTCGTGGGAACAAAGCCGCCGGCCTTCCTACGTACCGCGTAAATACGAAGACGTTTCTACAGGAAAGCCATCCGCTAGGCCGCTGTCGCTTACTCTTCCCGTCGATCTACCGCCGAACATAACACTCCGCTTACATATTTTTTTATGACAAGGCTTCATGGTCATCACGGGGAACCCTCCCCTATCTATTTTTCTTTCTGCCTCCATAAACACAAAACAACTGTGGCAGGACAAGCACTGTGTCTAATTTAGCACTGGTGGTGTATTTCTATGCCTTGTCCTCACCTTGGTCGCACTCGTCTGAACCTACAGACCATGAGCCAACTCACCGACATCGAAAGTTGTGCTTTGTCGCTGTTGCTTACCGTAAGGGTCGGGTCTTTGAGGGAGCCCGCAGTATTTCTGAGTGACGCAGTACGGTGCCGGTGGTTTCGGTGCTTCGTACTTCACAGTGGTGGCTGGCCAAGTACACGTCGGCGCCAACACAGGTTCGGCAGGTAAAACTTGGATGAAAGGAAAATGCAGAAAGGACCAACTCAGGTATGGCTATGCATATACGATAGCAACATCTGCACCGTGGTTCAGTGAAGACAGTTTGGCTGTTCGAAAAGCGGACTAGCAGCTCTTCGCAAAGGGTATACACTATTTGTAATACGCAGTCAACTAGCCGATGTTTCCCAACATGACAGCGGCGCTAGGCAATGGTACTGGACATTTACCACATATTTAGCAAACGTGATTCGACGTGAGCCACCATGCAGCAAGGCAGGCTAGCACTAGCGAGTGCTCGCCATTGTGCAAGTAAACACGGCGCGCCAGCACTTCGCCGCTCGTCGTTCAATAATTGCGAACTTGTAATGTTCGCGACATATTCACACCCTGCCATGCAAGTTTTCTTCTATAGATAGATAGATAGATAGATAGATAGATAGATAGATAGATAGATAGATAGATAGATAGATAGATAGATAGATAGATAGATAGATAGATAGATAGATAGATAGATAGATAGATAGATAGATAGATAGATATTAGTATTTAATAACTGTGGCTCGGTTGGGAAGCTCTTCTACGGACTTTGTCGGGGGCATGGTCCAGTGACCGTTAGGGTAGGGGAAAGGAAATGAAAGAGCAGAAAGGAGAGGAACGCTATAGCGGACGACTTCGGGAATTCTGACCACCTGGGAACTTTAACGTGCACAAGGTGCATAAAGCGAACCCACACATGCGCTAACTGCTGCGAGGGATACTACAGCTTCTAGATTAAGACACACGAAGGGGCTCACCAACCTAGAAGTATGTAAATTTAAGTTCAATATCGGGCTAATTTAAATCATCACGTGGGCAAAAGCACTGGCTAATCGATACGCACTTAATCATCCATCCACGCAATCGCGGGCATGTTGCCATGATTTCCGCGTCTTCGGAAAGCGAACCTACGATTGCTTCAACAGCGTTCTATCAGTCATCAATGGAGAGGGTCCCATCAGAGATTACGAAACACCGAGCCTGTTCTAAAAGCAAGAAATCAACCGAGATTTCAGCTCTGGCACTCGACAGCGACAGTGATCCATTCGGGATGTGCGCTATCTTATCGCCGCCAAGACCTTACGAGCGGAACACCGCGTATTTCATTCCGTGGTTATGTGTCCCCATGACGCGGCAACGTACTCACAAGACCTGCATGTCTAGGCGTTTTCAGGACGACAATGCAATATCAATTCCGCTGTCGGCGATAAATTACCCTACGCTCTTTAAAAAAATGTAGTTAAAAAGGCAGTGACGCGTGCGGATGAATTTCGACCCACTGGGTTCCTTAAAGGTAAACTTCGCGGTTTTTTTACCATATTCTCATATCGCTGTTTTCCAACGGTACTGACAGTTCTGTGGCATCCAGGGTCGTTCAATGGGCTCAGGAAGTCAGCAGTTACTTTAAATAACAGAATGAACGATGGACAGACTGCAAAATACGATTTAGAACAGGGAATGTCGCAGGAGCCAACGTTTCGACAAGTGGACTTGTCTTCATCAGGGCGTCCTGACGAAGACAAGTCCACTTGTCGAAACGTTGGCTCCTACGACATTCCCTGTTCTAAATCGTATTTTGCGATTTGTTCATCGATTCAAGCATCCATCTCCCCCTGAGCTTCCCTTCTAGAATGAACGACGTGTTAAAACCAAAACCGAAACGGATGGACGTCCTGTAGCGCGTGCGATGACGTCACAGCCTCCCCGCCAACATAAATATGGGGCTGGTGACGGTGTGGAGGTCATCCGGCGACGCTTTGAGTTAAACCAGCTTTTCTGAACTTCACAGCAACGATATGAGCGCTGATGTATCACCCTTTTTGGTTTTGACGGCTTGCCCGCTGGAGAGAGGGGGGTGGGGGGGCAGCGTTGTAGGTAATGACGTCAAGGACACAGGGTGGCCCGCCTGAGTATCCACTAAAAAAATTTTTTTAATTAATTTTCACGAAATCTAAATGACCTGAAACCGCCTGGTTTGGCACTCTTTATTGCAGCACCGAGGAGAACATATATTGAAAATTTCAATGAGATAAGTGGACACTGGAAAATCGCCGGAGTTTCTCCTTAAAGTGCACTTATATTGTTGCATGAAAGCATTTTAGTGTCATGAATGAGAGTGACTTTTCTTTCTTGCGCAGTGCCTTCTGTTCGCTTTCGACTTAAAAATGCGTTACGTAAGTGAAGCGTGAAATAAAAAAAAACTGTGCAATACAAAACAGTGAAGAGTTGTATGTTATAGACGCAATATCAGGGGATGAGTCTTCTATACTAAAGAGGCATTTAACCACCAAGACAATTCATAAAAACAAATTGTAGAAAAAAAAATTTCAGCGGATTCCCCGCATCGTAGTAAACGACGTAATGCGAAGCAATCAGCGAGGAATTTGGCTACGCCGAACTGTTTGGCATTCAGCCAACTATTACGAACAGGATCAACGCCCGGCGTGGAAACTGCACACAAGCGACTTAACCAGGACTGCTGATGTGATAGGTTCATTTACAATACGTGAAGCGCTTGCAGAGCAGCCGTGGGCTAGTTGTAGCATGCTTGCCCGGCACCTCAGTGTCCCGAGTTCGATTCCTACCCACGTAAACGATGATAGGCTGAAGCCTGCCTGTGCCTGTCCGCTCGTTATGTCTACATGTCTACATTGCAATCGCAAGCTGCAACAAACGGTGCGTCTTTCTCTTGCTTTTAACTTGCGCAGTGCGTTCTCATGAACATTTCCTTTGGTTGGCCATTGGTTAGTATGAGCTCCGATGTCAAGATTCAATGAGCTGTGGCGTGACTAATACATCGCTTCAGCGATGGCTATGTCAGTCAGTCGTGTTTGCCATGCGTTGATATCCTACACTAACAATCTTGATTTGCGCAAAGTGAAAGAGGCGACCAGGACAGCGCCGAGACGTAAGCGGCTAGATAGACACGGTCAAAGTTGCTCAAGTTCGCCAAGAAATGCTTCGCATTTAAAAGTCACGCGTGAGTCATACCCGCATTGAATACGCAGGTACCATCCGCACGTAAGAAGGAAAGAAAGAAAGAGAGGAAAAGAAAAAGGGATGAAGGAAAGAAGGACAGAAAGAAGGAAATCACGTGAAGTACATTGAATATGTGGGTAGTGTACATAAAGTGGCACAAGGTTCACAACACACCACCGAGGTGTCACAGACACGGATCAGGGTCACCAGTTGCTTTCGGCTTTGCGCCTCTCTCGATTCGGCCGTGGTGGCTGAGAATCGAACCCATGCCCTCTCGCTCAGCGGAGCCAAAATCTTCGGTCCCTTAATCCATAAGGTAACTTGACGGTGAACACCGTTCCGCGTTGTCATTCCGCTTTACAGTCTATGACATCTAGCCACGTATTTTATTTTATTATTTTATTTGTATTTTTTATTTTTATTGATACCCTCAAGGTGAAACATTGCAGAGAGGAGTGGGATTTACTACAGTAATTCTCTACACAAATAAAATACACAACAAGTGGTCAACAAAACAACAAAAGTAAAGAGAACATTGCCCAAATAACATGTGCAGCGGAAGCATCAATGCTGTGAGTGCTAAAGGACTAGGTATTACAGAAACACATTGGGCACTGATGACTGAAACATTGATGGCTTGTAATTGTTACTATTAAAGAAGGAAGGTGGTTTCAGTCCACAGATGTATGTGGTATAAATGAGTCAGAGAATACTTTTGTTTTGTATGAAATTAAGCCAACTTTGTGCCCGCAATCAAGACGCGATGATGTGTATGTGGGTGGCAGGAGCAATTCGTCATGCAGTGTTTCGTGATAAAATATTCTGTGAAAGAGGCAGAGCCGCGCAAGTCTGCGACGGTTTGTTAGTAGTGGTAGGCCAAGTTTTACTTCATGATAGATGCACTAGCAGTGCTTTGAAAGTTTGATAAAATGAAACGCGCTGATCTCTTCTGAATCATTTCTAACGTATGGCGCATACCAGCATATTCCTGGCCAAGGAATGCGGATATGCGTCAGACGTGGTTTCATTATCTTTAATCGTGACGTAAACGACAAGCATGTCAAGTTGCTGACGTCATGATTCATCATTAGTGCTAGCCACACATTCGTACCCGTCCCTGCCAATTCCGGCATATACCAGGTGAACGAGACGCGAGTTTTCGATCTCTTGTACCATTCGTCGCACCGCACATTTTGGCAAAGTTCTGCGGAATTCCGTAATCGACCCGTTCCTAGCATGAAGTCACAAGAAAGTCCGTACGGATTTCTCAGAAATGAAAGCTTCTTAGTTTACGAAAAATTCGTACTGTGGCCTATATACCGTACTGCGGAGTTCGGAACACTACTTTGCGCTGGTCCTTCCTGATTGGTCAAATCCGCCTGTGAAGGGAGGAGTGACCAATCACGGATTGTGGATTGGTCAGGGGTTGTTCAGTCCTGCTTGTCAATGTGGAATGGACTAATGAGGGAGGACCAGTACGGAATGGTATTCGTATTCCGTGGTACGGCACAAGCCCCCAGGTCCGGGCTTCCTGGACCGGGTCATCCTGTCCCGGGGTTCGAACCGTACAATTCGTACCATCTTCTTCTGTCTCCGTCCTTTCAAGATCACGTTAGCGTGAGGCATGTGAAGCTTTCTTTCGCCCTAATAACCACGGCATGCTAAACACTCAGACGCTCATAGCGTCACTTCAATCCGTGCTTGTCTCTCAAAGCTAAATCTCAGCGAATATATGACCCGCCAATGTGAGCACCTGGCAAATAGAAGCGTTATCGAAGAGTAAAAGGATGGTCACTCACTAGTCAAGACCACCGCTGAAGCGAGTTGCGCCCGCAGTGCCAGCGACACCAGTAGAATGCATTGGTACGGCGGTGCGTTGTCCTGTGCCCGCCATCATTTTAACGAGAAAGTCCGGGCTTCTGCCGGCGCGGGAAATTAGAAACACTGAAGAGTCGACGCCCAAACCTCCAGGAGACGACGAGCGCGAATGTGTGCAACCGGCGACGTCTGGCCCTCGTTTTTTGTCTTCGGGGTGCGGTCCAACACGTCCTCGTCCCAAGGGGCTATATGACGTGTAGCCTCCAACTGCCTGTCAACCGGAAACGAACAGTAATTGCCTAACTAGTACAGTGGTGAACACAATAGGAATTCCATCAAGGGCAGGCAGCAGGTTACTGGTCTGGTGAAAAGACGCAGATTTTATTCTTTTTTTTTTTTCGCTCAAGAACCGCGGGATGCATGGTATAAAGGCGAGAGCATAGAGCGACGCAACCTTTACTTGGCAGGTGCCCGTCCAGACTGCGCAAGCGCTGTCGTGCAACTTTCACGCGACGACTCCTTTACAGCTTAACAAAGGGTAAAGACTGCAATAACTAACAACCACGTAGACCAGAGACACGGACAAATGTAGTTTAAAGGAACTTATTGGGCGAGTTAGTGTATCTTTACAAGAGGTGAAAACTACGTGAAAGAACAACCGTGCGTCCAGTCTTGCATCTCAGATTTGGTGTCTTCTTTTAGTTAATTTGTCAGGGTATAGGCTAGTTGATGATTACTGATCACGCTCTACGTCGCGAATTATAATAGCGACGACAAATATGGCCGAGACAATTAACTTGTGTCTTATTTATTTATTTATTTATTTATTTATTTATTTATTTATTTATTTATTTATTTATTTATTTATTTATTTATTTTTACATACTTCCGCCCTTTAGGTGGCTAGAGCAGGAGCGGTGTTTTACAAAACTGAAAAATTGAAAAGGCCAGAACAGACAAAAGAAACGAGAAGCGTCGAAAAACTTTTGCAACAATTGCGGTATTGTTGCAAAAGTTTTGCAACAATTGCGGTATTGTTTCTAAACATAACGATTTTCAACAATAGCGTTCGCAAAGTCATTCCGCGGGGGTGAACGAATGTGGCCAGCCTATGGAATTCCATAATTCTATAAGTCTAGGGGAGAAGCTGCTGTATTTTTCACTCGACTGTACGGGCCGTCCCCATATCACACATAGCACAGCCTACGAAACTCGCATAATATCTAATCAAAATCACCTCTCTGCGAAAAAAAAAGATCTTTTGCTGTCCGGGCAAAATTTCCTTTAAGAAAGAATTAAAGAAAGCAAGACGATACTTCGCTAATTAAGCTTTTCAACAACAAACCTTTTCCACATCGCAAGCTCAATGGCATCGTCTAGCAAGCCTAGTGCATTCCGAAACTATACCTGTCGATCCTGCCTTGGCAATTCTTTTTCTCTTTCTACAAACAAGCACTTACCCGAGTCCTGCGACACCGCACTCTATGTACCCCTAACTGTTCCCAAGCCCGGACTGCCCCCTGTGTGGTGGTTATGCAGACTCCGAGCATGTCCCTGTGGGGCTGTGCTTCTGTCGGTCCCCTTTTCACCCAAGACGAAATTATTAAGCTAATTAAGGCTCAAGACAGCACCTCTCCAATCCTGGCCGTCCAGAGGGCCCGCGAGAGAGCCGTCATGTTTGATCTGGTGGTCCCCGAGCTGACCTAGCCGGGTGATGTTGACTCTAAAAGAACTTGTTGTTGGGCTAGTTGGTAGAACATATCCAAAACTTATTTAATGTCAATGTGTGTATGTGGATGTGTCGTGTGGTTGTGCTCTAAATAAGTTTTTGGGTGATGTTGAGTTCGCTCGCGTCTATTGTGGACATAATAAAGTTACTTCACTCATCCACTCACTCACTCTTTTTCAAAGTGTCACATACAGAGCGATATAACAGCGTCACATTGTTCCTTCCGTTTAGATCATTAACAATCGGAACTGCGAGGCACAGTATCCTGGGCAGCAATAAGAGAAAGCACAAAATAAGGCGGCCACAACACCTCCATCTTGCCTCGGAATAAATTTGGGTGAAGGGCGGATAGTGCGTACATTGAAAGAGGTCTGCCAACACTTTTTGGATGTAGTTAGAAAATGACGCCGATCACTCTTGAAGGCTCCTGCAAACGTGTGCGCCAAATATTATTGCACAGCACGAACCAGTAAATTTGCAGTTCGGTTTCAAATGTAACTGGAAGTCGCCTGCGCCTGTGCCGACAAACACGTCACTAGGAACACCCGCTACGTCACTAGTTTTTTCTTTCCTTTTTCTTCTGCATTCGTAAAGACAGGTTCATACACTTTATTTGTGGGACACAAGACAAACGAGTAAAACGTTACTGAGGACGTTTTCGGGGTATTAAAATCAACCATTGTTAGTTCTGACCCATGAGGTGCAGTCGGTTCTCCTATAGTGACGTAGTTTTTTGTTCGTTATTTTTTAAGAAAGTCGGGCGACTTCCAGATGTATTTTAAACCGAACAGGAAGTTCCGTGGTGCATGCAGTGCGATAATATTTTGCAAACATTCACAGAAGCCTCCCCAAATGTTTTCTGACTAGATCGAAAAAGTGTCGAGGAAGAAGCTATAAGCACTATGTCTCACCAGAGGTTGTACGAATCCAAATAAGACAGAGATGCCAGGCGGACGGTGCAGGTCTTGAAGTGGCAAGAGGACGTCGCACGGACAATGTCGCCGGAGCCGACGTTTTCGACAAGTGGTGTCTTGTCTCCGTCAAGGCTGCAACCGTTTCCCTCAGCAGCGTTTTTATGCGTGCCCATAGCTCACTCTCTACAGACCACAGAGGGGGCAGAGGAGGAGGGTGAAAAAGCTTTTTCGAGAAGGGGGGAAATAGACGAATGGGAAAGGGTGTAGGAGAAAGGGGGCACGAAGGGTGGACGTTGGCTTTTGTCTCCTATAGATAGGCTTGCAATGGCGTCGGGCCAAGCCAACACCACCTAGCGTCTAGGTGTCTATAGTATACCAAAGGTGGTGCTGGCCAAGTTCACAGTTGAGGTTGCAGAAGATAGTGTCGCTCTTTTGCAAATTCACAATTTCATCTGTCTTACTTTTTTTTTGTCGTTATTGTTTACGGAAGGCGTGCGCATTGCAGCTGACGCGTTGCAACCGGACGGGTTCGCGGACAATGTCCGCATGTAAAATGAAATCTGGGCAAGTTGCGGATTTCGTGATACGCGCCATCCGAGCGAAAAGTAAAGCTAAACTTTTGTTGCAGCTACTTAAAATTTGTTTGTAACCAAAACTGCCTCCGGGAACTGAAATACAAAAGTTACTTCCGCGGTCATGTGGTACTTCGCAGCTAACTTTGGGAAGGAGTGTCCAGAAGGTGGTGTAACCATGGCCATTCTTGCGAGCTCTTTAGGCCTTGATAACTTGTTGGCGCCAACCCGTAAGTAAGAATATCTGCTATAAGTTAATTAATTGAATATGTACTTATCATTTTCACTGTTCGTTTGTTAACCCATCCTGTACTCTGATCTATTACGGCCCTAATCTATACTGCTTGGAGTAATTAAGCTTCAGGATTAACACCATTCTGTCTAGGAAGGTTTCTCAAAGTTGCTTAATTTTTAAGAAAACACCCATTATAAGCCCGAAAGTTGTTCATGCAGGTACGCCAACCATGTGCCGTAATCAGTACCACATTATAAATCAGAAAATTTCGGATTGACATATGAGGTCATTTCTCTCGGATATTCGTGCTCAAAAATCGAATCTCCATATTTTTTTATGACGGTTCCTTTCAACTTGCTGACATACAAGTGCACTTATTCTCTTCCGTGAATGCGTTGCCACAGTTCTTACGAGTGATGCACGCCTGAACAGATACAGACGACTCATCCTTGGGAACATGATTCGAACGAATTTCGCGGGTTCCAAATTTTCATTAAATGCTCGAAGTTAATTAAGAATTCCAAAAGAAAAACTTTTTTTTTCTTTTATACTCGAGGTTTTCATGAAACTACAACGTAGCAGCCAGTACTCTTCTACCCGTGATCTCCTACGACCGAATTTTGAAACTACGGCGTTTGCCGCATAGATCCGTGCGCTTGTTCTCTGATTTCCATATCGTCATGGAAACGCGAGCAAGGACGAGTCTGAAGAGCCGTTTCCGAGGGACGCGTTATGCAAATACACAACATGTCAGAGTGGTGCGATATCATTGGCGTCGTTTGCCTAAGTGTCGGCGAGACGAATGGACGTAAAGGTATTGTACAGTTGTGCAAAAGGTCAGGATCGGGGAGTGCATGAATACCAGAAAAAAGCAATAGCGGTGGCCGCGCTAGATGAAGCTGTTGAGCATGATTTACGTGCATGCGTAATTACTGAGGTTCTGGGCTCGATTACCACCGTCAGCAGGGTCTGATGCTTATTGTAGCTTCTGTACTTGTCGCTTCAAATATTCGGCGCTACAGTACAGTTAACACACAGGACGGGCGCTTCCTGTGCTGTCTACGTCTTACAAGTAGCGCTGAATATTTGAAGCGACATGTGTGACCGACTAGCCCCGCAACGTGTTTTGTTAACTGTACTTGTCATACAGCAGGAACGGGAGCGAGGGATCGATAGTCGTGTGATCTCTCTAAGCGCTGTCTAATATACACAACTATAGTGATAGAAAAAAACTAACAATAATTGCTGCGGTTTGACGGGCCAGCATCCCGATATGATTTTACGTAATTCCACTTACGGGGCAGTGGCACCTCTTAGTGGCGTGCTCTCACGTTCAATTATAACTGCGAGTGTTTTACGCTAGAATGCCACGATATGGATATGAGGCACGTCGTAGCGTATTTATTTATTTATTTATTTATTTATTTATTTATTTATTTATTTATTTGGCTTCACGCCCAAAAGCTACCATATGAACACGCCCTGGTGGAAGGTTCGGGAAATTATGACCAGTTGGGGTTCTTTAACGTGCGCTGACAACGTACAGTACATGGGCTTCTGGAATTTTCGCGTCCATCGAAAATGCGTTAGCCGCAGACGGGATCGAACCCGCGTATTTTGGATGACCATGTCCTTTTATTTCTTTCTCCATCGATATCAGCCCAATCCTCTCGCGCTTTTATTTTAATAGAGTACATTTGTCCTTGCGAAGGAGCAACGGAATAAAACGATCACCTTGTTACCGCCGAAACACAAATGTATATGTTGAAAGGTTCACGGCGCAGAGAAACACGAGCCAAAAAATACCTATGTCGATGACACCAGAGAAGGAGAGGAGGGGGAGGGGGGGCAATTTTTCTGCGCTTCTCAGCACAAAAAAAGAACTGCCCTCCGCCCCTTCCCCTCTTTCCCTCTAAAAAGGTCGTGAAAGGAATATGGAGCTTCCCGGCTTTAATTTTCATTGCTCCAAAAAACATTCGGCATGCTCATTGTGAAACAATTCGTCGCAATATTCACTGTACATTTGCAACGCCCGTTTGAAATCCTAGAGGCTTCGAGCTCCCGAAGCGACCATGCGACATCACAGGCCGGCGTAGGTACTACTCAGTCACGTTTCAGTGACTTCAGCTTAAAACATTTAGAAACCTAAACGCATTCTTAAACTTAGATCTGTATAAAAGCTAGGAAATAAGAAAGTAGTTGGACATGTGATGCCGGTGTTCGGATGCAAGGCACGAGTAGGGCTTGTTTTGCCACTGCCTCCGAGGGCGCGCCACTCTTTCAGGCCATGGTGGCGAGTAAGAGGACGTCAGCTGCAGAGATGAGGAGAACGCGCGCTAATGGAAAAAAAGGGGGAGAGGTGGAGGGGGGGGACCGAAACCGGGTTTATTTTGTCGCTGTAAATCAACCCACACAATACAACGAAACAATGCATATCGTAGGTTCGAAGGCCAGGATTCCAAATATATACATATCGTTCACAAGTTTTCAGAAAACGTTTCACAACTCATTTGACGTGAAGGGTCACCTGCCTGAAAAAAAATTACCTTCTTAAGAAATGTTGATCACAGCGACAAACGATATTTTGACGTGAAGAAACTCAGGGTGACTACTTACAAGACGCATTTACATCACCATCGTAATCATCATCAGCTTATTTTCAGTCCACTGCCAAGGCAAAGGTTTTATGCCCGCGAATTTGTTAATCGCATCGCCCGCACCTAACTTTTGGCCTTCCTCTGCTGCATTTGCCCTCTCTTGGTATCCGTCCTGTCATCCTCACTGCCCATTGGTTGTCTGTCATCCGCGTTACGTGTCCGTGCCTATAAAACAAAAGAACATTGAAAAGGAACGTCGACTTTTTCCTTTTCATTGACATATTGACGTCAGATGATCCTGTGTGATCCCTTTTCCGTATCGTCAAAAAGGCGGACGGATCGAACGCAAAACGGAACAGCATTCTCCGATTGAATTCAAGCATTGCCCCGAAAAAAACTATCGGACTAACTACCCGGAACTTTTCGTTCGCCCGCACGTGTGTGAGTTTTACACGTGCCGACACACGCGTAAGTTATTGTATCAACCAACCCTCCCCAACTTCATCGCCCCAACCCTCCCGCCGGCGTTTTGATAAAAGCGCGGCTGCAACACCGGACCATCGCATCGCAATGCCCTAACCACAGTAAAGGCGTTACAGAGCAACAGGAACTTACTCTATTTCAGTGAACACTTCCTTTTGAAGACTTGGCATCCTGTTATGTATTGCCACAAGGATAATAGAACCAACTACGCGGCGCTGTACATAACGTGTAGCTGCGAGAGCGACAGCGCAGCCGGAGTAAATATGAAGAGTGTACAGACGCATCAAAGTTCTAATTTTGAACGGCATCTTGAAACTTCGCATAGAGCGATCGTATTGAACAAGACGTAAATTTGTGATTACAGTCGCCCATTATGTGAAATGTAAGTTGGCATAGGTCTTCGAGCGTAACATTACATTATGAGTGGTTCATGTCCGCATGAACCGCACGTGATTTTATAATGGTGGCATAACTGGCCAGCATGCCGCGTCATTAATGTCGCGACCCATCAGTCATGTTAACCGTACATTTCGTATACCCTTCCATGGCGCCAGTTTTCGATTGCTTGCACCATATTTTTTCTGCCGTCGTAATAGCAAAGGAACACTAAAGACCAAAACGTTCTTTTTTTTTTCCTGTCGGTAAATCGCGCGATACCAAAAGCACCAAAATCACCACTCTCAGGGCGAGAAGGCGCTTGGTAAGCGAGAAAACGCGAAAAAGGAAATTACGGGTGGTGACGTCGCCTTGAGGCTCCCGCACCAACTCGCTGTGACGTCACAGTTTTTTTTTTTTTTTTTTGAAGACGCCTGATAGAGCACGCATAATTTTTCGCTGCTAAACGTAAATTGCATTGAGTCCGTATGTGGACAGAAAGTTAACGCAGCAAGCTTCATGAAATTCCGTTGGGCCAATGTGGACAAAATACTAAAGGAGTCTTTAAGATCAGTCACGTCACGCTCGCGTTGGCGCCCAGAGGTTTCGGCGCGAAATTCAAGAAATCAAATTTTTACCTTGAACGTTTCCTTCCATATTGAACCCATGATAAGGAAATAAGTGCCAATAAAGTCCTCAAAGAAACATCAGTATAAACTGACTTACTGTTTCACTTTATAAGAGAAGCTCAGGGGAAGACTGAGGCTTGAATCGACGAACAGATCGCAAAAAACGATGTAGAACGGGGAACGTCGCTAGAGCCAACTTTTCGACAAGAGGACTTGTCTTCGTCATTTGCCGTCCTGACAAAGACAAGTCCACTTGTCGAAACGTTGGCTCCGGAGACATTCCCTGTTCTCAATCGTTTTTAGCGATCTGTTTCACCTCATTGTTCTTTCAATGTTGCCTGCTCAGGCGCCAGGCTGTGACTACCAGACTTCTACAAACAAGCACTTACCTGCGGCATCGCACAGAATGTACCCCTAACGGTTCCCAAGCGCGCCGAAATGAAAGGGGGACTCTGCCGGTCGCCCTTTCACCCAGGAAGCAGTGATGAAGCTTATCAAGGCCTAGGGCCAGACCTCTCAAATCCTGGCCTTCCCAGAGGGCCCACAAGAGGGCCATGAGTTTTAGCCTATGATGGTCCCCGAGTGGGCCTAGAGGGGTGACGTTAGTTAGCCCGCGTCTGTTGTGGACCTAATGAAGTTGTTTCACTCACTTATCCCGATATATACAAGACTATATATAAGATTCTGTATAGACGCATGAAGCCAGTCGTCCCCAGAGACATCGGGTTCAGTGTATATCACAGTTTCATTAATAATAATAATAATAATAATAATAATAATAATAATAATAATAATAATAATAATAATAATAATAATTAAAGCGGCTTTTATGAGGAAATCTCCGTATTGTGGTGGGCTCCGGAGTGATTTTGACCCCCTGTGGTTCCGTGCTTCTTCAATGTGCAGCTGAATCTAAGTACGTGGGCGTCTTTCTATTCCTTTCCTTCTTTATTTATTTACTTATTTATTTACTTATTTATTTTTGCATCGTGCCCCCGTCCCCCTACAGCCTGTAGGAGGGAGGGGGTGTAACAAAACGCATCCCGCCCCCAACACCCTACAGCTTAGCGGCTCTAGGGTGTTGGTTCGTAAATTCAAAGCGAATCCTTCCAGACGAATCCGCCCGGACTTTAGTAGACAGAGGCCGATGAGTGCGGAGCTGCTCGCACTTATAAAGAAGAAGAAAAAAAAGTTTGTTGCACCGCTGTATCTGCAAGAGCCGCTCGGCAAGAAATCCAGCGGAAAGAACCGAGTTGCTCGCACGCGAGGAAACACGTTTCACAAAGAGCGAAGCCATGTTCCTGGTCCGCATTGCTAGCCGGGAAGTTTCGGAATGAGAGACCAAAGAGTAGCTGATTATTCTCCGTGGAGCAAATACACACTTCCGTGCAGACAATTCATTACTTGCGTGCGTACTAAATCTTTTTGTAATAATTGCCGGAAATTTGCGTTCTAAAACCACGGAATGATTATGAGGTACGCTGTAGCGGACGTATGCGGAAATTTCTTACACGTGGATCTTTCTAATGCCACGGACATCGCATTGTACACGAGCCTCTAGCATTTCCGGCTCCATCAAAAATGCGACCACCGGGGCTGGGATCGAAACCGCGGCCTTCGGATCAGTAGGCGAGCACCATAAACACTGCATACCAAAGTGGAGGACAGTGTGGTAAAAGAAAACGCTAGAATGAAATATGTGAGTGCACAAAAATACGCCGTTTTTTGGTCCTCCCGCACAACTTGTATGTTCCTGTAAAGTTATGAGAGAAGTCATGAGGGAAGTTATTAGGGAGATGTTGGCGCACAAATAAGGCGCCGGCTACTCCTTGGCTCCTGGGTGTGGTGAACGTTCAATATGCATGGTTGCGAAGCAGTATGCGAAGCAATTCACAATTCACGGCATAATCACAACAACAGTATATAGTTCCGTCAGAACAGTGATGAAGAAACACACTCACAAGGTATACGTATATAAGTTCAAGCACATGGCAGTACTCTCGGGAAAAGTCTCTAATAAATAAACAGGAATGTCAGTGCACAAAAACGTCCATAGGAGGGTTTTTAAAACCCCGTATTTTGTGCAGAGCACAATCAAATTTTCGGTTAAATATAACAAAAGTGTTTAGGGACAGCGGGCGTCTACACACCTTCCACTCGTTTGTCTTTTGATTTGATTGATCTCTGGGGTCTTACGTCCCAAAACCAACTCTGATCATGAGAGACGCCGTAGTGGAGGGCTCCGGAAATTTCGACCACCTGAGGTTCCTTAACGTGAACTGACATCGCACAGCACACGGGCCTCAACATTTCGCCTCCATCGAAATGAAAACGCCGCGGCCGGGAATCGATCCCACGTCCAGATCGGCAGCTGAGTACCGTAGCCACTAGACCACCGTCGCGGGGCCGTTTGTCCTTTGTTAGGGAAAAAGCTTTACGTGTTTCATGCGGAGCTGACCTGGAATTAGTTGGAAATTACCTTTTTCAAAAATCCGGCGTCGCCACGGCGGGTACAAAAAATTACACCATCTCCCGCTAAAGGGAAAAATGTGTGGATGGGAAGCAGCGAGTAGATGGTTATCTTGATGGTTAGCTTGGTGTAATTTTTCGCGGTAGCGGCCCGAGCGCTCATCGCGGCGCTGCACAGGAGAGAGAATGAGGCGCGCGCGCTCCGTCATTTTCATACCGTGGAACTACGGTGGCGCCCCCAGCGGAGTAGCAGCTGTCGCACCACCTTTTGTACGCGCCGCTCCGTAGAGTAGAGGATTCCTAGAGGAGAGAAAGTGGGGGAGCGTAGGAAAGGAGAGAGAGAGTGGGGAGGGAACGCGCATGCGCTGTGAGGGTGTGAGACGCGGGATGGAAGGAGGGAGCCCAGAAGCCCGCCATGACATGAATCGCACATACT
The DNA here is from genome assembly GCA_013339685.2 of Hyalomma asiaticum. Lineage (NCBI taxonomy): Eukaryota > Metazoa > Arthropoda > Arachnida > Ixodida > Ixodidae > Hyalomma > Hyalomma asiaticum. Next base: position 45,973,268 of record CM023489.1, on the reverse strand, counting down.
TCAAGAGACCCTGCAACACTTTTTTTGAACAGAGTCAGAAAGCGGTGCTCAACAGTCATGGAGGCTCCTGTCAACATGTGAGCGAAAGAGTATTGCACTGAACGAGGGGGGAAATTCGCAGTCTGGTTTCAAACACAGCTGGACAGCGCCCGCTCTTCTTTCAACATGAGGGCATCGACTAAGTCGCTTGAGGTAGAAATAGCATTGGCCGATTTCATGATCGTCGGAAGATCACCTGCTATGCTTTATTTGTTCGCCTTGAATTAAGCAAAATGAGAAATAAATGTGTATCCCGCTTAAAGAGCAACGAAAAAGTTCGTGACGTAGCCGGTACCTCGAGTGACGTCATATGTTGAAAGCAGAGCGGTCGCTTTCGAGCTGTGTTTGAAACCAAATTGCAAACTACCTGGTGCTTTCAGTACAATAATATTCGGCCCACGTGTTCACAGCAGCCTCCGCGGACTGATCGGCATGCACAGTTTTCCGACTTTGTTCAAAAAGCATTGCAGCTCCTCTTTAATGAATACCAGAGTGATCACGACGTCAATTAACCATCGCTCACGCATTAAATACTCAATCTCCTCAGCATCACCGCTCATTCTGGGCATGTCCCACACTTCACCGTGTGTTCGAAAGCAGATTTGCAAGAGCGCATTTAACACAGGCCATGTTGAAAGCTTACGCCTACGTTTCCTCTTGGGCAGCCAAGTAGACCGCTAGGAATCTTCCCAGGCTTACATCGCGTCCTATCTGTTGAATTAGCAAGCTCACACTCCCTCAACACCCACCGTCCATCGTGGTACGAGCTCGAACCGACAGTTTAATCAAACGCCATACAGACGCCTCGGAGACGGTCTCCTTGCATATCATTAAAAGAAAAGGATACAGATCTCAGAGGCCAATTGTTCTGCTGGCTGACCGCGGGAGCAGCAAACACATGGAATAGTTAAAACAAGTTCTTGGACCGAGGGTCGATAATATACGCCATCGCTCAAGGGTCCAGGGTGAAAGGGTCTTTCCGGTGACGATATCTGAGACTCCTCCGTTTTGTGTGCGACACAGTCAAACCGGCTGAGAACTCATATGTCACCTCTTCGCCTTCCGCCTGTCAATCAGGAACGAACAAGAACTAACGCAGCGGTAGTAAACGTAGCAGGCGTCCTTCCCTTCGAACACAAGTGAAAGTGGATGACGCGATTTGGCACGCTCAACTGTCTCTTTTTCTTTTCTTGTTCTTTTTTTTTTTTTACTTTGTTGGCTGTCGCGTAACAAGAGCTGGATGTCTAAAAAAGCGCACGAAACCAAAGCACTGAGAAAATCGGTTTAAGCGAGCCATTGTTCCTAGTGTGTGCATTTACTGTTGTTATAGTTACGCCGATTGCAACGCCTAAGTGCAAGGCACATACAGGAAGTGGAGAACCCAAGAGGTAATAAGGCGACCTTATGTACGCAATACCTCATTACGTCGACCTTACCGCAATCTTGGAAGATTCCGGCACTTTTGCGAGATGCCGCGGTATGGAATCCGGTGCGGTACGGAAGATTGCGCGAAGACTCCGGTGCGGATTGTATATCTCATCGGTCATCATAATCCACAAAACAGGTGAACAGGCTTGTCAGGTTAGAATTTGGACCACTTTAGATTTCAATCGACCAAGCTACAATGGAGAGCTCTACAGAGGCGATTCGGCGATTCACCGTACAGTCAATGTAAATCGGGTGGTAGAGAAATGCGCGGAATATATTATAACAGACCCCTACGCACAGCCTTCACAAACTGCGAGAAAGCATCTGACTCGGCCGAATTCTCAGCAGTCGTGCAGGCAATACGGAATCACGTAGCATGCGAGATGTATATATTGGGAAATATTTACTGTGGCTCCACAGTTACTACAGTCCTGCATAAATCGATCAATAAAAACCAAATTTTAAAAAACGGTGTAAGACCTGAAAATACAAACTCTACCATATTATTATGCTTAGGAGGTGTAGGCCCCAGTATCAAGCACTGTCTTTTTCTTTTCTGCGCGTTTTTCATTTTTGTGGGTTTTCATATAATTCTCTGGGTGCAATTCGAGAGCAACGAATACTTGCCCACTAATCCAAATGTCAGTTTTATTTGATGAATAAATTACTACTAATGTGTCTGTATGTTCGGCAGCAACGCGTTTCCACGTAGCTATACAGTGTAATCGCCTGCATGTATGTCAATAAAAAATGAACAATGACCTGCGTTAGCGTCTTCCAAGGTAAAGGGACGATAACAGGGAAAGGAGATACAGCAAGAAATGTAGGAGCCGTTCGTCCATCGGGAAAACTGGGGCAAGCGAAGCTTGGCATATGTGCCTTTTACATTCTCGGTCCGTCTATGCAGAGCCGTAAGGGGATATACTGCTATCTATCTATCTATCTATCTATCTATCTATCTATCTATCTATCTATCTATCTATCTATCTATCTATCTATCTATCTATCTGTCTGTCTGTCTGTCTGTCTGTCTGTCTGTCTGTCTGTCTGTCTGCGTCCGTGCGCGCGTGTGCGTCATACCTTTCCTGTTTCTTTCCCTTCTTTCGTTCCTGTCTTTCTGTCGTTACCTTATCCTTCCTTCATACTTTCTTTCATTCTTTCTTTCTCTATTTCCATGTTTCTTTGCTTCTTCTTTTGCTAGAAAATCAAAGAGATCCATATGGCTCAGATATGTCCACGTCTTCGCTTGCCGAGCGTCCACTGAAGAGCGCGCACGTGTATAGGAGCACGCGCCTTGCGCTTGAAGACTCGAAGCACGTGAGAATGAGATGCGCGCGCATTGCTCTTACGATGATTGTTTTCTCGTATGGACATCCAAAGCCAATGACCGCCACACTTGTGAGGAACTACAAGCTTCGATGGTTACGAAAAATATGCGGTGGGATGTGTCGCGAGAGAGAGAGAGTGTGTGTGTGTGTGTGTGTGTGTGTGTCAAAGGCAATAGGCGCTAATATTCGGGAATACATTTCTGTGTTTAAGACCCATGGTCAAGTTATACATCTACGACTGCTTTGTGGACTCCTAAAATCTACACCTATTGCGAATAGCAGTCTCCTCCATGTTGCATGACGGGGCCTAACCATGGTCCTTGCAGGTCGACTCTAACCTGCGCTCCCATGCCTCTCTAAACCCTCGCATTTTGAAGGTCTGTTTTCTATATTTTTATACATTAGCGAAGTAATGTACCCAATTTGTATTGCACATTTGACTTTTTATATGTATTGCTCTGTATAATATCACTGTTATTCTAAGATACCAAGTGATGTTAAGTGTTACTGCTATTTTGCTCTGCAACTGCATTCACTTTTGCTCACTGTACGGTCCCCAGGTCCCCTCAAGCTGTCTTTTCGTTGGCTTTTTGCCTGGTGCAACCCCCAACTCTTTGCGTTGGAAATAAGGTTCTAAGTTCAGAGTTCAAATAATGCGTACGCTCTACGCAGACGACAACAACGCTGGTGGATGCGGTGGGAATATTTGAAGACGTGTCCTGGTGGCTTATATTAGGCGGTTTCACTGTTCTTGAACAAAGCCAAGGAAGATGTGCGCTCGACCTCGCGTATGTGGAAGATTTACTCGGCAGATTTCAAAATGGTGGCTATACTTTTCTTCAAGTGACCTGACCAGTGAATATTGACCAATCGAAGTGGGCTAGAGAGAGCTTAAGGAAACATTTTTGTGACACCGTATATGATTTATACATATTGCCGTCATTCGTTTTGCACTCAGCGCCCGCGACTTTTCAAACGCTCTTATAGATATAACTTTGTTTTCGGGATCGAAGTGGAAAACCTAGTCTATCTATTGATTGTATAACTTTTGATTCCGCTTTGTACCTGTAGAAGTTGTTAAGTTATAACTTCATCAATTAATTAGTGTACCTGTTACGAGCAACATTTTCAATAATATACTATTTTTTCTTCGTTATTTGTTTATTTTCTAGCGTATGAACATAGAAGGTTCCGCCTGCGGTTTGTAACCTTGGAAACTCCTCCTGCATGCTAATCTGCATTGTATTACTTCTTAAACAAAAAACTTGATTGATTGATTGATTGATTGATTGATTGATTGATTGGTTGATTGATTGATTGATTGATTGATCTTGGCGGCGTCATAAGATTTTACTACAACGTTTGACGAGCATACCGAATGGCCTAGAGCGACCTTACGCATTTTACGGTCTGTGGGCTTGACGTCAGGAAAATGCCATTTTTACTTCGGGGGACTCCCAATTTCTTGAGCGATATATTTCATTTTCATTTCACTTTATTATCTTAAAATCCCAACCGGGGCATTAAATATATGTCACCACGGAGGCATTCATCGAGTTCCTGGAAAAAATTGCTGCAGTAGCATATATTTCCCCGTTTCGCCCGATAAAAGAAAAGGCTGTCAAGCGCTGTCTGGACCTCTTTGCATATTATCGGTGGTTTATCGCAGACTGCTCGCATTGCATAGCCGTGACCTCACTTCGCAAAAGGAGATGTTGCCTTTGTGTGGAGCGACACACAGGAGACTGCTGTTAGTGATGCGCACTCACCAATGTCCACAAACGCCTACAGTGTCTTCCCGCTCCGACGAGGCGGCTCTTCAAGTGCTTTACGCCGATATCAACAATCTCAGTCCGACAGTGCAGTGACAAGAAGAAACGGAGAGGGTGATTGCATGTGCCTTTTAAATTCACTTCATAAATCATATACTGAGACACAAACAACGTCTATTCCAACGCTATGCAAACATGTCACACATCATCGCTGACACAAACAAGACTATCATTTTGTCCCCTTTTTTTTTTTTTGTTCTTTACTCTTAAGACTAAGTCTCGTAAAAGCGCACTGACCATTGCTTGTTTTGTTTTCTGCATACCTGAGCTGATAACCGGGGTGTGTGTGTCATATCTTTCTAATATAACTTGTATTCTGAATGCGCCTGCTTTGTAGGGGCGGCAGTGTGAAGTTCACAATCACCATCATGCAGCAGTGCTTGATTGATTTCTGCGTTTTCATGCCCTAAAACCACAATATCATCATGCAGGATCGAAGCCTATGGCCGGGCTTCGATTCCGTGACCCCGAGGTTCGCAAGCCAACACCTAACGGCTAAGCTATCCCGGCAGGAATTCGTATGAATTACCTGCCGTGAGTATAACCGACTTTGAGTCGCACAGTTGTACCTAATTACCAAGCTATCAGCCGTGGTTGCTTAGCTGCTGTGTTGGCTTCCAAAGCATGAGGTCGCGGGATCGAATCCCGGCCACGGTAGCCACATTTATATGGAGGTGAAATGCAAGAAAAGCGACCGTCTACAGCTATATATTTAGGCGCACGTCAAAGAACCCGGTCTAGGTGGTCAATATTAACACGAAGCCCTTCCCTACATGCACTATGTGGGGCACTATGTAGCCTTGCAGCCTACGTGGCTTAGCCTCCATTACCCCTCACCCCTTCGATGAACAACGTTGTTACTCACTCCCTCACCGCGTGGCGTATTGCAGCAGACTAAATTTCCAAGCGTGCATTCCTGCAGCGCCGTGAACGCCTCCTTTATTATTATTTTTTCAAGGAAGCGGACCTATTTCAATACCCGATCAGTTAAAAGTAACGCGCCCTTATTTCGCGCATCACATCTATTTCGAACTACCTTGGAAGGATATTCCGTTTGAGTAAAACTAAATTTCGTAGTTCTTCAGTACCAAAGTTCTCTTCATTTTGTTAATTGTGTTTGTCCCATTCTCAGTCGCGGTTCTCAAAAAGGCTGTCTCTCCTTCCCACTCTCTTCTTTTCCTTCCTTTCCCCCGTCAATGTTTCGGGATAGGTGTGCTCAGTCGAGAGACTGAGCACACCTATCCCGAAAGCTAGACAGCGCAGATAACAAGATGTCCCTCCACCAAGGTGTGCCCTGCCACGGTGGCCTTGAGGCACGGCACTTGGCTGCTTATCCAAAGGTCGCCAGATCGAATCCCAGCCGCGGCGGCTGCATTTCGATGGGGGCGAAATGTTGAGACCCGTGTGCTGTGCGATGTCAGTGCACGTTAAAAGACGCCCAGGTGGTCGAAATTTCCGGGGCCCTCCACTACGGCGTATCCCATCGTTGTCTTGAGACGTATAACCCCAGAAATCGACCACTACAGCGTAGCCGCAAGTAAATGATGTGCCTTCAGTGAAACACAAAACACCACCCACCATGCCCAGCACGAAAACCACCATTATATAATGGTGATTATGGTGAATTGTGGTAATGGACGATGGTGGGATTTTCAAGAGGGATGTCATTTGAATTACGCACGAAAAAAAAAAAAGCGAACAGAAAGAGACTGAACTAGAAATGTTTCCGGGGTCGCCGGTCAGCCGCCAGCGAGCAATTCTCGCCGCAATGTCGCAAGGGGTTCCGTGTAGCTGCATGCCCTCCTTACTCAGCCTATCTAATCGGCTTCACGCGGCTCGCGTGTAAAATAGATAAAGCGGCAACGGCAACGTCCTGCAACCCACGAGAAAGTATGAATAAGTGGTGTCCACGTGCCACAGGTTCTTCTCTTCCGCCTTTTATCTAGCGCAGTGGTGCGAAGGAATGCGTCAGGCCAACGGCACGCGCACAGCGCCGGATTCTATTCTATAAAGACTGCGCGCCTACTCGGATTACGGAATAGCATTTCATGTTGATCGTTCTTGATTGGTCAGATGTGATGGACGGACTGACCAATCACAAAGTGGGGATTGGTCAGGGATTGGTCCGTTCTGCCTGCGAAGGCACAAATCCAATCCGGTATAGGGTCCTGGATCACGCCTTTCAGATGAAGATCTTTCTGCAGCCCTTTTCGGGAGCACGGCTCAGCTTCCGTGGTGCTAGGGGAAAGGAAAAGAAAGAATAGAAAGGCGAAGGACACCGTAGTGGGGAGCTCTGGAAATTAACTTGGAGTTCGTTCCTAACCTAACCTAACCTAACCTCGCTCCTTAACCTGGAGTTCGTTCTCAGTTCTACGTTAAAATCTGGAGCTGGGAAGGCACAGTACACCCGGTCCCCTGGAATTTTCGCTTCCAGCTAAAATGCGACCGCTGGGACTGGGTTTGAATCCCTGTCTTCCGGGTTCGCAGTCAAGCACCATAACAACTACACCACAGCGGCAGCCAAGAGGGCGCTTCGAATTCCTGGAGCACGCTGCATTACTCTCAGCTTTCGTCCGCGATCGAATTGCCACGCTATGAGGTCTGGCGAGAAACGACAGCTACGCCATACGACGGATGTGTAATGCGCCAAGGCTGTGACAGCTAGAAGATCACTGGCCCTTTAACGCACGCTGAAGAAGATTTGATATCAGGTGAATACCGTCCAGTTTTGTAATAAAGGTTATTTGACGTGGGTAGCTTTAATTTACCTCTAAATTCTAATGCATGCATTCAACCACGTTTGGTGCATATGCCTGGTCGAGGAATTCGGGTAGGCGCCAGATGTTACGGCGTTATCGTTAATGGTGATGTAAACGACGAGCATGTCATCTTCACTTATGCCATGACCTATCAATCGCATGTTCGTCACACATTTCGTATGGCAGATGTATGACGATGCATTTCGATGGCGACTGATTTCATGTCCATCGAAATGCAGCCGCCGCGGCAGGGATTCGATCCCGCGACCCTCGGATCAGCAGCCGAGTACCAGTAGCCACTAGACCACCAGGGCTGGGCACTCTATATAGGGAACAGAAGCAACGCGCATGAGGGATAACGTAAATATTTCACGTCACGGACGATCGTACGTGACGTCACGCACTTCAAGGAAAACAGTGTCATGCGTGCTTTGTGGTGCGAAAGGCACGTTGTGAAGAATATGTACGTGGTTCTTCATAAACGCAATTGATTGTTTATGAAGGACATGTTCTTCATAAACACAATTTCTCCATGCGAACATAACCAGATCGTGAAAAACAAGTGTGTGCACGCACGGGCGTATACGACACGCGCCACTGAAAAACATTCTGAAGTGCAGTTGAAATGCAACGTCTTGACATATGTATGTATGTATGTATGTATGTATGTATGTATGTATGTATGTATGTATGTATGTATGTATGTATGTATGTATGTATGTATGTATGTATGTATGTATGTATGTATGTGTGTATGCGTGTGTGTGTGTATATTCAACGCACAGCACTTCAAGTATATATGCTCCGTTTATTAAGTCGACGTTTCGGCCAGGGTCTGACCTCTTTCCTTTTGAAAGAAAGGTCAGACCACTCCTCCCCCACCCAAAAAGAAAAGGTTTTGCAGCTAACCAGTAACGCCATACACCCCCCATCCCCGCGTTCTCGTAACACTACGGGTAACACCCCCGCCCTTCCCCTCGAACTCGACATTCTGGATAAACCCCTGCGGCGCGTGATGTGCATGGTCCCCCCCCCCCCCCCCTCAAAAAAAAGGCAATGCCACATATTATCGTGAGCTTGTTCTCAAGAGCGGTAATCCTCCAGACGACAGGTAACATACTGAACCGTAAATATATAATGGAGGCGAAGTGCAAAAGGAGGTGGAACTGTGTTGCTGAGGTAAGGCCTATCGGTGAAATGATAAAAGGCCCAAAAAAGCGGGTGCGGAAAGGTTCCACAGCGGTCTGTAGGAACTGTTAGCGTGTTTGGTGTCAGAAAACGAAAACGTTTTATGTCAAAAAACACTTGGCTGAGTAAGGAGCGGCGCCGTAAGACCAATCTCTGTACGCCCGCCAAGTGTTGTTGTTGTTGTTGTTGTTGTTGTTGTTGTTGTTGTTGTTGTTGTTGTTGTTGTTGTTGTTGTTGTTGTTGTTGTTGTTGTTGTTGTTGTTGTTGTTGTTGTTGTTGTTGTTGCCACGGGCTGCATACTCTTTCAGGTGGAGTTAAGAGAAGCGAAGATGGGAGGAAAGAGAATGCCGAAAAGGAAATGGAATCATGCATATATAAATACTGAAACGAACACATTCTACGGACATATTCCACCACACGATACAGCCTGCGTCGCCACAGCTGTGCGCGCAGTACGATCATCCACCTTCACGGGATAGCGCCGCGGTGTAGAATTCGCACCCAAGGGTTACACAGTAGTAGCGCTACCGGGCGTTTGGTCGGGGCACGCCTTGCTCTCAGATGAACAAGTGGGTGTGCGACAGCCACATTCAAACAACCGGCATAAACCGCTCTACTACGGCTGCTTCGAAAGCAGGCTTCTCCTTACACCATCTTATACTCTGGAGAAGCCAGCTTTAGGTACATTGTAGACAGTTACGTTGCATTCGGCAAAAATAAATACATGAAAAGGCGCGATTGAAAAAGGAAGAGGGAAGGGAGGGGTCGTAAAACAATGGGAGGACGAAGGCAGTATCAGACGAATGAAGAAACCAGTGTGAAGAGCACACAGTACTGACAAATGAAGACGTCATCTGCGCAGTACAGACGGCTCCCAGAGAAGAAAGAATACGGCGTGTGGTTTCTATTTCGCGAATTCATTGCAGCTAATATTGACGAATTGTAAGGCATAAACGAAAGAGCAGCATGTGTTGTTATAAAAATGAGTAGTCGAAATAAACTGAAAACAGTACAAGCGCGCACTCCGATGTCCAGCCATGATTATGAGGATACCGAACAGTTCTATGCAAGCTTTTAAGTAGCTATACATAACGTACAAACCTGCACACCATTGTCGTGGCCGTATTCAAAGAAAGGACGATTCGGTTAAAGAAAAGAAGCCGTTTTCTGTCACCCTTGTAAGGAACATGACTCAGCGTATGCGAGGGTGGGGGAACGGGGATGGGAGAGTGTAAAGGAGAGGCATGCTGTACTGGAGGGCCCTTTCAGTCCCTTTCGTCCGCCGCGGTGGTGTAGCGGTTAATGTATTCGACTGCCACCCAAAAAACGCGGGTTCGATCCCGGCCGCGGCGGTCGCATTTTCGATGGAGGCGAAAATGCCAGAGGCCCGTGTACTGTGCGTTGTCAGTGCACGTTAAAGGACCCCAGGTGGTCTAAATTTCCGGAGCCCTCCACTACGGCCTTTCTCTCTTCTCTATCTCTTTCACTCCCTTTCGCCTACCCCCCACGGACGCTTAGCCGTGCTCCCTACATGGGTTGCAGAAATTAGCGTCCTTTCCTAACCGAACCACAATCAATCAATCAGTCCCTTTCCCTTACACCCCACAGACTCTTACCAGTGCTCCCGACGTGGGCTGCAGAAATTAGCGTCCCTCCCTGAACTGAACCACGATCATCATCATCATCATCGTCATCATCAAATTTTGACCACCTGCAGCTTCCTTAATGCTCATTTATATCCAAGAAAACGGGCCTCTAGCATTTCGCCGCCATCGAAATGCGACCACCGCGGCAGGGATTAAGCCCAAGTCTTTATAGGGCCATCTGCCAAGTACCGTATACCATTGCACCACCGCTGCTTACACCACTCCAACGAGAAAGTAAGCGGGAAGAGTCACGAGCAATCGGCAACTACGGCCCACACTCTAGGAATAGAGGAGTGTTAACAGAATCCACAGAAAACGACTCCGTATAATGAGCACGCTCTTCTGATAGCACAGGAATGAGAAATAGGAATTCGAATGTCCTAAAGAAAAAACAAAAAAAAGAAATAAAATGTACAGTCTGTACAATGTACAGCTGCTCTGCTCAGCTCAGCCCTCAACGAGCAACTCTTGGAAATCCAGCGGGCCGAGGAAGCCGCTAGGAGACAAGACCGCCTGGCCGACACCTAGAGCCCAGCCCACGGAGACGCCGGATATGCAATAAAATTTTTCTGTTCTGCCCTGTACAATGTACAAGGTCCAATGCATATCGCACAGGACAGATAAGTCGTTTGCAAGATAGTGTACAGTGACCACTGACCAGTGACCACAGGTCAGTGAGACAATCCTCCGCCTGCAAAGAGCACGAACAAAATTAGTCGTTTAAAGCCAGGCAAAAGACTGGTCAGGGTAAAAACAGGGGTATTAACGATCACCCTTGAAAACGAATACGACACTTTAGAACAAGAATAGAACGAGGACATATAGGGAACGAACAAAACAGCATCAAAATTAATTCATGAATCAGCAATGGAAGTTAGAGGTAAAGCACCAAGGCAAGAAACAGGCGAGCTAGTTCTCTGAAACCGCAAGACTTGATAAAGGAACGACGTCACATTATGGTCACAAACTCAATGAATAATGTAGAACTCGTTGAGCTACCAAAGCCCATTAGCAAAATGGAAATCAGTGACACGTGGAGCTATAACGTCAAGGACATAGAGGCAGCGATTCATATCAAGGCAACTAGAATGAGAATATATATAGTAACACCAAAATGCACGCAGTAAGATAACCAGCGATCCCTTATCGGTAATGTCATTGATGTAGTACAACTGGCGGATAGCTTCCACTACGAACGCGTCAATCCCCGAATGTAGCCAAGTTAAAACAGGTCACGTAAGTTTTATCTCCAACTTCCAATGAGATTACAGAAAGGCCTTACATGACGTTCACTGCAGAAGAGCGTCCGCAGAAGACGGCACAACAATCGATTTCATCAAAGAACGATAAGAAACTTTCGACACTAAAGGCGATGTCTTCAGCCATCAGATGTGTCAATTAGCTGGAAACTCGCCAACGTTACATTGACACGCAAGAAAGCAGATGCAAAAGACACGAAGGACTGCGGACCTATCACTTTTCAGGACGATACACAATTTCACGGAGGTAATTTCAACCGGGATGATGGCACCGCGTCACCTTCACAAACCAAGGGAGCAAACGGGCCTCAGAAAGGCACACACTATAATGGATCGCAGTCGCGAGGTTAACGAATCAGTCGAGTACAGTGGATTCATATGGCTTTCGTAGACTATATACAATCAAGCATTCGACTCGGTGGATGTACCAGCATTTTTGGAGACATTGCGTTGCCAAGGGCTACTCGGTACGTATGCGTACGGCCAACACGACTATCAGCTGGGCGAAGTGGTCCATACTTACAAGAAAAAAATGTAGACGCAAACTGGACACGGACACTGTACAGACACACACAAGTGCACTCGTCTGTGTCTGTACTGTGTCCGTGTCCAGTTAGCGCTTGCATTTCTTTCTTTCTTTTCTTGGACGTATACATGATCATTTTAAAAAAAAGAACAACGCGCCGAAATGCTCAAGCAAGGATATATGCAATCTTTCTATAGTCGGATACAACTCAAGTCTGCATTGAAGCCCCTCCCACGCCCTTATAACCGCCAGCCACTGTACCTCCGCGAAGCCTCAAATAGTTCCTTCTTTGAACTTTTCATGTCACCAAAATAAAGTGAGGGTGACAACGATAATGGAGTGCGCATAACTTTTTACGTCTTCTTTCGTTTATTAGAGTGGAACATGCAAAGGGATAATTTTTTATTGAGCTCAAATCAAGGGCGTTCAATGTAAAAACCCGGAGCACTACGAGAGTCACCACCTGAGTTTTTCAGCACAGTTCAGTGAAGTTTCAAGCGTAAAGTGAGCTCGCAAGCGAAATGAACTGTGCCACGGCCTTTTGCGGATGGAAATGCTCAGACCTGACGCATTTTTGTCCATGCTTCTCGAGAACCTCATGGCTTATACCTATGAAAGTACTTAAGAACAGCAGACATTTTGCAGGTACCGAAGGCATAAACACGGCGCCATTCTGAAAAGGTCGCGTGACGACGATTTTGTTTGCTTCTGTGATTGGCTCGCGGAGTAACACCGACGCGCGTGGTCCGTCGGCCCTTGTTGCGAAATGCTGTTAATGCTGTTTAGGGGCGAAGCTCCTTAAGGTTTGGCTCTGTCCGTCCGTTGTAGTAGCGCGTTACCTACTAGGAACGCGCTACTAGGAGGGCGCGTGTGGGAGGCGCGCCCTCGGCGCGTGCCTCCCGGCGCACGAGCTCTCTCACTCTTCCATCTGCTGTCTTGTGAGAGAGAGAGAGCGAAAGGCGCGCGTTGACTATGGAAACGCTCTTTCTTCGATGAACCCGCTACCAGCTCGCAAAGAAGGAGAACGCGCCCGCACCCGCGACGAGCAACTCTTGGAAATCCAGCGGCCGAGGAAGCCGCTAGGAGACAAGACCGCCTGGCCGACACCTAGAGCCCAGCCCACGGAGACGCCGGATATGCAATAAAGTATTTCTGTTCCGCCCTGTACAATGTACAAGGACATATGCATATCGCACAGGACAGATAAGTCGTTTGCAAGATAGTGTACAGAGACCACTGACCAGTGACCACAGGTTAGTGAGACAATCCTCCGCCTGCAAAGAGCACGAACAAAATTAGTCGTTTAAAGCCAGGCAAAAGACTGGTCAGGGTAAAACAGGGGTATTAACGATCACCCTTGAAAACGAATACGACACTTTAGAACAAGAAGAGAACGAGGACATATAGGGAACGAACAAAACAGCATCAAAATAATTCATGAATCAGCAATGGAAGTTAGAGGTAAAGCACCAAGGCAAGAAACAGGCGAGCTAGTTCTCTGAAACCGCAAGACTTGATAAAGGAACGACGTCACATTATGGTCACAAACTCAATGAATAATGTAGAACTCGTTGAGCTACCAAAGCCCATTAGCAAAATGGAAATCAGTGACACGTGGAGCTATAACATCAAGGACATAGAGGCAGCGATTCATATCAAGGCAACTAGAATGAGAATATATATAGTAACACCAAAATGCACGCAGTAAGATAACCAGCGATCCCTTATCGGTAATGTCATTGATGTAGTACAACTGGCGGATAGCTTCCACTACGAACGCGTCAATCCCCGAATGTAGCCAAGTTAAAACAGGTCACGTAAGTTTTATCTCCAACTTCCAATGAGATTACAGAAAGGCCTTACATGACGTTCACTGCAGAAGAGCGTCCGCAGAAGACGGCACAACAATCGATTTCATCAAAGAACGATAAGAAACTTTCGACACTAAAGGCGATGTCTTCAGCCATCAGATGTGTCAATTAGCTGGAAACTCGCCAACGTTACATTGACACGCAAGAAAGCAGATGCAAAAGACACGAAGGACTGCGGACCTATCACTTTTCAGGACGATACACAATTTCACGGAGGTAATTTCAACCGGGATGATGGCACCGCGTCACCTTCACAAACCAAGGGAGCAAACGGGCCTCAGAAAGGCACACACTATAATGGATCGCAGTCGCGAGGTTAACGAATCAGTCGAGTACAGTGGATTCATATGGCTTTCGTAGACTATATACAATCAAGCATTCGACTCGGTGGATGTACCAGCATTTTTGGAGACATTGCGTTGCCAAGGGCTACTCGGTACGTATGCGTACGGCCAACAAGACTATCAGCTGGGCGAAGTGGTCCATACTTACAAGAAAAAAATGTAGACGCAAACTGGACACGGACACTGTACAGACACACACAAGTGCACTCGTCTGTGTCTGTACTGTGTCCGTGTCCAGTTAGCGCTTGCATTTCTTTCTTTCTTTTCTTGCACGTATACATGATCATTTTAAAAAAAAGAACAACGCGACGAAATGCTCAAGCAAGGATATATGCAATCTTTCTATAGTCGGATACAACTCAAGTCTGCAGTGAAGCCCCTCCCACGCCCTTATAACCGCCAGCCACTGTACCTCCGCGAAGCCTCAAATAGTTCCTTCTTTGAAATTTTAATGTCACCAAATAAAGTGAGGGTGACAACGATAATAGGTGCATAACTTTTTACGTTTTCTTTCGTTTATTAGAGTGGAACATGCAAAGTATAATTCTTCATTGAGCTCAGATCAAGGGCGTGCAATGCAAAAACCCGGCGCACTACGAGTCACCACCCGATTTTTTCAGCACAGTTCAGTGAAGTGTCAAGCGTAAAGTGGGCTCGCAAGCGAAATGAACTGTGCCACGGCCTTTTGCGGATGGAAACGCTCAGACCTGACGCATTTTTGTCCATGCTTCTCGAGAACCTCATGGCTTATACCTATGAAAGTACTTAAGAACAGCAGACGTTTTGCAGGTACCGAAGGCATAAACACGGCGCCATTCTGAAAAGGTCGCATGACGACGATTTTGTTTGCTTCTGTGATTGGCTCGCGAAGTAACACCGACGCGCGCGGTCCGTCGGCCCTTGTTGCCAAATGCTGTTAATGCTGTTTTTTTTTTAAGTTGTATCCTACTATAACGTTGGTGATTGCGTGCTTAGGAACTGCATCACAGCGTTGTGCTGCAGTAATTAGCAGCCCATTGCGGAATACGAGGCAACGTCCAGGCTGATCACGCCGCCAAAGCTGGATACGACGCAGAAAAGACGCAGCGACGCTCGCATCAGCGCACGCTTGGCCTGTCTAGTGACACTTCTGGAGGATGCAAGTCGGCATTGCGGACCCATATACGCAATTGATCCATGGTGCGAACTATGCCGCAGGACCTTATGTTGTTGTTATGTGGTGTTTAACGTCCCAAAACCAGCTCTGATGATGAGAGACGCCGTAGTGGAGGGCTCCGGAAATTTCGACCACCTGGGGTTCTTTAACGTGCACTGACATCGCACACAGCACACGGGCCTCAACATTTCGCCTCCACCGAAATGCAGCAGCCGCAGCCGGGATGCGATTCCGCGACCCCCGCAGGACCTTAATAGACAAGTCCAACATGCCTCCACCGTATAAGACTAAACGTCATCTATACCACCAACTACTCCAAGTAAGGATTATAAACTATACGTGACGCTATAGGCGGGAGCCGTGCCGTGGTTGATGCGCCATGGTTTATTCTACTGCACGCGCCTCTTCTTCTTCATCGCCTTCCATCTCTTGCACGCTACGTACGTCACATATATATAGTTCGCCGACATGCCTCCAATGAACTAATGACAATATGTTCAAAGTGACCGCAGGCGCTACGCACTAGAGGGTCAGGAGTCGATCTTAGAACTGTGCCGTATTATCGGCCCATGGCAAAGCGCCACTTATGCGTTACATGCCGCGGAAACGCGTTTGGCGTTCTTGCTGGCCACGAGCCGTAACGAAACTTTGTAAATAGTGTGTGTGTGTGTGTGTGTGTGTGTGTGTGTGTGTGTGTGTGTGTGTGTGTGTGTGTGTGTGTGTGTGTGTGTGTGTGTGTGTGTGTGTGTGTGTGTGTGTGTGTGTGTGTGTGTGTGTGTTGTATTTGTCGCTATATGTTATGAGTTTATCAAAGTATATATCACAATCATCCCCCAGCGCCTGGAGTAGCATGTGAGGCAAATAGCCAGGCTAACATCTACAGCATTTCATTAAAGAATTTCTCTCTCTTCTCTCAATCCAAACGTTTGAGGAAACCTTCAAACGCTTCAATTGGGACAAAATAGGAAATATGTCAACAACCTGCCGTTTTTAGACGACATCGTTCCTTTCAACAATGACGGAAGCGATCCAGATGCAAAAAGAAAAAAAAAAAAAAAGGAGGACACTTGAAGATCGTCAGAAAATGGTGCTGATCTGTCGTGGGGGCTCCTATAAGCATGTCAGCCAAGTATTAATGTGCATAGCGAACCGGCAAATTCGCAGTTACGTTTCAGATGCAGGTGGAAACCGCCCCACTCTCCTTCCAACAAACGACGTCACAGGAAACACTGAGCGCGAGGCAGCTGCAGCATTGGGAAACAGCCTCAGTAATCTTTCATTTATTTGTTCGTTTTGAGTGTAACACACAGCGGAAATGTATGTCTTTCTTTCAGAACACTGCAAAAATTCAAGCGACGCATTCGGTGGTCATACTGTGACGTCATTTGTTGAAAGCAGGCGATCCAGCTGTGTTTGAAACCTAATTGCGAGTTCCTGCGTATGTGAAGTGGAATAATATTTGGCACACATGTTCATAAGCGCTTCCATGCGTTACTGGCACCGTTTTCTGACCACGTTCAAAAAGTTTTGCAGGGCGCCCCTTTAAAGCATAGGGCTATACTGCGCCAGAAAATTGTTCCATTACCTGGCAAGAGCTACCGAGTTCAAAATTTAAAAACCAGACTAGAGAAAAATAAAAGCTGGGAGAGGCATAGCCGTGCCCACAAGAGGATGCGAAGGCAGGGGTCCACCTTTAATATTTAATCACCTGGCAGGGGGAGGGGCGCAAACTTGTCCCATATGTTTGCACTGCACTAACAGGATGATCAGTGGGAGGACGGGGCGCTTTAGTAAACCTACAACCCCCCACTCCCGCACTAATAGCTAGAGGACCCTGCGTTGCGTTGTATATCGGTATTTTCAAGGAGGAATTTCCCGTTTGTTTCCTTTCTTACATTCACTGCTGAACTTGCCTTGCAGTTCATCGATTGCCAGTTCACATCGGCTCACATTGAACTTGGCCGATTTTTGAGTTAGGGGAACGAAGGTTGACATAAACAAAATTATCGCTGCCGCGAGTGCAGCACAGATTCCGTAAGTCGCAGCAGCAGCTTACGCATCCGCACCGTAGCAAAACGTCATACAGGTCATAGGGCACACACTCAACGAACCCGAACAATGAATCGAGCATAAATGCAGGGGATTTTGCGGACGCTGCGCGCGGAGCGGGTGACCATACCACCTCGGAAGATTCTGAGATACTGTAACAGTGCCCCTTGTTAAGAAAGCCCTGCTTTCCGGCCTGCGAGAAATAAGCACAGAGCGTGTGGATGTCTGCTGCTTACCGAACCTCGCAGTCGATCATTCCCGCAGCAGAGATCTTCCTCTCGCATATATTATCTCGCACACATTAGCTGAAGCCTATGATTTCCTGCCGGCTCTTCTAGGCTTCGCAATTTAACTTTCACGCAGCTTCTTGTCACACGAGTACGCGTGAAGGCTGACACCGGCCACTAGCCGTCAATGTTGGCCGCCTTCAACGACAGCCGCTAACTGTTAAATGCTTCGAAGCGAATTCTCAAACGAACGACACAGGCGGGCAACCGCCCCCCCCTCCTCCTCTTCGCTTTACTACAAACGAAGTCTAATAGGATGGACTTGCAGGCTAGTTGGTTGAACATCGTTGAATTAAGAAGGAACAGCGCGAAAACAGGGGCGACGAAGGAACACATGTCACACCACGGCGCGCTATCAACTGATACATATGTAGCAGCGCCTCGTCGCAAGTATTACAGGCCCCATGAAAATAGAATAAACGACGTGAAAGAAATGCAAAAATTCACCATCACATGACGCTGCGTGCGCATATGGCGAAGGCGTCAATTTTGTTTGCTCTGTTTCTTCTTCAACGATTATCAGACGCCGTCCACGAGGCGACTTGAAAACCAATTTTCAGTTCTCCTCGGCGCTTTCGTAGCAGACGACAAGGCCACGTGGTCCCTCGTAAACGGATGGATGCTATGAGCGTCCCCTTTGTAACGGGGCGGTGACTTGTGCGCCACCAGGCTCGTAGAACTTTTTTCTTCCTCTCTTTAAATTTTCCGCATGCCTTTCAAATTTACTTCAATCAAATCGAGTCATGCCGACTGCAGCACCGTCTTTCGAATTCAACCGGTAATAAAATTCGACATTTATAAATATAACCTGGTTGAATCGCTTACGGCATTTACAGCTTCGTGTGTCATAGAGAAAACATCGAGCAAACACCGTGATCTAGGAGGCGGCGTCACGTAATGGACAGCTATCGCCGAAATCCAAACTTGTGGTCCGTAGCCTCCGCAATCCTCCACCGCGCAGCGGTGAATAATCTCGGAGGCTCGTCTTCACGCTCATTTTGCAGGGTCATTTGGAACCGTGCTACGCTAAGTGGCACGTCTCTCGTCGTGCGAAGGCCACCCAAAAACATCCTTTTTTTCCTGGACCGCTCGCAGTGGTTTGGCAACAGTGACTTTCAGTGGCGCGTGACCATAGACTCATTCATGAATCTGGGGCGCCTACCACGTGACGAACCAGGGCTTGTTTCCCATAATTCTCCCTCTTACATTTTTTGTAGAATTCAAGATTTTTACGTGACGCCATGTCTTGCCTTTCTCCGTGCTCGTGGTTGTGCACGCGACCCACGTAACGTGCGTCGACAGGCACCCGCGGACGACAACCATGGCGGAAAGCGCGTTATGACGGAAACTGTGGGCATAAAATTTGCAGTTTCTTCCTTAGTATCTTCGTTTCAACGAGCATAATGCGTCATCTAAGTTAACAGCCTTGCGTACCCCACGTTCTTTAACCAAATCAGAAAAGTAACAAGTCTGGGCTCTTTCGAGGTGCCTGAGATAATGCGTAGCATTGACCGTACAGCTAGTGCCAGATGTAGGGCCTTTCGAAATGGGGTGCCTAGTCGACACAAGCAATGGCATACTTACCTGGTGTCGGACCCTCCGGTGATCAGCCAGGCTGGGGTCCCGTGTGGAGGCCCGCCATTGCACTGCGGCGGGTTGAAGCACGCCACTTTCCCAAACTGGGATAGCTGGGGCATGCAATTTTTGGTAGTGGGGCTCGGCGTTCGCGCCAGCCCCTACATCTCAATACAAAAACAGATGAGCATCGTCTTGTGGCATTTCTTTCATTTTGCACGCGATGTCCATGCCCGCTGAGGTAACTTATAAATGTGGTAACTATAAACGGTCGGTTGCAGGTTCCCATTGGCGAGTTTGACGGTAACTATTTGCTATCCTGTGTGCCATCAAATTTATAACATCTGTGAGAGATTCGCAAAGATGGGTAATATTTAGTGATTCACAGGCAGCTCTAACATCCCTGCGCAGCACAAGAGCACACACGACCAGCGAGAGTATAATATATGAGACACTTAAAGAACTCTCAAGAGCAAACCAAGCGAAACACGACATAGTATTTCAGTGGATACCAGACCACTGTAACATTCCCGGTAACACAGCAGCCGATGACGCAGCACGACAAGCACATCACAAGGAGGCCACGGTCTCCCTCCCTTTGTCGAAAAATGAATTGCGCTGCGTTCTAAAGACAACATCTTTCAAAATGAGCAGAAGTACATGGTTTGATCAAAATTCCAAAAGTTGTGACTTATATCATATCGATCCGTTTATTGAACTCAGAATATCATTTTCTTTAGAGAGAAGTATGGAAACCCTCATTCATCGGTTAAGATTAGGTACTGCCTACACAAAGCATTTTCTACACAAAATTGGCCGTGCTAGAACTCCCGACTGTGATTGTGGGTTTCAAGACAACGATATAAGTCACCTGCTCCTAGATTGCCCAAATCACGACGAACCAAGACATCGACTAAAAGCAGCTCTGATGACACTGGACCGTCGGCCATTCAGTTTAAAGAAACTTCTGGGTCCCTGGCCGACGATGGCCTTGCAAAAAAACGCGCTAAAAGCACTCAAAACGTTTTTAGAAGAAAGCGGCATTGCTGGACTTTATTAGCGCAATTTAAAAGGGTACTGTATTGATATGTTATTCAATATCTGGTGATTGCTTTACACGACCACGTGCCTCTGACTGACTATGGACGTTTTTGTGCCAGTGACATTCTTATTTATTAGAAACTCTTACTCGAAAGTATTGCCATGTGTTTGAACTTATATTCGTGTACGTTTTGTTTCTTTGATACTCTTCTGACGAAACCACTATTCTTGTGATTATGCCAGATTGCTTCGCATACTGCTTAGCAACCATGCTTGTTGTATGGACCAACCCAAGAGCCAAGGAAGTAGCCGGCGCCTTATTTGTGCGCCAACATCTCCTAATCTCATATCAATAAAAAAAAAAAGAGAGAGAGAGAGGTCTGAGAATGTAGCCGGCGTTGAAATATCGCTGGCATGCTACTCTGCGTGGGGAGGAGTTTTGGGGAGAGAAAGCCGAGTAGAAAGAAGTGCAAGGGAGTGAAAAAGAAAAGAGAAAGAAAAATTGGGCTTTGCGTTTCTGACTGTGATTCCTAATTGCGTACAAAGATATTTCACGTGTGCATCAATCCGCAGTGAGGTGATAGGATGTGTTGCATGACGGGTGAGTGATGGTGACAACGGAGATAAAGTCAATCGAGTTGGCCTATGCTGCCTCTGCTGGATACTTCGCGTGACGAGCAAACATTTTAGGAAGAACGCTCGAAAATTGCCGCCCGCATCTACAGCATTTCATTAAAGAATTTCTCTCTCTTCTCTCAATCCAAACGTTTGAGGAAACCTTCAAACGCTTCAATTGGGACAAAATAGGAAATATGTCAACAACCTGCCGTTTGTAGACGACATCGTTCCCTTCAACAATGACGGAAGCGATCCAGATGCAAAAAGAAAAAAAAAATGAGGACACTTGAAGATCGTCAGAAAATGGTGCTGATCTGTCGTGGGGGCTCCTACAAGCACGTCAGCCAAGTATTAATGTACATAGCGCACCAGCGAATTCGCAGTTACGTTTCAGATACAGGTGGAAACCGCCTCACTCTCCTTCCAACAAATGACGTCACAGGAAACACTGAGCGCGAGGCAGCTGCAGCATTGGCTGATTCCATGATAAGGGAAACAGCCTCCGTAACCTTTCATTTATTTGTTCGTTTTGAGTGCAACACATAGAGGAAATATATGTCTTTCTTTAATAACACTGCAAAAAGTCAAGCGACGTATTCGGTGGTCATATCGTGACGTCATTTGTTGAAAGCAGGCGATCCAGCTGTGTTTGAAACCTAATTGCGAGGTCCTGCTGGTATGTGAAGTGCAATAATATTTGGCATACATGTTCATTACAGGCGCCATGAAAATAGAATAAACGACGTGAAAGAAATGCAAAAGGTCACCATAACATGACGCTGCGTGCGCGTATGGCGAAGGCGTCAATTTTGCTTGCGCTGTTTCCTCTTCAACGATTATCAGACGCCGTCCACGAGGCGACTTGAAAACCAGTTTTCAGTTCTCCTCAGCGCTTTCGTAACAGACGACAAGATCACGTGGTCCCTCGTAACCGTCACGCCGACTGCAGCACCGTCTTTCGAATTCAACCGGTAGTAAAATTCGACATCTATAAATATAATCTGGTTGAATCGCTTACGGCATTTACAGCTTCGTGTGTCATAGAGAAAACATCGAGCAAGCACCGTGATCTAGGAGGCGGCGTCACGTAATGGACAGCTATCGCCGAAATCCGAACTTGTGGTCCATAGCCTCCGCAATCCTCCACCGCGCAGCGTTGAATAATCTCGGAGGCTCGTCTTCACGCTCATTTTGCAGGGTCATTTGGAACCGTGCTACGCTAAGTGGCACGTCTCTCGTCGTGCGAAGGCCACCCAAAAACATCCTTTTTTTCCTGGACCGCTCGCAGTGGTTTGGCAGCAGTGACTTTCAGTGGCGCGTGACCATAGACTCATTCATGAATCTGATCTGCCGCTTGCCTACCACGTGACGAACCAGGGCCCGTTTCCCATAATTCTCCCTCTTACATTTTTTGTAGAATTCGAGATTTTTACGTGACGCCATGTCTTGCCTTTCTCCGTGCTCGTGGTTGTGCACGTGACCCACGTAACGTGCGTCGACAGGCACCCGCGGACGACAACCATGGCGGAAAGCGCGTTATGACGGAAACTGTGGGCATAAAATTTGCAGTTTCTTCCTTAGTATCTTCGTTTCAACGAGCATAATGCGTCATCTAAGTTAACAGCCTTGCGTACCCCACGTTCTTTAACCAAATCAGAAAAGTAACAAGTCTGGGCTCTTTCGAGGTGCCTGAAATAATGCGTAGCATTGACCGCACAGCTAGTGCCAGATGTAGGGCCTTTCGAAATGGGATGCCCAGTCGACATAAGCAATGGCATACTTACCTGGTGTCGGACCCTCCGGTGATCAGCCAGGCCGGGGTCCCGTGTGGAGGCCTGCCATTGCACTGCGGCGGGTTGAAGCACGCCACTTTCCCAAACTGGGATAGCTGGGGCATGCAATTTTTGGTAGTGGGGCGTGGCGTTCGCGCCAGCCCCTACATCTCAATCCAAAGACAGATGAACAGAGTAGCGCTTTTCACAGCTTTGTGTGGCATCTCTCTAGTTCTGGAAGCCATGCAAGTGCCCACAGAGAGAATTTACGAAATTAGTAGCTATGATATGGTCGTTACAGGTTCCTGTTGTGAAGTTTGGCTGTAACTATTGTGGCCATTAACGCACGGTGCTTCTGCTGGATATTTAGCATGAGGAGCAAACTTTTTAGGAAGGACGCTAAAAAATGAGCAGAGTTGGAACTCTGTTCATCATTCTACACGCATCACATTTGATGCGTAGCAGAGTTTCGCAACCGTAGCCGCGCAGCGGGCTCCGCTCGTGCAACGCTTGTGTTAACCAGTTTCCTCCGGTCGTTGCTTTTCTCCGCTGTGCGCACTCTTCATGCAGTGACTAAACGAAGGAATACGCTTGGAGGTGACCATTCTACGAGAATTTTCTATTTCGACGCGTGAAGGCGGGGTCTAATGCCGCGTCGCGCTGCCTCTCCCCCCCCCCCCCCCACCTTTTTCTTTCGTTGCGTGTCTACAAATTCGGCGTGCAAACCACACAGCTAGGACACGTTGGAAAAGCAGAATTGTATTTTTGTCGTAAATAAGGCAGCCGAAGGGCCAATGCTGCTGCTGCTGTTCACAATCACAAAATGGTGATAATGTTACAAAGAGGGTACCACATAAAAGTGCGAGAGAATTCTTCACAAAGCCGAAGTGTACGTATACGTGTTCATTGCCATGTGTTCAAGGTTCCAGGAGCAATCCATGCCAAGTATGAGGAGAGTTTTATTTTTGAATTCAACACAACCTAAGTACCCGTTTGGTTTGTTAGTGCTGCATAATTGATGGTGCTACGTATTTTGGCCAGGATAAAACTTCCCAAAAGTTGAAAGCCTGTGGCTCTTTTAGAACAATGCAAGTAATTTTCACCAGGAAGGAACTGTGGGCTACTGCAGACACCATCAAAATCTGGTGCAGGAACATCAAGGCAGTTTCATCCTCTCCTGCAAGTGTTGCGGCTTAGCTGTCATCTCAGGGTTACAATGGTGCTTTTGGTGTTGTAAGGGATAAACTACTAATACGAGATTTGTTAGCCTCTTAGTAGCCCTTTAAATGCTAAAATGACCAACTAAAATGGGCATAACAGCAAAAATGTGAGAAACGAAGCAGAAAAGTTTTCCAGTTGGTGACACACTGGAAATCTTTACAAGGCTAATAAACGATGTTCCACACCAAAGCACAAGAAAAATGTATGCCACTTCTACACACTGCAAACAGTTAATCAATGTGAAACTGTAGTTATGAGCTGCCTAATGAAGCGAATGATTGATTTCTGGGGTCTTGCTTCCCAAAACCACGATACAATTACGACAGACACCGTAGCGGAGGGCTCCGGAAATCTTGACCACCTGGGGTTCCTTAAAGTGCATCGAAATTGCACAGTACACGGGCCTCAACACTTCGCCTCCATCGAAATGCAGCTGCCGTGGCCGGGATACATTCCCGCAACCCTCGGATCATCCGCAGAGCGCCAGAGCCACTAGACCACCATGGCAGGGCTAATAAAATGAATGGAATGTATCAATACAAACGCACCAGACTTTGGAGATGAATGCACCTAGCAACCAGAGCACAAATGCAGTAACGAAAGCTGGTGCCAGAGGAAAAGTGATCCTAACAAGCGGTTACTGAAAAGCGCAAAAGTTATGCT
The DNA here is from genome assembly GCA_013339685.2 of Hyalomma asiaticum. Taxonomy (NCBI): domain Eukaryota; kingdom Metazoa; phylum Arthropoda; class Arachnida; order Ixodida; family Ixodidae; genus Hyalomma; species Hyalomma asiaticum. The sequence goes on along the minus strand of CM023489.1, from coordinate 45,948,666 downwards.
AATATTATTTGACAGCACAAAGCCTGTTGAAGTCTGCAGAGGAGCTATGAGACTGCAACACATTAACACCTTCACATGCAGTTTCCACATTTGTGGAAGCAAATAATCTTGGTCAGCTCTGACGATTAGTGGCCAAGGCAGAGCAAGAGACACTGAGCTTTGGATGAAGTGAACCTATCTGCACATTCAGTGCATTTTTACAGATTCACTGTGCTCTGTATTCCTGAACACAATCACTAAAGGCACCAGCAAAATTGACTTGTTAGACATAGTACATTCCATGAGCAATGTCTGACGTATAACTTTCTTTTAGCTCATATTGAATACAAAAAGATAGCTCAAATCGCAGTATTACGAATCTCAGTTCCCATTTTTTATGTCAAAGATATGCGATTGACTTCATAATAGATGTTTTATTACTCTCCAATTATCATTACTGATGTCTGCATATCAATGCCTTCCCTTTATTGCAATATAATCTTATTTTCCGGGGTATTGCATCACAAAACCATGCTACGATTATGAGAGATACCACAGTGGGGGGGCTTCGGAAGTATTAAACACCTGGGCTTCTCTAACGTACCCTCACATCGCACAGTACACAGGCCTCGACATTTAGTCTTCATCGACATGTAGCTGCCACGACCTTCGGATCAGCAGCTGAGTGCCTTAGCCACTATATCACCATGAGAGGGCACAATAGAATCTTAAGTGCTACAGAAATAACACGTGAACATATGGTCTGTTCCATCATAGCTCTTGCCTGACGGGGTTACACATTAGCAAACGGACTTCCTTAAATGGCACCTCCTGATTAGAGCCCCTGGCCAGCTCCTTTCCCTTTTTTTCTTTTTTTCATGGCGTGTATGGGGCTGAAGGAAATCACTGAAATGGCAGTCGGACATGTTCACACACACAGGAAAAAATCCAAAATTACTTGCACCATTTCACTACACCAAAGTGACATTCGTACACCAGGTTAAAAAAAGTGAACAGAACTAGCCTAGAACACAGTCACATTCTCCTGTTTCGTGTTAAGCTTGTAGCGGCAGATAGCAGCAGCAGCATCAGCGTCGTATTGAAGGAGGCCGAGACGCTCGCTCTTGCACGAGGCAGGTGCCACTTCCACGGTCCTGCACGCGCTAGCGTTCGAATCAGTCATTAAAATTCTCTTGATCACAGCGGAAGTGTTGGGCTTGCTCTCTGTATGGTAAGGCCGAGACTTCGCCGGTCTGCAAGGTCGCTCATCGTCACAGTTTGGTGACTCGGACGCGATTGTGGCCATACGTTTCCATGGCAGAGACGACCATGGAACAGACCGACAGTACAAGTTCTCGAGACCAGAACCTTCCCGAGCAATGCGGTGAGCCCTCCTGCTCAGTCATAGCTATCCGCCTTCCTCAGTACTGGGACCAGCATCCGTTGGCGTGGTTTCTTCAGGCAGAATCACAATTTCAAGTTGCTGGTATCCGCTACCAAGCTACGAAGTTCCACTACGCTGTTGTGGCACTCTCGCCCACCGCCACTGACGAAGTAGTGGATCTGTTGAGCACCCCGCTGTCTGCGAATGCCTATGACGATCTCAAGACGACCCTGCTACAGCGCACGGCAGTTTCACAGTGTTCTCGTATCCAGCAGCTCCTGTCCGCTGAATAACTCTGCAACCGACGCCGATGCTGCTGCCGCTACCAGCTCAACCATAGTGGGTGAATCAGTCTCACCTCTGGCACTCAGCGAAACATCCCACATGTTCCTCCCACCTCCAAAATGCCAAGCTAGCAATACCCACTCAAAATGCACACCACGATGCCCTTTCTAGAAGAACTGCAATTTATTCAACAAAAAAAGGAACGCTTATTGTACAGTATAAAGAATGTTGCCTCACTTGGAGCTCATTCTTATTAACAAAGAAGGCATCGCGACATTGCTGGCAGCAGACCGTGAGAAATCGATGTAAAAGAAAGCTGTCAAAGCACAACACCAAGAAAAGAAGGGAGGGAGGGGGGATTCAAATGCAGTGAAGGCGAAGTAAAGGAACAAGCTTTGCACAGTGCTAGCGACACTGGTACTGGACAGAGAGGTGGGGAAAAAATGAGATAAACGGAAAGACAGAGCATGAGGTTTAAAAGCAAGCTAGGAGACGAGCAGGAAATTTGAATTAAAAAAAAAGCAAAGCAAATCAAATTGAGTTCACTACAGAAGTCTTTTTTTCACACATATGTTGTGGGCTGCAAGTCCTGCACACGTCATCCATCGACGTTCTGCTATTCGCCGCTCCTTCGGACAGATGTGACTCACCTCAGCAGAATTTGTGTACAAAGTATTTTGTGAGAAAGAAAGAACAAAAAGAAAAAGGAAAAGAAGAGCGTGCAGTGCACTCTCCCGTCGCTGTATTTTTTTTTTCTTTTTTTGAAAAGCTGTGCACTCTGCGAGCTAGGCAGAAAACAAACCCGGTCGCTCTCTCCCCTTTCTCTATCCCTCTTCACAAAATTGGCAAGACAACCCGACCAGTAAGAGGCGAGATCACTTGAGGCTCTAAAACTGAGAAATATGCTAGTGCAGGCAATGTGGAAACGTGGGGGGTGGGAGGGGGATCACTGTATTGTGCAGCAGGTGGGAACGTGTTCTTGCCCTTGACAAACTGTGGGTCGCGGCAACAATGGCAGCTTCTTCGTGTGCAGAGACCAGATGCAAAAGCTTCACGCTGCATTCCACAACCGCAACTTTCTTGCCACTTCAGCCACCTCGAAGGCCTCCCGCTCCACATCAATGGCACCTCAGTGGCAGCACAGTCTAGAGACGCGCAACACTTCGTCCAAACTTGGTCGTCACGCGCTTTGTCTGGCGATGCGAATGGCGACGCGGTCGACGTGCACGGCACCCCAGTGGCGACGACGGGCGGCACATCTCTCGTCGTCTCCTTTTCACCCTGCAGGTGCGGGAGGCAGGCCTGACGGCAAGAGTTGGAGGCCTCTTTCTTGCGAAGGCGATATCAAAAGCTCAAGGTTCCTCTGGCAGAGGGAAAGAGAAGCAACTGGTGCGGCTAAACAGAACAAAGCAAACAAAAATACGGGCTCGAAAGGAATAGAGACAAACAAACGGGAGAAAAAAAAAAGCTTGTACACAGATACGGCACACACATCTCAGTCATCCACTATCACAATGTGGCCCGGAAAAAAGGCCCAACAGGGTTAGAGATGGGGGGAAGAAGGTTGGGAGAGAGCCAAGAGATCGCCGATGCTCGTGACGTAGGAGGGAAACAGCTGGGCTCAGCTTTTTTTTTTTTTATCCACGGTGCAAGCACAAAAAGCGTGGTGGTTTCTTTCGGGACCAATATGCTACAGTTAAGACTGGCTTCTATTTAGCAAATGAGCGGGATGCACAGAGCACGTCAGAAGAAGATGATGCCAGGGCCAGCTCCGTTTTTCCCTTGTGTTTCCACTTCTTCCTCCACTCACAGCTCCACACACTGCTCACGCCAAGTATGCTGTCCCTGTGTTGTCCCCACTGATGCGCGCGAGTGTGTTGCGTTGTGTCGTGTGTCTGTTCGTTCTCTTGCTCGTGTGTTGTCGAAGTGGCCCTCCCTATATGCAGGCTGGTGGCCGCCAAGTGGAACATTCCTGCAGATAAACGAGAAGAGATGCTGCATTATTTATATAGAGAAAAAGCAGTAGCCGCTGTTCTACACACTGCAACAGTTCAATAAAATTTAACTGGGAACAGCTTTGAAGATTGTGTGCAAAACATGCACCTTGCATTGCATTGTACACATTTTTATTCGCAGTACGCAGGTGGCAAAATATGTAGTCTTCTTGAACAGCACGGCCAAACCTCAGGAGAAGGTCAACAGAGCCCTTTGAAAGAGGTGTGATTACAGTACGTATGTGATTACAGCCAGGGAATACACCAATCACTCATTATAGGAATATCAACGGGACAAGAAAAAGAGAAAACTGTTATAAGCGGAAATTTAAGCGACCACTCAACAAAAGCTTAAAGAAATGAAAACTGCACTACAATAGCAAGTAAGTCAAAACATGATGTATTAGATGAAACAAATATTCACTGAGGTGCAGAAAGGATGGCCACGAACAATGTCAATTACTTCCACATCTGTAGAGGGGTGACATCACGAAAAGAAATGGGCAATAGTAAATGATATCGGTGCCTTTCGGACACTTAACCACGATCAATGCCAATCCGGATCGGTTTTCTTGATCACCATCAACAGTCAGTGATCACTGCTACATGGTCCACACTAATCCAGATAGAGTTCAGCGCCGACGTCGACCAAATCGCAAAGCACAGACTGTGGTTGTTTTGGTCATGAGGGGGCCCTGATTGTGATAAAAAGTGAACGTGCAGCAGCACCTAATCCAAATCAGCGATTAAAGTGCCCTAATAACACCGGCATAAGTCAAAGGGTACTTCCAGTTCCTCACCAGTGATTGCATACACTGCCTCGGAGATTGGTAGAAGTGTGGTCATCACTATCAGGCTATTGGCAGCCGTGCTTCGAATGCTGTGGCAAGTGCACTCCCATGTACAGGTAGAGTGGCACTTCTTGTGGCACTCAGCCACTGCAGATGAGCACCTTTTACTTCAGTTATCCTAATTTTTATTCTTTTTTTGCTTCCATGAAAAGCTCTTCTCAAAGCCATCCAATGCAGCACAGCTTCCTTGTTCTTTAACACAGTTCATACGCGGTACGTTGAATTAATAACTTATGTCAGATTTCTGCCGGCTGTCCTTTTTTTTAAGGGTTTCTGTTCTAAGGTCCAGCACTTATTTTCGACCAGAAAATGACAGAGCCATTTCTAATTGTAGGATACAAAAAAAGCACATGTGGGGCATGCGCAATAAAAAAATTACAGCATATCCACGGAGTGAATGATGATGAGTGGGCGAAGCTCGGGATGTTCATCGTAGATCGTGCCGAGTTCCGGATTAATTTAGTTAACGCGTATGCTACGAATCCTCACGGTTCAACTATGCACAATGCACAAGTGAAATCTCCCACCGGCACTTCATTGCAAGTCAAGATCCAGTGCACATATATATATATATATATATATATATATATATATGGGTTGCCGGTGGACACTTCTTCAACGCGAGCAGTCGGTATTTCTCAATCAAGACACTCGCTAGGAGACGCGGCCTGCGCCAACGTTGTCTCTCGCGTTTGCCGGGGCAGTGTCGAGTTTGCCCGGGAGCACGTGGCTCCGGGCGCTCGCGGCGAGGGCGAGCGCCGGGAGCCACGCGCTCGCCCTCGGTGCGTGCGTGCCTTCCGGCAGGCACGCGCCGGTGGCTACCTACTACTACTACTACTACTAATACTACTACTACCACTACTACTACTATTACTACTACATACATCGGGGACGCACGAACCACGCCTTAAGGAGCTTCGCCCCTAAAAGCACTTGAACAACGTGCAATCACACAGCCTGGACCAGTCCAGCGTGGATCCCAACATGTACACAGTCGGCACTCAAATGAAGGCAGAAGGTGGCGCGGATTACGTGGCCGACCCACACCAACACAAAGAAACTGGAGTTGGCTGAGTGACCTTGAGCCCTGAGCTAGCGCTAGCTGCGTAAAGTGGTAGGTTTACCCATTCCATCACACACTGTCACCACGCTCATCAGCTCCGTGCACTGAATGTGGGCGCCGAGAGAAGGAAAAGCGGCCTTGGCAGCACAAGGTCGCATCGAAATGGTGCGTGCCATACATGCGGGCGACGGCCACAAGCACAGCACTGCGCCACTGTGTGGGGCTGTGCGGATGTGCCTCGCTAGCTTACCCTACGCGCAAGCAAGCTATTGACATGTTTCGAGTGATGCAGGTTAATGTGTTTACATCCAGACAGGAAGAAGATACTATTAAAAGCAGGAATTTGAGTAAAGCGAGCTCATTATAATGATGATTACTGCACACTACCTAGAAATTATGTTTGGATCGTTAGAGGTGGAACAAGAGTAGGCATCAACTAGGGGCGGACTGTAATACCTTGGTAAAGTAAATTCAAGGCCATGGGTCGAATAATTTCAAAACAAATATAAGAAGGTGCTTATAAGAAGGTGCTCTTTTCCACACAAGTAACAAGCTGCTCTACGTTCAGTAATAAATGCTCCCTTCAAGAGCTAATAAATGTAAAATATGAGGAATCTAAAAACTAGACTCTTGCAAATATCCCTTTTCTGGTTGAAAGCGAAGTCATAGTGAATGGAAATTAATGCAGAATAGTTCTACAGTGAATCTGATAATAGCAGTAGGACTTATATAGTACTAGAGTCATAGTCATAAATGGTAAAATACAAAACAGTTTAAAATTTACCACAGTGAACAAATATTAAACCACATAACCCCATTCTAAGGCCTGTAAAAAAAAAAAAGGATAATCACAGTACAGGTGGTAGTATGCCCATTTCATTGTGAAATGCAGCCTCATGGCGGGGCGTATCTAGCCTGAAACAGCTGTTTCACAGAACAGCAGCCCTCAGCAGCAGCAAAACAACATTTTCAGGTGTGTTGCACACAGATAGACACATCTATTTATGTCTATTAGTTGATTTTAAGTATCTTTAAATTTTGGAAATTGTAAATATGTGTTAAAGCAAATCTGAATACAGTAAATGTTTGAATATTTGCAGGAGCATAGTAGTGACAATGTTCTACTGTAGAAATTATGTGCAACATTTGGAATTCATTCACTGTGCGAATATTTGAAGTACAGTTAAAAGCTTAATATAACTAAGTAGGTAAAATTTAGAACTTACGTTGTTAAATCGAAATTAGCATGTTTATGCCAAATATATGCCAAGTTTCTTTGCAGAGAAATGCTGCGAGAATGTTCTAAGAATAGCGAGTACGAAAAACGATAATTTCAATAATATTTACAAAAAGGGTTTATGCTGAACCAGAGCTCTAGAGACCACACCTTGACAATGCACCACTGGAAGCCACGTTACAGTGGCTCTACATCACGCATCAAGGTTAAAAAACGCAGGTGGGACAAACAGTGGTAGTAAATGATAAGCAAGGCTGCTGAGCAAGGCTTGTTATCCATGCCTTTGGCGTTTTCCAAAACAGAGAGGGCAATGCCAATGGTATATTCACCAGACCACTAGTTATCAACTAAGTCCAAACGAAAACTAATCAAACAAAAACAAATTTCAAAAATTGCATGACTACAAGGCAACAACCTGAATTACAGCTTCTCAATTCACAGTTGCAATGTTTTCTGTTTGGTAACATTGCATGGCCATGCACAAACAATTTACAAAGACCCACCCACAAACAATTTACAAAGACCCAATTTCAGTCGACACTATACGTGGGTTCAAGAGGTGTTGTAAAAGGCTGCTTTATTACTGAAAACCTGCAAAATTTCAGAGAGCTGTAGCTGTGCAACGAGCAACAGCGTGCCGCTTAAAAAAACACAGGGGTCGGCTACTAGGCCTTGTAGCGGCGGCGCACTCAGCGAAATAACTATTTGCGTTAAAAGTGTCCATTGGTTCTGACTGCCTTTGCCAGGGACATAATACCCTTTTCTTCATAAGGTTTTAAAAAAAATAAAAAGGAAAAGCTTCGTTCGTGTTAGAAACTGGGAAAAACAAGCCATCTCATATTCAGAAATAGGCAGCGATGCCTTTTCTTTTACCGATTGTGATTACTTGAAAGATGCAATCCTCACCAGCAACATCCCTACAATCGCCATCTCTGACAAGAGAGGTGAGAGTCTGTCTGCTTGCTGTGTTTAGCCACACACCTATCGACACGACACGTGCTTGTCACGCGACACTCGGTGATGACATCACCAAATCGGCCGCTGACACACACAACACTGGTGATAAGTAATGCAGAACTGCACTGCTGACAGAGTGCAAATGCGCACAATTCAATGCAATATAATGCACTATATTGGGTGCAATATAATGCACGACGGGCGCAGCAGACTGCTCGCACGCATGTTCACTGTCTCCCCTTACTCTGGCGGCAAGGAGAAGAGCATCTGACTGCTCAGCATCAACAAGCACGGCACGCACTCAGAAAAATACGCTCACAAAAGCCGTGAGAAACTTGGCCATTTTACAGCTGGCACAAGCAGAAGCTTCCCTTTATCAGCCCAGTCACAGTCCGCGGCAACAATGAAACTGTTGTATTGAACTCGTGGATAAAGTTGCTTCATTGTATATATGTAAAAAATACATGGTGTTTTGTGGACATCACGTAAAAATAAAATACCTCACTGTATTGAGAATTTCGTTATACTGAAGCTCGTTATATCAAGGTTTAACAGTAGTCCAAACGTTCCACTGCATATGGTTCAACCTGCTTTGCATTTAATCTAAAGGGGATCGCAAAAAAAGATTTCATGCATAGCTAATTCAATATATAAAATGAAAATTTTACACAGAAATTCCGAAAGATTTTACAGCTGCTTTATGTACAAATAATTCACTATATGTGGCTTCAATACATCCAAGTTTGACTGTGTTTGGCCATGGCCAAACAATCAGGAACATCTGAATTTGCATTTTTTTCAATCAAATGTGCTATAAAAAATAAAGCATTTGATTCATATGCACAATTTTAAGGACTTGCACAACCCCCATAGAAAGGTTCAATGATGACTCACCCTAGCAACAATTCATCACTTTCTTTTCAGGAGGAAGCACCCTAAGTCTATCTTGGTTCTCAGCCTGGTCCTTGCCTGCCATTTGCTGGAAAAAGAAAGAAAGAAAGTTTGTCAGAAAGCTTCCAGTCACTTTTATATGCATGCAGCATTTCTTCAGCTCCACTGAACCTCTTCGTAACGAAATCGGATATTACTGAAATATAATGCATACATCAAAGTACATAGACTTCCCCTTGAAGAAACCATAAATCATAAAGAATCGTTTTGACAATGTAAAATTGGCCTGTTACTGGCCCTCCACAAGTCCCCTAACTAGAGAAACTGAAGCACTAGTTCTGAAAACACCTGCCAAACCACTGTAGCCCCGAGACTATGGCAATGAAACGATAACGCTTCTCTGACCGACACCTGAGGCATCAAGTTGTCACAAAAGGAGCACTGGGAACGAATTCAGCCCTGAAAGTCAAGCTGAGCCCGACTGCCGCATTGGACATTAAACATGCATGCTCTCTGCTGATGCCTCCACATGGTATACATATATGCTCCCGTTCTTAACTATATTTTATTGATACCGTGCCAGTAGTGAACAGGACTGGCTGCCCTGCAATGTTTGCTTAGGTGCACATGTAATTCCTTGCCGAAGGGGACGAGGCAACCTCTACAGTTTTCTTCCAAGGCACGTTCAAGCGCTTCCACAGCATTGGGGCAGAACAGTTGACTGCCCTGCAGTACAGTGGTAAGAGCCTAAGAGGGTTATCTTTTCTCATAATGTTCAACAGATGTGATGGGCATCAGCAGCAGCAGACACCATCAATAAAATTGGCTACTGTAATGACCCGATAACAGCTTATGTCGTAAAATTGTTCCCCCCCCTCAGAAAACTACGCAGAAGGTGGGAGCAAGCAGGAACAGCAGGTACTGCCCGTTTTCATGAAGGCGCCGCGCTGGCGTAAAATCTCGGAGGACACACAACGTGCCATTCGGGTGCCACAGCTACCTCGTGTAGAATTGCCATATGACAGAACCACGTGTGCTGGCACCACAAGTACCACCCAGCACAGAAAAAAAGAAGAAGAAGAAAGAAAAGAAGACAGAATGCTCAGGTCATGGTATGCCGCAACATGAACTGCTGGGTCAGTCATCACTCACATGCCACTACCTCTGCTGCATAGCTTCAACCACACTCATGGCAACAACAAAGAAGAGAGAAAAAGTGAACAATTTGTGCAATCACTGCTTATACATCTTGTGGTAAAACATTCATGAAAAACTGACTTTTGACCATTTCACTGGCTCTTTTTGGCACTGCTCCACACTCCTTGCCAGGTATCTATTTGTTGCATTGTCATGTCTAAAATATTGTGCCAGCAATAGAGTATGACGCTCTTCAGGGCATGCAAACATTTTTCTCGATTGTTATCGCATCAAATAAATAATTGCACTCATTACAAACAAATTAATAAAATAACCACTAATTCAGGTGTCAAAGTGTCTAAAATGCATTTCTAGCATGGCATTATAGCTTATCAACTACTTTGTCCGTCAAACAGCATGCGCGCGCGGCATGCCTATTCGCCATGGCTGTGCTGCTGTGATGCGAGACCCATGTGCTCCATCTGATCATAAAATTTTTACAAGTCATGCTTGTTTATATGTCTTCTCCATGAATGGAACGACACACCTGCATTAATTTTTCTTACAAGAGCTGCCTCACAAGTGGCAGAGTTTGCATGTGTATGGTCGCTATGTCGGGAACGGCAGTGAACGGGTGAACAGTAATGTCCTTGTGTTCTATCAAACTTCATGCTTTGAATTACTGGCTTATATGTTTAAAACTTTTGATGCATTTCATCTGTCTTTGTTAGTTTTACACTCTTTTCACTGCTTGTTACTTGTGCCTCTCTATACGCAGTGGGAGCTGGTCAAGCTGCTTAAACGCAGCTTTTATTCTCACATTCCTCATGTACCACATGAAAATAAAGATTAAATTCAATTCAATGCAGGTCAGTTCCATGATAACTTACAAAGGTGCTGAAAGGTCCTGTTAAAGGTGTTCAACCGTACTAAGCCTTAATCTAAGATGTTACTTGCGCACACCACTTGCAGCTGCCCACAGAGCCTTTCCAACCACAATAGCAGCATAATACGGCTAAGTGAAAAAAAAACTGGTTGCACCACGGCTATGAGTTTACTTGCAAACGCAAGGTTACACTAGACTGTGAAGAAAGAAATTCAGTGTAAGAGAAAGATTACCTTATTTAGGATGGCTTCGGCAAGCTCCGTGAAGGCCCGCTCAATGTTGACATTTGTCTTTGCACTTGTCTCCATGAAACGAATATTGTGATCTATCGCCACCTGCAAAATGAAAATAGATGACAATAAACCCATATGTCAGAGACAGGGCGACGAATGAAAATGCAGATATAACACTATAAAACCGTACACTGAAGGTGAACATTATTTCACTTATTTTCTCAGGACTGCAGTAGAAACAACTCTGAATGATTGGAAGTAATGTTCGTGGACGTCGGTGATCATACAGGCACTTATGATCATACCATGAGTGGGTAATTAATTATGCATGCATGCAGCACAAACAGCGCTATGTCCCATGAAAGCCAGACACCACTCCCCACACACTGTACACTTCGCCAGATAACAATGGTGTAAGGTGCAATGTTCCCTTTAAAAAGAAAAAAAAAGAGCCACTCTGGAGTGACTCGAAACTGCAAAAAGGCTTAAGTAACAAATGTCACACAGTAAACACCACACCAATGCTACACTGAATAAAGGCACAACCAGAGGGGCCCACCCTTTCCCTTACATCAGAATGGAGAGGGAAAAATCCCAGAGCAAACCGTTCAGGTTCCTCAAGGCCAGAAAATATCTGGAACAATTGTGCCTAGTTATTTCCTTTTTATGTTGGGGTCCGGGCTGTCCCTCGAGAGATTTATGACCGTGCCCATGCAATCAGTGGGAATGGTCAGGAATCGGCAGTCTCCCAGGAAAAGTGATTGATTGATTCGTGGGGTTTCACGTCCCAAAACCAGCTCCGATTATGAGAGACGCCGTAGTGGAGGTCTCCGGAAATTTCAACCACCTGGGGTTCTTTAACGTGCACTGACATCGCACAGCACACGGGCCTCAACATTTCCCCTCCATCGAAATGCAGCCGCCGCAGCCGGGATTCGATCCCGCGACCCTCGGATCAGCAGCCGAGTACCGTAGCCACTAGACCACCGCGGCGGGGCTGCTCTCCCAGGAAAATTGGGAGAGTTGACAGCTACGCAGCATCCACAACTCCTCTGTAGATGGTGACTAGGTGTTTGCGATGCGAACTGATGATTGCCATTTGCCAGAAAGCCCAGAAGTATTGTTTTTTCTACGAGCATGTTGTCAAGGCCACAGCACAGTAACAAACTTGAACGAAGGGGGTGCCATTAATTGACACCAGCAGAAAGAATCGGGCAGCATACTCTGCCACTAGGGAGAGCAGGCAAATCAGCGGCGCAGTGAGCAGGCAAAATGACCAATGCAACAGTTAGAAGCAGGTGTGTTCCAATGACAGAGTCAACGTAGCCTCAAAGGAGCCCGCAGCAAAGCTTTCTGAACACTGTGAGAAAACATTCTCTTTAGACAATGCTACCAGAACAAGCGATGCAAGTATTGTGCCGCTTCACACAGCACAGGTCTAGCGACCTTGTATCCTGGAGCTTTCAAGGACCGCCCTATTGAAGTCCCTATCTACAACAATAATAATGCCCAATTTCAAACAACCAACATGGGAGATAGGTGGTTTCTCTCAACGATGCTTTACTCCAGAGCTAACGCTCACACAAGCGCAAGCACATTCTTCTCACTTCTATAAGAAACAAAAGAAAAAGAAAAAGGAAATCAAGTAGAGCATGTAAACAAATCATCAGCAATCTTTAGCAGCACATACAAATTATTTTATAACTGCATAATCACATGAGCCTTCACTACTTATCGACAGCATTTTCCAACTACATTCGAAAATAATTGCAGTGCCCCTCTAAGGTCGGCCACCACCTTCAAAAAGATCTCTTACAACATTTATTTTTCTCTTGCTATATATCTAAGTTCCTTATTTATTCTAGACTATTTGCAAAAATAATTGTGCTTTGATCTTGAAGTTCTAGAATTATTAGAATTTGTACGCCCCCCAACCACCATACATCTGAAGCTGAAAGTTCCATTAAAAATCAAAGCAGCATGTGCAACCACCTCGAAGATGAACATGTTTTCCTTGGCTTACATAAATGATTGCTGTCACAAAATAGCAGCCATTTCATCAAAGAGACACGGCACCAAGCCAGGAACTCGGCCCTGAATTCAATCACATGAGGACAGCAGTGCGCACAGCGAACACCATATCACAGGTGACGACACAACCTCGGCCAAAAAGTGCACGCCTAGCCGAGTGAAGACTATTCTTCAAAAGCAAGAGCCACAGCATGGCGCAATGCCTCTTTACCGGTGAGCAGGCGTGACACAAGGGAGAAAGAAGGAAAGGCAGGAGAGCATGTACTAACGCTAGCTGGTATCCAAGCAGTTGGGGAAAAGAAACGTCAATTGCCATGCTGATGGTCGTGACCACCAAACGAACGAGACAAAATCTGAAAGATCCTACATTTCATTTGCACTGCTAACAGGTCACCTGCATCGAACCTTCCAGAAAGCCAGCCGAACACCACCTAAGGCATACCTGCCAAGTTTGGAGAAATGGAATCCGGGAGATTTACTCAACGAGGGGGGATGGGGACGTTACTGCAATAGCAATTATACAGACACTGTCAACAGGCTTTTGCAGTTGCCGTTGCTTTGTACAAGTTCCAAATTCATTAGATCGCTTAGGCATCGTATATATCACACGAGAGCAAAAGCGCGCTAGCACTGGGGACGAACGTGCCAGAAGCACAGATGAAACGACACAGCCGCTTCTGTCACACGAAGGGCACATGCGATAACATTGCTCCGCGCGCTAGACCTGCCGTCACTTGCTTCTCAGGCGAAGGCCCACAAGGGGTGCCGGTGGGAGAGGGACAGTTGCATGCGTTATCTCGACAGATGGCTGCAGGCGACTCCTATAGTACACCCTTTCGCATGCTATGCTCTCCACTTAAAGCAGTACTGACACAAAATTTTGAAGGCGAGATAACTTGTCAGATAGATTGTGTGGACACGTGCATTGAACTGAGTTGAACTTCTTTACTACGTGGCCGCACAATTTTGGCCATGTGGCCAGACGAAGCACTGGACGTGAATAGAAACCGGACACAACTGAATTTCCTGGAGATTTTCCTGTAACCTGAACAACCGGGGGAAATGGTAGAAATCCTGCTCCCAGGTAATCCGGGAGACGTGGCAGGTATGCTAAGGGAGCTCCAGTGAACCACTGACAGCAGTTGACAGACAGACAGTCGTAGAAGTCTCTGCTCCACCACCGAGAATTAGGTGAGACGACCAAGCTCAGAAACGACCACCACTGCAAGTCGGGCCCCGACCGAGTTCTTCATGTAACCCGGGTGAATAGAACTGTTTCAGTGTTCATTCATCTACTGCCATGAGCACACTCGCATATTTAGTGCTGGTGGATAATTGGTTCTGAGGTGTCGTTGCAGCCCGCTGCTAGTATTGCTACTAGCCATGTTTGTAGACATTTGCACAACTGGCAATTTTATTAATAAGCTTCAATATAATGAAGCAGGCAAAACTGGCAATTTACTTTGTTATATCAAAACATTGATATGTTGAAATTTGCATTTTTATGCAAAGTATAGTAACCAAAGGGTCCTTTTACGGGGAAATGCCGCAAGAATGTTAGAATAATAGAGAAGTATGACAAAAATCTTAACTTCAATGACATTTATAAAGAGAGATGTTGAACTGGAGATCTGGCGACCACAACTTGATATTGTATCATTGGAGCCCACACCACACATGCTGTGCATCATGCATAAAGAAAATGAACAGGTGCAGCACACTGGGGTACTAAGTGATAAGCAAGGATACTGGGCCCATTCTGCCAGTGCGGCTTGCTATAAGTACCACAGATGTTTTCGAGATTGAGAGGGCAATGCCGATGCTATGCTCACGGAACCATTAAGTCCGATGAACATGCAACATCTAAAGGGTGTATGCCCCCATGAATCTATGGCTTGGGAACTGATGACATCGGCTATAGACAACTAAACTGCAGCAGGCCTGCAGCATTGCCAAAGTTGTTTCAGTAGCATATGCTGCTCATTTACAATTTAGCCAAACTGGAAGCAAAATTTTACTGCACTCGCCCTTCAAGGCAAATGTTGAAATGGCAAAGGGTGCACTCGCAACGCACTAGCAAGTTGTGTCCGAGCTCAACAGAGGACACGTTGCCCGTGCAACGAAATGACAAAAGTGACAGCGGTGCATTATTCTCACCCAGAGCAAGAACAACCGAACTCACCGCCTCTCCTCGCTCCCTGGAAATGAGGCGCTTGTCCTCCATGTCGCACTTGTTACCCAGTATCATCTTCTCGACGTCCTCATTTGCATGCTCGTCGATGTATCGCAGCCATTTCGCGATGTTGTCAAAGCTCTTGGTATTGGTGATGTCGTACACGAGCATGATGCCCATGGCGCCCCGGTAGTACGAGGTCGTGATGGTGTGGAAACGCTCCTGGCCTGCTGTGTCCCTGTAATACGGACAAGAACAGCATGTCACCATATATACCTAGTCAACGCAATTGCGTGCTGGCCCTAATGCGCCAGACAGCGAAGACAAAATTCAAACATTTTTGCACCCTTCTCAACCAGAGTACTGATGCTATGTTTCCTTTTAGTTTTCTTTCGTCTTTCTTGCAGTAACAGCAGGTCTGAGAACCTTTAAAACCATAGAGAAATATGGGTACTATTAATTCCCAGAGTGCACTGAATAATTTTATTATAAGAGCTTTTCAAGTCATTCTTGCTTTTGTTTTTAACACCACAATGAGCCGCTTCCAAGAGGTCACACTCTGGGCTATGACATCATAATATAGTATATGCTCTGATGAGCCATTATACTATAAGTTATTCAGAACACTCCAGGACACTGTAGTACTTTTTCTATGGTTTTGAGGCTTCAGACACTAATCATGAAAACGAACAGTGAAAAAAATTAAAAAAGATATGTGGCACTATTTATTAAAGTGTGCCTCTGAAAGGAAACAACACGCAGAATGATATCGCAAAGACAGCACTGTTAATTACAGGACACGTTCACTGGTGGATGGTCTTGAAGATACTTTGCGGGCAAGTGGGCATTTGAGCAGATTGACTTGAATGTAAGGGCTTCTTCAGAAACAATCTGCAGCAAGTAGACTGTACTCCAGGCCACCAACCTAGATATGTGCCTTTAAATAAACGAAGTACTTGCAACATCGAAATGCATACAATGCAAAACTGACCTGCAAAGAAAGAAGAGGCTGCTATGGTAGACCAATTAGTTGGTCCAGCGTAGCAGCCCCGTCTCTCAGAACGCATTGCAACAGTGCAAGAAGTCAGCGTGGACACAATAAAGAGGGCAATGCTCTTCAACACTGCCAACACTAAAATGCCACTTTCTCATACGTGTTCTAGACCAAGCACACAGTTTGCCACATGTAAAAGTCAGTCAAACAGCGAACACCTAGAGGCACTGCATTTTTTCTGACCACAGAGCTCCAGGCCACTCGCAGAAGTCGCTCAACCAAGGCAGTCACACGGTAAACAGTCGTGAATGCTCTTATATGCTTGCTCCAGATGCAAAGTAACTGCTTCGCGTCAGTCACTCACTACTACATTTTCCAGTCGCACTAGTGCAGTTGCAAAACCACTGAGTGAGAAAGAAAGCATAGATCCAGGTCATCCATATATGCTGATGTCTACTTCGTGAATATGGCAATGGAAGCAGACACGAGTGGTGTGTTGCACTTCCCAAAGTGAAAATAGGCCCCTATGAGCCACTTCTTGGGGACCAAACAAAAGCAGAATGGAAAGGTAGAGGCCTGAAGTGATGAAAAAAATCGTTGAATGCAATTAAACATGGTTTTCCTGGCACTTGTTGGAACGTTGGCTCTAGCAACATTCCCTGTTTTTCATCGTTTTCAAAAAACTTTTTCATCCAGTATAACTTATCGGGTTTCGCATGCCAATGCCAGGATATGATTAACAAGCACACTGTAGTGAAGGGCTCCGTAAATCTTGGGGGTTCTTTGACATGAACTGATAATACACAGTACCAGGGCCTCCAGCATTTTGCTTCCATCGAAAATGAGGCCACCACGACCGGAATCAAGGCCATATCTTTCGGGTCGGCAGCTGAGTGTCATAACCACTGTGCCATGCCAAGGTTAGTGGTTTTGGTATTGCAAAAATTGTCTCACATTCCTTCCATCCTTTCAGGGTCAGTGACATACATGCACATTGGAGACTAGGCATGATACCGCTCCTAAATGGTCACTGACGTAAATATATGCCACCATGTGTATAGAGTGAGCAGGGCACACAGCGAGCCTCACTTAGTTCTTAGCAACGTAGACACCAAAAATCCACTGCAAATTTTTTCCCAGTGGTTGGCTGAAAGCTGTTACTGCAGTCAGGTAACATTCATTCAAAGATATCAATAGTTGAAGCTGTGTGCCCAAGAACAGCGCCTTATTGTTATTGGCTCAGCAGTTCTGGTTGAAGAACTGCATTAGTGGAAAATAAAAGCCGCGTCACTGGACCACTTATCCTTGTCGATGCTAAATAAACGACTGCCATTTCACAGTGTTGAGTACATGTGAACATTTCAACATCTCGTGTTCTTGAACCACGGGTCAACGACACCCAGTCACTGCGTGCTTCAGCTGAATAGCCCACTAATAGGGCAAATCAGTTCTGCAGAAGCCCACAATGTGGGCGAACGTCTCAATTGCAAATACTGTCACCTCATTTGCGGCACTAGACACAATGAAACCCATAAGGTTTTTTAAAAAGAAACTTTCACAGTAGGCAAAAAGCAAAAAGCAACAAATTTTTAATTAACTGTGAGCCTTCTTTCCCAAGGAAGGCATTTCTCCCTCCGTACAGATACGTGAGATTTCCTAGGAAAGCTGGATGTATTTCCTTCCTAGCTTTAGGCTACAACTAAGTGGGTGACAGCCACTATCTTTGCGTAGACAGCGTTTCACCATATAATAAATTCGAGCTTCCTCCCCTGCCGCTATTTTCACAAAGCCCTTTCAGACACGCATTATCATCGACTGTCAAAACAAGAAATTTATACATGCGATACTAAAGGTCTGAAGACTCCCATTAAAGCAAGAATATGTTTCTGTGCATTTTATAGCCACTAACTATAATTACAATATAACCAATTATCTAATTATTGTCCAGACAGTCATGCTACATTTCCCCATAAAATAAATTCAGCCGTCCAATCAAGTAACATGCATCAGTTACCTGTTGGCTGCAAGCATTAGAAGCAATAAAAATATATTTGGAAATTCCTTCAAAAATTTCCCACGACCAACATCCCATCAGACATGGTGGTATGTATGACATGGGGCAAAGCGACCGTACATCCAAAGAATGTCACCAACAAATTATATAACAGAATATTGGCACGTATTAAACATTGACAATATTGACACATATTGACAATATTAAATAATAATTATTTATTTACCATGACCTCACCATCTATGTTATGTCCTTTGATGCTACTGCCTGAAAATGGCAAAAGTGGGCCGCACATACAAAGACTCCATGTCACAACAGGGCAGAAAGCACTCTGCTTCAAAATCAATTCAAGCTTTTTTTACCCTCCAAATACGCTACCAACTGCTCCAACCACAACAAAAAAAAAAATCAAGCAGAGGGAATTTTAATGCAAATAGGGCTTGCATGGCCAACATTCAATTGCTGCAGCTGTGCTACCGAACAATGCCAAAATGACACTAACATTTTTCCAATGCCAAAGCACAATGGATTACAGGGTGACAGCAGAAGCGAGCTTACTATGAAACGCAATGCATGCAGCACAATAAATCCACGCTCCAAAGTAAACTGAAAGCCAGCGAGGCAAATTATTGTTTCTCACCATATCTGGAGCTTTATCTTCTTGCCTTTCAGTTCGATGGTTTTGATCTTGAAGTCAATTCCTGAAACATGGGACGCATTTACCACATAAGCTAAAGGAAAGTGCTCACGCAAAGGATAAAAATTTTTAACATGCAAAACCACTTGAACCAAATCTACATCACGCAACTCTTCGTGAATGCACAACAGCAGTTTGGCCAAACCCCAAGTTCATAGTCAAAGGTTGTACACAGACTATACGGACACACTGCAAGTCCCTTTTAAACAAGCGAGACACGACAAGAAAACCATGAATAAAGCGCCAGCATAAAACAATACATGAATGGCCTTCATTACTGTAGTCTACTGCATTTGTGTTCTAGCAACATCTTGCACTGGCCGAACTGTTCTTCCTGAATTTGGGTTCAACGGCGTCCAGTGCTGCTCCCTGTGACCACCACTGCACTTTGTAACTTGCTATTGTTTATCACTGCTGGTATGTAGTGTGCCTTGTGTTGAATACTATATTATACTTCCTTGTTGAACTTGAGAGTCTATGCTTACTGCTGGGAATGTTCAGCTAAGCTATGCAGCATATCCACCTATATGTGTTTCGACGTAAAAAGACTCTTAAGGGGACTGTCTACCACTTGGAAAATTTTTTTCGATTATGGTGAAAATGAGATGATCGTAAACGAGCATGCCTGTACCCCACAAAAAGGGATTCATATTTCTAACTTGGCCCTGGAAGTTGCCAAAACAATGAATGATGGTGCCATCCCCAGTGATATGGGTTCAAGTGTAGCGTAACCTTGGATCCAAGTGTAATGAAACATCAAGAAAAACCCACACATTTTCAATTATCTTGCTTAAAATCAAATATTTATTACTTCCAACTGTTATGAGCATCCCTATGTATATATAATGGGCAATGAAAAAGATCAAAACATTCCTGAAACTTCTGATCACTTTCCAGCTAAACCAATGCAAGCTTGTAGAATTCAAATGGTATGCTTTGTTGCAATTAAAACGGAAAATAGATGAAGGACAGTAGACAATCCCTTTAAGTTATGTGTGTTATGCCATTCATGCTTGCTACCTCTTCTATGCTTTAAAGTCTTTCTGGTGGAATGCATGTACTGTCCTTTTGTTTCTTTTAATAAAACTGAATAGATGTGTTATCACCCTACCACATTCACTCTTTTTTTTTTTTTTGATGGGCCAACAGGCCCTATGCATTGTAACAGGATGGGATGTCGGCCAATTGGTGCTTAATTTTTGGGAAACTGTGTACATTTAAAGTACATATGTGGAAGAAAAAGAACACAAAAGTAACAGAATGCACATAGTGTGTGTGTCTTTTCTTCATCCAGTGCATCAATAAAAAAAAGCCTTTTTACTTGTATCGAGGCAAATTTTGTCACTTCAACGAATTTGTTTTAACATAAAGTTTGCATTTCAATATTTTCTTTTATGCTGAATCATCAATAGTGCTCTAGTTCCGCTACTAGTGATGTTCCAGGACTTGAAACACAACAAATGCAGAATTTTTCGGTAGACCACTAAGACCTCTATAAGTACTACCTAAACATAGACGTGGCTTTGACAAAGCTTGCATGTCAACATTTTCTTTTATGCTGAATCGCCAATGGTGCTGCAGTTCAGCTACTAGTCATATTCCGAGATTTGACACACAACAAATGTAGAACTTTTCGGTACATCAGTAAGACCTCGTAGGTACTACCTAAACATTGACGTGGCTTCGAAGTCTAGTCTCTCGACGCGGCATACAACTAGATTTCCCTGGCCAATATGTAGATTACACGCTATTTGGCCGTCCTGTGTTATCGTGTGCGGTTAACAACACACTACCAGCTGCGGAAACGTCACCCTAATCCTTAATACTTCCAAACGTAGCAAATGCCAAGTCAGAAAAAAACCTTAGCTTCCGGAGCAGGGGAACAGCTGTTGGCGCGCCTGCCCTACGCTAATAATTCAGTACGTAACCTTTGAGAAAGAAAACGAACAAGAAACAGCACCCTGCCCAACAAACGCCTTATCTTGTTTCCGCGAACACCGCCACTGCTTCCTACGAAGTGTGCGGCGCTATTAAAAAAGGTCGCCGGAATAAATATGCCGCGTTCAAAACGCTCTTGCCAACACGTCAGCGTACGGCCGTGGCGACAGACAGGTAAGCCCAGACGCCCCACCCCCCCATGGAGTTCTTTAACCCCACGCCGGCGGCGCTAATATAGAATAAAAATACGGGAGGAAAAGTCACGAATCGGACAAGGCAGCGGTCGAGCCGAATAACAGGACAACTGCGAAAGGCGTCGCTGTCCTTTTTTCAGAGCCGTTGGCGTTGCCGAACTCTCCTCGCCAGTCAGCCGACACCTAAAAAACCGAAGCAAGGTAAAAACCAACCACTCCCCAACAGCGCGCATCGTGCAAACGCGTTCGTCAGCTAAAGTGGAGTGGACGCGTTCTGTAATCGCGTGCATTGGCAAAAAAGATACCGCCTCTCACAAAAAAAGAAGCAACCGACGTTGTTGTCGCAGTTGAGCTCATCTCCTAACAAGAACCCCGCACGTCCACCGTTCATATCGCCTAGAAGTGGCGCAAGCAAATGTCGACGAACGCGTCTCGATGATGTTCCAGTTGACGCCGTGAGCGTGTCTTCACCGATGACGAGTTGAAACGACGTTTAGATGAAGGTTTCCGATCGGTTACGAGCTAGCAGACCTTGACGGAAGGTCGTTTTGGAAATAGTCGCTCGGGGGGAGCGGCTTCGTCGGTCGCCGGCTGTGGTATCGCGCAGCACAAGCGGTGGGGGGAAGTCGGCTATCGCGCTCTCGACAGCGACCAACGAATAACCAAACGCACACACAAAAAGAAGCATGGGTGTTACCCCCCGGTCCGATTTCGAAGACATCGGCAACGCGGGAGGGGGGAAGAGGACCATAAAGCGAAGACACAAGGGGAGGGGAAGGGGGGAAACAGAAATAAAAGAAAAGCCTCACCTATGGTGGAGATGAATGTGGTGTGAAATGCGTCGTCGGAGAACCTAAACAGAATGCACGTCTTTCCGACTCCGGAGTCGCCGATGAGGAGCAGCTTGAAGAGTAGGTCGTAGGTTTTCTTGGCCATCACGCCAAACTTACCCCCCTCGCAATGGCTGACTCGTCGGAGCACGGAAAACGCCTCAACAGCGGCGGCAGCGCAAGGCGATCACGTCGGCCACCGACGGGACACGGTTGGGGGCTTATCTCCAAGGAGCGCTGGCCAAAGCACCGCAGGGCCAGTCGTTGCACACTCGAGGATCGGCGACACCCGCGATTAACGCCACGAGCGAGTCATCGGCGGCGTTCAACAGCACACAGCCCTCCCTTCGTATTTTTTCCAGGCCTAACCAAGCGCTCGCTAGACTTGCGCACGGAGTCGGTCGCTGCGAATGGTCCGGTGACGTCACGAACGGCGCCGCGTGGAGCGGATATCCGGTCGAGCTGGGGCGTTTTGTCTCTCTCCACCGGTGACGCGTTCTTATTTTCGGTTTCATTTTATTTTTATTTTTTCTCTCGTACGGTAGCGACATCAAAGGCGACGTCATCTACTGCGCAATCACAAAAACACCGAGACGCGCTCTCCGTTGCCGCTTGAAACTGCCGGTACATTGTGGCTTAAATCGAACGCGTTCGGCGCGTTCGCGACCGCTGTGCCGTCCAGTGAACGCGCGTTGGAGTGATGTCCTTGCGTGTTCGATGCTGCAACGTTTTACGATGCCGCACTCTACACCGTTAGGAGAGTAAAGAGTTCTCTTTTATGAGTGCAGTGCACTTATACATGCACCGACGACTGCTAACGTGTAAACAGAGAGAGAAAAAGCCGGTTTCTTTCTCTGAGTGCGAAGGCGCGGTACTTCGGTTTCGGAACGCGCACATCAAGACCACGCGCGCAAGATGTGACAACGCACTCCCGTTTATCGCATTCGTCACGGGTCTTTGCTCCGCGTTGCGCACGACGCGATGTGGGAGGGCAGCCGACCCCCCCTCCTTGTGCATCTAACTCGTACAAAAATATTTTCGTCGTGACGCCATGCATGTCGGACGCCTACAATCGCGCCGCGGAAGGCTGCGTCCGTGTAAGGAACGCGTGCACAGCGAACCTACTTACGCATGCAACACGCGCGCGACACCGATGCAGCATGTGGCGTACGCTTGCGCATCAGCAGATTAACATCCTGCTGATACGTAGTTTCTTGCGAATTAAATCACGTCAACAAGCATTAAGTTAAAACGGGCTACTATTATAAATCGCGAATAGATGCAACAACCAACACTGAAGCGTGCACATCGCATTAATAATAATAATAATAATAATAATAATAATAATAATAATAATAATAATAATAATAATAATAACGAGTTTTCTTGAAAACAACAAAAGCAAACGCAAGTACATAAACATCGTTAAAGTAATACCTAATGCACATAAGGGTGTTTTTTGTATGTTTGTTTGTTTGAATATCTTTACGACCGCCTAAAGGAAAATTAAACTAAAAAGATATAAATACCTTTATCGCAGGTCTGATTCTCATCATTGCACCCTGGGTGACGTAAGGTTATGCAAGGTATAATTACGCGATTGACCCTTCGGGAAGCAACTAAAACTAATGATTTGACAAATATAGGATGCAGTACATTTGCGGGCTGGCTTACCCTATATTTTGTGGTCATATATGCCAGGGGTGTACCTGATTTTATTTCCGGGGGAGAGGGGTGATACCTCCTCTCTGTGTCGTTCGTGTGTGTATTCGTATGCGTGTACTGCAACAGCCAACACAGAAACGTGGACACCACACTAAGGGTAATTTATTCACTTATTTATTTCTTTTCAAATACTGCAGCCTAGTGCACGGCTATTGCAGGAGTGGGGTACGTAAATACATCAGGAACGAATAACAGTAACATCACAACTTCTTCAAGAGAAGAAATATCGTCGCATCACAACCGGGTACAAAAATATGAAACAAATAGGATATTGATGTCATTCAAGTGCCTCCAAAAAAATCTGATATACACATTTCCCGAACCAAACAAGGTAGAGCCATGATAATATATAACAGGATAATATATAACTAAGATCATATATAACAAAGTGTACATACAAACTCCAAAAACTCCGGAGGGGGTAACTCCCCCCTCCATTTATACGCCAGTGATATCTACCTTTCGCTTTTTGAGAATTATTTGGCATTACTTATTCGTATAAAAACCGACGGCAAAGCTTTTCCACTCGAACTGGGCATTGACGCAGTATGTGCGAGCATGAAATCATCGTATCGCACTCTCACGTCACATATTTATGACAAGCACCCGCGATGAGTGGGGTGTTGCGCAACCGTCACAATGAAACGTTGCAACGTCTACCTATAGAATTCTATAGTCGTGTCTTACACACATGGCATCGGTGAGCTCACAATGTGTTCTGCGCAAACAAGCTTGTGTATGCACTTGCTCCGGAAATAATCTGTTGTGCATATCCTCATCATGTTTGTAAACTGCATATAAATGTTAAGTCAGCTGATAAAAGGGCAGACAACGAGATAATGAAATGTCGTCGTCCTCCGGTGTTACTTCTCATCATTCTAGGAACTCACCGGCACTCTGCTTATAAACCACATGAACTGCAAAAACACGCCCTTTCCGCGCTCAGAATTTAAGGGTGTAGCATAGGCGTGTTTTGTCAGACTTGCACCCTTTTAGGGAAACTTCCGAAAAAAGAGAGACGATATGTGGCTCCATTGACCTTTTTTTCTTTTGGGACATTGTCCACCGCGGTGGTCTAGTGGTTAAAGTCCCTAGATTTTCCGCTTTAAACATATATTTAGGGACTCTAGGTTATGTTGCTCGACCGTGGACCCAAAGGACGCAAGCTCGAAGCCGGCCACGGCGGTCGCATTTTCGGTGGCGGCGAAAATTGTAGGGGCCCGTATACTGTGCATCGTCAGTGCACATTAAAGCGTCGTCAGTGCGCATTAAACGTAGTCAAAATTGACAGGGCCTTCCAGTACGGCGTTCCTCTCCTTTCCACTATTTAATTCCCTTCCCCCTCCTCCTCCTTCTAAAAGCTGAGCCGTGCTCCCGACAAGGGCTGCAGAAAATGGCGTCCTTTCCTTAGCCAACTAAACCACGGTTACCATTATTTGGGGAATTGGCACTGCTCAAGGACAGCTGACCAATATCAGGTCATGCACAACATTTCTGATGCGAGTGTAGGCCAGTAAATGCTTTCCTCATAAAATTTAAATAAAGGTAACGTACAAAGTGGTTGGCTTTCCGCATTTCGTCATTGCTTTACAGGCAAATCAAAATAGATTTTTGGTCAAATTATTCCCAATAAACACATTTCAAGACGTTTTACGGAACACCTTTTATGAGGAGTTGAAGGCAACCGTGCAATATTATCGTTCTGTCTTTCTCCATTGCAGTGTGGACGCACGTATGTCAAAAGAACGTGGCTTTCCATTTAATCGTTGTATTCGTGTAGTTAGGCATGCATGACTGAGAAGTACAGCTTACCGATTGACCCCATTCTCTCTCTCTTCACTTCTCTCTCGTTCCTGCCATTTTGCGTAAATGGGCGACGTAAAGTGAAGCCGTCTTGCAGTTCCTGGTTGCCTCGAGATAAGACTTGATCGCTGTCTTGCATTGCTCCCAATCGATAACGCGTTGCTACGACGCTACACGTGAGACGGGCCGCTTCATCGAGAATTATAATAGCGCAAACACACGACGAACCTTCAGGGGAGTTAACGTCATTCGAGGCAGTTATGGACGTCGATTACGCCGGAAAGGCGACACATAAAAGCAGCTTCATGGCCGCCAGTTATAATAAGCGTGGTTCGGTTAAGGAAAGGACGATATATTTTCCGGCAGCCCACGTCCGGAGCACGGCTCAGCGTTCGTGGCATGGGGGTTGTACGGAAAAGGGAATGAAAGAGTAGAGAGGAGAGGAATGCCATCATCGAGGGCTCCGCACATGTCGACCACCGGGGTTCAAGTCCACCGCGGTGGTGTAGTGGTTATGGTACTCTGCTGCCTCAAAAAACGCGGGTTCGATTCCGGCCGCGGCGGTCGCATGCATTTTCGATGGAGGCGAAGATGCCAGAGGCCCGTGTACTGTGCGTTGTCAGTGCACGTTAAAGAACCTCAGGTGGTCTAAATTTCCGGAGCCCTCCACTACGGCCTTTCCTCTCTATCTCTTTCACTCCCTTTCCCCCACCCCCACGGACGCTTAGCCGTGCTCCCTACATGGGCTGCGGAAATTAGCGTACTTTCCTAACCGAACCACACTCAATCAATCACCAGGGTTTAATAAACGCGAAATGTGTGTATTTTGCGATGTCAGTGCGAGGCCTGTGTGTATACTTAGCTATATATATATATATAGTGAAATGCGACCGACCGGTCATCGTTGTCGGGTTTGAACCCGTCACTGCCTTACCAACTTTCAACAATTGGGGAGGAGAAGAAGGATAAAAAGCGAGGGGGGGGGGGGGGAGGAGGCAGTACTTTGGCTGCACAGTTCAATAGTCTCGATTACCAACTGAATTCCGCAGACATATATAGTATAAGAAGCTGTTGGAATGACCGTTGCGTACAGGAGCTTCAAATACTGATCACAGCTATGATTTATTTTGTTCGCGCGCCTTAATACATATACAGAAGTACTTCCACAGAATATTCTACCCGGTTTTCGACTAATATGAGGATGTGGTCTGTATGACATTCGGCTGCTGATCCGAAGAACGCGGGATTGCATTCCGGCCGCGGCGGCTGCATTTCTGTGGAGGCGAAATGTGAGGCCCGTGCAACGCGCGACGTCAGTGCACGTCGAAGAACCCCAGGTGATTGTGTGTGTGTGTGTGTGTGTGTGTGTGTGTGTGTGTGTTGTGTGTGTGTGTGTGTGTGTGTGTGCGTGCGTGCGTGCGTGGTGCGTGCGTGTGTGTGTGTGTGTGTGTGTGTGGTGTGTGTGTGTGTGTGTGTGTGTGTGTGTGTGTGTGTGTGTGTGTGTGTGTGTGTGTCGCGAAATCATTTAGGCGCATGCGAGAACTTGATAAGGAGAAGGAATGCGAATGTGCACACTCACACGCAATGCCAACTATTGGTCTGAGAAGACTGACTCTTCCCTGGCTCTGCCAGCACGGTCACCAAGTTCGTTGGCCCGTCAGTGCGTGGTGCCGAATCTTTGATGATCTGTTTATAGGGGACCAGACCATCAAGCTTATCCAATATGCGAGAAGAACGTCACGTCCACTAAGCATACACGTTCCTGTTCTCTTTGGCAACACAGCGTTGCTCAGCGCTTGTCCTGGGTAAGATAAGGTTCACCGACAAGCGACTGCATATGAGATAAGATGCGCCTTACCTCTTCCGCAACGCTGAAATGAATGTCCGCGTTATCGGTCTGGGACAAAAAAAAAAAAAAAAACCCCAAAAAACAGCGACCGGAATATAATCTCGAGGAAGCGAAAAGATCGCGAAACGGATTCACGGTTACGTCATTCTTCCTCGTAATTCAGTGGGGATGGTCGGTAATCCGTGCTCTCGCATGCATAATTAGGTGAATAATACGATCGATAAGTTGAAGGTCGTCATTTCGACATATATGAGGGCTGTGTGCACATGGAGTGGTCATTTCCTTACGGCGGCGAATTGCTCTTCCATCGCACTGATTCATCTTCTCTTCATACCACAATTATTCATAATAATTTCTGGACGTTTTGCGTCCCAACAGGCCACGATATGATCACGAGAGACGCCGTACTGTACGGTCCCGGAAATTACGACCACCTGGAGTTCTCTAACGTGCGCTGGCATCGCACAGTTCACGGGCCTCAACACTTGGCCTCTATCGAAAACGCAGCCCGCCGCGGCCGGGATTCGATCCGCGGCCTTCGGATCAGCAGCCGAGTGCCATAGCCAACAGTCAATGTCTTATCCAGAATTTTATTTCCTATTTATCGTTTTTTTTTTGGGGGGGGGGGGGGGGAAGGGGGGACGGGAGGGTGTAACCCATGGTGTTACCAGAACGCGAAGGGGGGCGGGTGTGGATACGGAGTTATAGGTTAGCAGGAAAACTTTTGGGGGTGTGTGGACATCCACCTGGGCGAGGCGGGAAGGGTTGGGGGTGTATAGGCGGCTGTAGATGGGGTGTTGTATAAACCCCTGCGTGGCACCGTAGCGAGGCCTGTCTCACAGTTACTACACCTCAATTACGAAGTACCAGCAACGCCCCATGTGCTTTTCTTGGTTTCATTATCACTTGGATAAATGTTTGTGTCTAGCGCACACCATACACACGCACGCGCAATGACAGATGGACAGATACGCACATACGAACGACCCTCGATTTGTTCTCAAGCTTGCATTCACGTCCATTCCTAAATATTTCTTACAGCGTGTAACCATTTGACCTTACTGTCATTCATTTGCTATTTTTGATACTTTCATTGATTATCTCGTGTTCTCTGATCCATAGTCTAATAAGCTATTGCAGTGACTTCATAAAATTGTTTTATTTCTTTTTTTCACGTGTATGTGTGTAACTACGTATGACACGCTCTTGTGAACGTGGCCATAATTTGGAGTTTGTGTGGGCTTTACATTTATTTCACTGTGTTGCTACTTTTGCTGTTTACACTTCGCATTGCTACTTCTTCATAATTATATGGCTTGTTCCTTCCCTCTATTAATGTTTGATTTTGTTTTACATTTATTAGAGCTATTTCTTGCTCAATATGTATTCTCGACGCCTCGAAATGTTTGTTCGCGTTGTCTAATTGTATTTCTTTGTACTTTTGCTCCCTGCCTGGGCCCGTTTTTTTGGCCTACAGTATTCATTAAATAAAAAAATAAAAATAAATGAAATAAATACAGAAATTCAAAACTATATATACATTGGCGTTTTGCGAAGACTGCCTCCATCTTGTCCTCGTAAAATTGTGTCGTAAAATGAGCGAGCAATCTTTAATCGTGACTTACATTTGCACGAACATGAAGAAGAAATAATTAGACTGGAACTTCTGTTAACATTCCCAGAAACACATGTGTACGAGTGTCATGTCCTTTTTCGGTATAATAAGTTCGAGGTTGGCTCCAGGACAAATGCTGAAATGCCGTTGAGCAAACTCTCTTATGTTTAAAAAATATATTAATATATGTTCACAATATTATGATACTACGCGCGAAGCGTTGGTGGTTGGTAATAACTTTATTTGGTAACAACTTTATTTTCGCGGAATTATTATTATTATTATTATTATTATTATTGTTGTTGTTGTTGTTGTTGTTGTTGTTGTTGTTGTTGTTGTTGTTGTTGTTGTTGTCGTTGTTGTTGTTGTTGTTGTTGCGTTACATTAGTCTGGCAGACCATGCAAAGTCAGACACACAGTAACCTCGGTGGTGGTGCCACAGAATGGGGCTGGAGGTGGGGGGGAGGGGGGGGAGGGGGCGCTGTAGCGCACGTTTTCAGGGCGTATGCAGAAGACAAAACAATTGACCTCACTCAAAGATGTAACAGTGGTTTCGGTCGCTTATAACGAAGCCCTGCGATACAACAAAAAGGCGTTGTTCAGTTTCAAATCAAAATTACCTCATTTCTGCCGCTACAACTTTGCCTTGGCGAACTTAATGACAGTGTCTAAATGACGCGTGTCATAAACAGCCATCCTGTAAAGCTTCTTCTCTGCACGACATACATTACACTTTTCTTTTTTGTCAAGCAGGTAATGCTGTGCTATGCAGGAACGTATAGCCAAAACTTCACATTGGGTAGGGAAGAAGGGGGAAGGGGGGGTGCTTTTACGGGTCTTTATGTGCGCTTCTATGTGTGTGTGCGTTATACCACGCGCTCGTGCACTTCTTTCTTTCTTTCTTTCTTTCTTTCTTTCTTTCTTTCTTTCTTTCTTTCTTTCTTTCTTCTTTCTTTCTTGTCAAAATGGTCAACGTTAAAGATGCTCTGCAGCATTTCTTTTTAAACCTAGATGTGGTGCCTCTCAGTCGTCGAGGCGCCAGTGAACACGTGAATTCACAGCACGCATCGGGGAATTCGCAGCTTTGGTTTCAAATACAAATGGAAACGGCCTGCTCTTCCTTGCAACAAATTACGTCACAAAAAAAAAAAACACCGACTGTACGTCGCTTGACTTTCTTCGGTTTTCCTAAAGAGATAAACACACAAATTTTCTTCATTTCTTGAATGCAGAACGAAGAAACGAAGCATTACCGAACCTGTTCCCGCTATCGGGAAATCAGCCAATGCCATTTATGCCTCAAGTGACGTAGACGATGCTCTCTGTGACGCGATTTGTTGAAAGAAGAGCGTGCAATTTTCAGCCATATTTGAAGCCAAAGTTCGAATCCACTGGGTGCGCGCGGAGCAATAATATTTCGCTCACATGTTCACGGGAGCCTACAGGAACTGGCACAATTTTTTATTTGATTTGTGGGGTTTAACGTCCCAAAACCAGCTATGATTATGACAGACGCTGTAGTTGAGGTCTCGGGAAATTTCGACCACCTGGGATTCTTTAACGTGCGCTGACATCGCACAGCGCACGGGCCTTCACATTTCGCCTCCATCGAAATGCAGCCGCCGCGGCCGGGATTCGATCCCGCGACCTTCGGATCTGCAGCCGAGTGCCGTAACCACTAGACCACCGTGGCGGGGCTGGCACAGTTTTGTAAGTATATGTTCAGAAAAATGCTGCAGGACCCTCTATACAATCTCACCGTCATCGACATTTCTTGCGTTGCATAGTACATTTTACGAGCGCTAACAATACACGCAGAACTAAACGTGCACACAGGATGAAAGACTTCTACTCTATAATATAGTAAAAACAAATTAACCCAACTTTCATAGTTAACTTCACTACAGCGGCAGAGACTAGACCTGGCACGGTGGATCTATAGTGGCTATGGTACTCGGCTGCAGATCCGAGGGTCGCGGGCCGAATACCGGCCGCGGCTGCTGCATTTCGATTAGGCGAAATCTTGAGGCAGTGTGCGATGTCAGTGCACGTTAAAGAGCCCCAGATGGACGAAATTTCCGGAGCCATCCGTGTCTCTCGTGATCACATCGTGGTTTTGGGACGTGAAACCCCAGAAATCGATCAGAGGAAGAGACGACGCAGCAATGTATGACCCAATCCAAGCCCGACCCTTTGAGGCACATCTCAGTTTCTCCAGGGCACTGGAGCCCTACAGCAAATGCTTCCTAAAATGACCTTCCCTTGATAAGCAGGAGTAACGATACTCATGCATCTCGTGCGTCTACTGGTTAATTTGCTCCGGCTGTATTCGAAGTGTCTGCGTCAACGTGACTGACGTAACTGTAGTCTTTTAACTTCGATTATTTTGCTAGTAGCACACATGGAGGCTCAGTGTAAACGACGAAGTAGGGGCCTGAAAACATTCTGTGTCCGCGTTTGAACTTTGCTTACGAGGATTTAAGAGCAAAGGTTGAACGACCTTGAGCAATCTATAGGACACACTGGGGAATCTCTCCTCCCGTGCATCAGTTAATTGCTCTTAACACCGACTTGTTGTTTCTGATTGCTCGTATGTTGCACAGTTCAGGCTATGTACCACCGTCGTTGCCAAATGTCTATGTCTGTGTGCAACAGTAAAATATCTAATAAATTAGTACGTTAATTACAATGCAATTTTCAGCTTTGTTCCCCCCTATAAAGCAAAGATTCATTTCAGATGATCCGGCACACTGCTCTCCAAAGCCTATGGAATATACATGACCACGCAGTTGAGCATGGGAAATGGTTCATAAGTGTCAACGACCCGTGCGTGTATATCTTATAAGCAGTGGCGGATCCAGACGAGGAAAAGAAGGGGGGGGGGGGGAGGTCCGGATGTCCTGACCCCTCTCTTAATGCTTGAATGCATGCCCCCAAGAAAAGGACCTATATTCCAGAAACATCCTTATAGGTGACGCAGAAGCTTGTTGCCATGGGCGAGTTGGTTGAAATCATAAGAACACATTTTTTAGCGGAAAATGTAGAAAGACAGACGTTAAAAGGAAGAAGCAGCAGGTCTACCTGTTGCTTCTTCTTCCTTTCTAAGTCTGTTTTTTTCATGTCACGCTAAAGGATGTGTTCTTATAAGCGACGGCTCTCGCAAGCATAATTAGGTGAATTATGCTTTTGCATCTCTTTGAGTGCGCTTCTATGTCTGTGTGCATTGTACACGTACACATTGTGAAAATTTCGTGAGGCTGGCTACGCCACTGTGCATTACAGTATCGTCCACGTGATTCCGCATTCTCATCCGCTTCGCGACCTCGTTCAAATGACGTTGCAACAGATAAACAAACAATAAACAAATGGCGTTGCATTTTACCGAGAAAAAAAATGCCACTCGAGCTTGTGAACCGGGAAATTCGACCTCCTCGTTCTGTAACGTGCGTTGACGTTCGACGCTCTATCAAACTGGGGACATTCTAAACAAATAATGAATGGACATAGGTCACAAACGTTATTGCAATGCACACAGTACTGCGACACGTGAATATGTGAGCAGGGCAACTGCCCACGTATATGTTGTTATTGCTGCTGCTATAACTGGAAAATACCCACGACTGGGATAACCACATTGTAGCGATAAAAATTGAAACCAATACCACCTATGACAGAAAGGCTTACAAGGCTACAGGTGTGCCTCACGGTGGAATAATTTGGTCTACCTGCATGCAAACTACCTCGTTCTTCTCCTCCTACGAGTTAAATACTGCATGTGTTCATTTAGAATCTTGATATTGACGGGTGTTACCCACGATGTCACCACAACGCGGGAGGGTGTGACTACAGAGCTATCGGTCAGCTGAAGAACCTTTGGGGGGTGTGGGGATGCGCCGCGGGGTCTTGCATAAATCCCCGAATTAATGCTGCCTTGCACTGCCAAGCTGGATCATGCGTTCACCACGTGGGGATGCGTCAGAGGAGTGCAACTTCAGCTTTCCGCAGTTCCTTGATTGCACCAGAAAACAAAGTTAAAGAGATTAACGGACTTACGCTTAGTTTGCTCCTTGACAGAAGGGTAAGGCGGATTGTAAAGAAGTTCGAGTGACGCGACAGTACGCACAAGCGCTCACGTTGCTGAGGTCAGACGCGTGTTCAAGCAGTATAGAGCAGTACCCTTGTGGGCCTCCTCGGCAGGCGACGTCCCGAGTAATGTTGGTCCTGAGTCCGTGGTCTCGTATCGTCCCGTGGGCTTAGAAAATCAAGCAATGTCCGTATTTCACACTCAAAGAATACACAGCAAAAGAAGGAGCGAGAGGTTTGTCAGCGTCATAGGCATGACAGGGGTGCAAAGGGGTACGTGCCACCCTCAAGACCATTTGCATCCCCCTACCCCGGCCCACAGAGCCACACCAGCAGTACACCTTCCCGCCAACCCTCTTGTCGCGATGGAAGGGAGGTTTGCCCCCTTTCAAGACAAAATCCTGCTGGTGCCTATGGTCAGTGTACATGTGTAAGTACATACGTCTACATGAGGTTATAGCTGATACCAAAGCCCATTATCTAAAGCTTATGCGGAACACTGTGGAATGGAGTATAAAGGAAATAAACGGCGATAAAGGGGGATATGTGTTACATAAAGTCCAGTCATAATCACAAACGTGCACCCCATTGGCGGATCCAGAGGAGGGAGGGCGGGGGGCCCAGAGACCCTGACCCTTACTTAATTTCTGGCCGCGTACCACCTGGAATACGACTTACCAGGTACCCTGATCCTCCCCGTACAAATCCTGCATCCGCCTCTGGTTGCCGCACGCACATTTGTCCACCGTGCCGACACGGGAACAGTTACAGTGAGAATTCGCATAAGCGATCTATACAGTATAGTTTAGACGAACTTGACGGGCGAGTTGGTACATCTTGACAAACGGGAAGGAACTGCGCAAAAAGACGACCACACAGAAGAGAGACACTGCGCTCCTGTCTGGTTTATGTGGTCGTATTTTTGCGCAGTTCCCTCCCGTTTCGATCTACACAGAAAGGTACACACAGTGTCAGACAAGCTTGGTACGGCGTGCGGTCAACAAGACGGCCTGCTCTATCTGTCAAGGAGCGACGTTTCAAGAGAGGAAGACGATCGCGGTCTCGCAGCCACGCGACTTGACCTCGGCCTTCGCGCTGCTGTGGCACGAAGTGAAAACACATCCCGACGGGAAGGGGGGCTTGCTTCGCGAAAGTATTTCTAGGTCACTACGCGTGGCGTCGCAAGGTCGGAAGGCTGTGCGCGCATTCGCTTCGAGATGGGCGAGAAGAGCCTTTGAGACTCGATCCCTCTGGGCGTCGTCCGCATCGTACACGTCATCGAAGAGGCACTCCAGAAATGTGCGGCGTTGTCGTTGTCGAGTGTGCCAAGGGAAGTGGAAGGGCGGGCACGGCCTGGGTTTATAGAATCAAATCATCAAAGAAAGAAAGAAAGAAAGAAAGAAAGAAAGAAAGAAAGAAAGAAAGAAAGAAAGAAAGAAAGAAAGAAAGAAAGAAAGAAAGAAAGAAAGAAAGAAAAGGATGCGGTGATCATAAAGAGAAAGTGGCGCTGGGTGTTGGTGGGGCGTTGTGAAAGGGCGGTGGTCGGGCACAATGCCAGCGAGGTCTCCTGGAGATCTCGAGGGTGGGCACCCCTCCTTATGTAATGACGTCGGTGGCACGCTGTGCGAGTGAGATGGGTAGCGCTTGATGGCTCGAGCAAAGCAGGAGGCGGCGCAAACCGAGCGATCTGATGGCGCTCGACTTTTGCTACGGTAATTTTGCTTCGGCACCGGTCATCGTTGTACAAGAAGCGTCGAGACACGAAAAGAAGTCAAGGGGTGCAGCGGGGGGGGGGGGGCTGCATAGATTCTTCTAAAACGCTCGTACAAGGGGTGTGGCCAGCACTCTGTTTTTCGGGGCGATGGAGGATTCTGAATTTCATGTGTGCGTGTACTGTAACGTAGAAGTAACTTAAGATGCACACAGTAGGTGGGGGAAAAAGGTTTCTTAGTGGCGTGCGAAAAAAAAAAAATCATGTTTCAGCGTCCCTCCTTACTTGACTACTCCGAGTGTTCATGTAGGCTCTAAGCAAGATTGTAGTATTGACCCGTACTTCATACATTAATCTTCTGCCTAGTAGCTAGAATTCATAATTATTTTGAATTCTTGTTTCCCTAACCTTTGACGGGTCAGTGACAGAAATTGTTAATTTCAGAAGTCCATTGCCAAACGTGATATTCGCGCTCATCTTTTTTTTTTTTTTTTAATGTGCGATGCAGATGTTCCCTAATTTGTTTGTAGCAGATGGCGCGATTGCGTCACATATTGTATTTCGTTGCGATTCCAATGCAAGCTGCACAGTAGCTAGAGTTCAGTGAGCTCCCATTTAACAAGCCAGTTAAAACGAAATAACTCTTCCAGTCGATTGCTTTGTAGGTTGCAGGTCGCGGATGCGCGACTGGGTTGAATCCATCAGGGCCGAGTAAAAGCCGCCCCCGGCTTCGTCAATGTCGTCATCGGGACATGCACCCTGGTGGACAATAGAAGCTTTAAAAAAATTAGTACTAGCGATGGAACGTCTTTATCAAATGGATAAAAATTTGCGCACTGACGGGACTCGGGGCAATAGCGTTAAAATAATACTTCATGAACTACATGCTAATAAGGCGCTGAAACCGAGGCTGGTTAGCATGACGACGTCGTTGTCGAAGGCGTAGCCAACGTTGCGCGTAGCCAGGTGAAAGGGGGGGGGGGGGGGTTAGATCCCCCCTCCGCTTTCTGCATAGCACTCCTTATGTATTTCGGGGGAGTTCGAAATCCCCACTGCCCCCACCCCTGTGGCTACGTCTATGCTGGCCCACACAAGACAATAACAGCAAGCTAGGAAGCACAAAAATGAGCAGCATCTAACGAAGATTCCAGAAGGTGAGGGGTGTCAGCGACCTTCTGAGTTTGGGCTTTGTAGAGCACACGCTGCATTGGTCGACGTATATTTAGCTAAGCTGACGAATAGCACCAACCCTTTAAGAACCTAAGAAAAAGAAAGTGGAACTTAATTGACCTTGCAGGACTTGCCCTAAGTGTCTAATATGCAAGAATAATAGGCACTTACCAACGGCATCAGCGGCGACGGACACGTATATCTCCGCCCTAAAGGAACTGCGTATTACGCAATCTGATCGTATACCGTAAATCTTCGACCGACTAAAACGGTTTTGACTGCATTCATAACGATATGAGCCCGTATACCAATAAGCAAGCTCGCTAGCTGTTCGCGCTGAGTCATCAGCATGTGATTACTTTCGTACGGTAGTGGGACATGGTCCGTACTTCAAGCTGTGCTGTTTCAATGAAGGTATATGTATTTGAAGTGCTCATAACAGCGGAATGTGTCTGGAACACGAAGCAGGCTGTACTATGGCTGTGCACGTATTAGTGCAAAATAAATAAATAAATAAATAAATAAATAAATAAATAAATAAATAAATAACAAGGCCTTGCGCCGTAAGATGACGGATGTACTAGATGCGCGTTCTCACTGAAGCCGATCGCATCTCTTTCCCGAAACCTTCTCGCCAGTTCTGCAGGCGCATCTGACAAACAGTAGAATAATTATAGTACCGATAACGAGCTATAGCCACAGAAGTCCTGGCTCGGCTCTGATCAGCCGGGTGCCTAGGCGTCGACGAAGAGCATGTCGTCTACCTCGAGACACAGCCTCCGTTTTTTCTGCTGCTGAGGCTTAGGCGAAGTCGGCGGTGTCGCCGCGACCATGACGACCTGGTGCTCGCCGTCAGGACTATGGTCTTTGCCGTCATCGCCATCTTCCCCCGGGTCCGAATCGCTGACGACAACGTCGTCCGCGTGGACATCGTCAGCAGCAGCGACAGGACCGAGAACGGCGTGTTCTTTCAACGCTGAGGTCACCGGTCCTTTGACGTTACGCCGTCCTGCCGCCTTCTTGATGATGTCGCTGACCTTCAGCGGCGTCCTGGGCGCTTTCGGTTTTTCTGCGGTGGCGGCTGCGGTACCAGGAGCTGTGCGTTCGTTCTCGCGGTATACCTGATCGTGCGAGCTTTGAGCCTTGTGCGTGGAGTCTACGGTACCGTCGCTCACAGGTCCCTTATTGTCGATGTTTCCTCGAATCGAATTCTTTCCGGAAACGAGATGCGGCGAACCCGGGACCTGGGCGACGTTAACGTCGCGTCTTTCGGAGGGACTTGTAAACGTCTCGGTGGTCTGGGGCCTCGCACCGCCGCTGCGAGCAGCGAAGACCGCGAAACGCCCGTAGCTTCGGGGAGTGGTGTCCTTATCCTTGCCCCAAAGTTCGCCAAAGTTCTCCGGCCAACCCCTAGGCTTAGCGCTGGTTCCGGTGCGTCCTTGCGTTGCGGTACTCTGGGACGACTCTACGGCGGTGTCCTTGACGGTCTTTGTCTTCAACGGCGACGAAGGTGCCGACGCACTGGGCTGTTCTGCTGGAGGAGGATCGCTTGGGCGATTGGCGAGGTGTTGGGCGAGCTCGCTCCGTACGCGAGCCAGTTCCTGCTGCAGCGTTGCGCAATGCTGCCGGCAGGCGTCGTGGCCCGAGGTCTGGAGGCGCTGCAGTTGTCCCTCGAGCCTCGCGACTTGCTCGTCGCGTTCCAGCTTGGTGGCGATGAGCTGGCAGCGGTACTCCTGTTCCTTTGCCTGCGGACGAGGAGGTTCGATTGAAAAGAGCAAAAGTACAATTTAGAGAAATGATCGAGTGATGTTACGGTGAAGAATTAACCTGATCATTACCGCATTTGTTGTACTCTGATATCTAAAGAAAATATTAATAAGGTGCCCTTCAGTTATCGGGAAAATGGGCACCTTGCCATCGAAACCTAGCTGTGAGCCAACACAATTAGCTCCGCTTGAATGGGCAGTTTTACAATAGGGCAATGCAGTATAGGGTATCGAAAGCTTTGCGTCTTAGGTTACCTAAAGGATCTTTAGGGTTAAATAGGTTTAGGGTTTATGGTTAATCTTTCGAAATAACGTGCGTGTCCCAACCTAACGCAATGAAACCTTTACTGCAATCTTGGGGAAGTTCCGGGAAGGAACAACTGCTTTGCGTTCACATTTGAGGGTGAAAACAGACACTAACTCAATGCACGCTGGGTGTCCAATTCTAAAGCCACCTCGTGTAAGGAGTTCTTGGAGCAATGAACACCCGCGTAAAAGGGAGTTCTCAAGAAGTCTCCAAAAGGGAGTTTTCACGAAATGTCCGCCCTTCTGAGTATCCGCGATCGTATCGGCCGTGCAAAGCCCGGACAAATCGGCTCCCAACGCTCCTTTCTCCGCCCCCAACACACCTTGAGTTTCTCGCGGCACTCCTTGAGCTCGGCGGCGAGCAGCGCATTCTCGCCGACCCTGGCATCGAGCTCGTCGCGCAGCTTGGCGCGCGCGGCCATCTCGGAGTCCAGCCTTCTCTGGGCCTGGCTGCGGTCGCGTATCTCGGCGTCCAGCTGACGTCGCAGCTCGGCCTGCCTCGCCTCGTGCTCCAGCTGTCCGGCGCACACGGAGGCACGGGCGTCGTCCAGGTCCTCGCGGAGCGTCTCGTTCTCGGCGCGCATCCTCTTGAGCCTGGCGGCCACCTCGGCGTGCTCGGCGAGCGCCTGCTTCAGGGCGGCGTTCTCGTGACGCAGCAACTTCTCGTTGTCCTCGGAGAGCCGCTCGTGCATACCCAGGTGCACGATCTCGTCGCGCTGCCGCTGGTGCTCGAACCGAAGCTGGCTGTACGCCTGTCGCCATTGCTGCACCAGCTGGCGCACCTGCGCGGGGTTGCGTAAGGTTCTGCACTAAAGGGATTAACATTGCAGAGAAAAAACTGCTTTACAGCCGAGCTAATGAGAGTAATTAAGAATTAAGGCTTTATACGTCCCAAAATTACGATACGATAGTGAAGCATGCCGTGGTGGAAGGTTCCGGAGTAATTTACCGTTTACGTTTTTTTAAAGCTAGCCGTAATAATACGCGACATTGCGTTACGTGGTATGTTGGCGGAAACATGTCACGTGACGATTCGTTGCGTCATTTGGGCAAGAACATGTCACGTGACATTTCGTTACGTGATGTTGGGTGATCACGTGACATGTTCCCGCCAAAATATCACATGGCTATCAAGTTTCAGTAAAGTGAGCTAGAATATTCTAGCTCACTTTACTAACGGCCAGCTTCGTTGTGATCTGGCCTTGCGTGACCTTGCGGAAGCTGCGTACTTTTATTAATGTTACCTGAATTTAAGTTGTTGTCCTCAATTCTGGCACATACCCACCCTGGGGGATTGGCCAAGATGTGAGAAGTTGAAAGAGCTAAGTCATAAGTACTATGAAATACCAACCAAATCGAATAATCAGAATGGAATTAACTGTGAAGAGTACAAATTTATTAACAGAACCGGCCTGAATCAATTATGAATTTTGCAACAGTGTAAAGCATACATCCCCGTGGAAATGTCCTAATGAGGAAGCTCCCAAAGACAGAATATTGGAGACGGAGAATTCCAACCCAATCCTATAAAGAGAATCTTTTAATGTGAGTTTTCTTAATCATGATAACCGAGTGCATTTTATGAAATAATGTTCTACAGATTCGCCGCAACATGGACACAAAGGCGATGGGACCAGACCGCCCCCTCAGCGTACGTAATTCTTTGTGGCAACATATTTATAAAGAGAGAAAGAAATGAGCTATAACAAGAACCGGAATGAAGAAAGGTTGTCTTTGTTTTTAACTTTATTTTTGAATTATGGTCGATGCTTGCCAATCTCTCAAGAGCAGGTGAGACACATGCACGTGTAAACGATGGGTGAATCTGCACTGAAAGAATACGATGAGAAAGCGCGTGAAAGACGCGCTGATTGAATACGGCACGTGCACACACAACGAATCAAGAGGGCGGCAGAAGCTCCGGGCTCTAACAACGGCGCGCCCTACGTACATGAGCCAAGTTGAGCGCAACGATACGATTGGTTGCGAACACGCGGTTCCCGAGCAGCTAGCTCCAAAAACTAGCAGGAAAAATAAGAAAAACGCACTTGAAAGAAACGTCAAAGCAAAACAGCGCGCGTGCTCCTTGCTCTCATTCAGCTCTTCTCACCTGGTTCACGTCGGTGTTGCTGGCGAGGGACGAGGAGTTCTCGGTGCCCTTGTTAGCCATGTCAGTTTCATTAAATGACATTAACGCAGCGAAAAGAACGGAGAGCGTAAGGTGACGAGGTGCTAGTGAATAGCCACGAAGCATTTGTCAGCGCCACTTCTGGTTGTCGAGGGCGATTACGAGCAGACGACAAACTGTTTCTCCTGATCGCCGCTGTGTCGCCTAGAGCGGCAGTGATGTACAGTTCCTCTGCATTGCTCTGCATGCTTTTCTAACACGTAATGCTTTACCAGAAAAACCGGTGCGAGAAATATCACATGATCAAAGCAAGGCTGTGTTACGTGATGTCGTCACACTGACGGCGCTGTAATGCATCATGTTTGTCGTTTTCCGACATTCGGTCTCGGTATGTGAGGCATGCGCAATGTTGCACTGTTACCGTTTTATCTATTTTAGTGCTTGATATGGAATGCGGTTTTAAAAAATCGCTAATCGAGAGGAGGTGGAAAGCATGCCCAAGTTGTAGGAACCACTAAAATCAATGTTTCTCAAAGGACACGGCAGAAAAGCTCACGCACGCTTTTATGTCCTGCTCTCAGAGCCACAGTAACGTCAAAATCTCTGTGATTGCCAGTAAAACATCTAGGCGTCGGCGATTACACCGGTACTTGTAATTATAGCACGCGAGTAATTACGGCAACGCACGCGAAAGCCCCTCCTCCACGCTTAGCACGCTTCACCGCATAACACCGCTGTAGGGCGGCGAAGCTAACTCAATTTGCGTGCGCTACAGTATGGTGTTCTCGTCGAGATCAAGACTAAACGCCACGCCGTAAATAACAAAGGCCACATACTAGCGAGGCGGCCTCACCTCTCTTTATGTCAGCGAATAGAAGCAATGGTCCAGCGGCAATAATATCTCGGGTTTTCCGTCCGAAAACACATGAGACGCCGTGGTGGATGGAGGGCTCCGGAAATTTCGACGACTTGGCTTCTTCGAACACATCGCACAGTACACGGGCCTCAACATCATTTCGCGCCCGTCGAAACGCAGCCGCCGCGGCCGGGATTCGATCACACTGAGCTGTGCACACATTGCACGCCCACGACCGTGCCTATAGCCTGTTTCAGGAGTTCCGTGCAGCAGAGCCAAGGCTACGAGGCCATCGAGCGCAGAATTCTTCCGAGGCGACACGAAATGCCATTGTTCGAACACGCACACCCCGCTTCAACTTCCCCCTTCCAGGGCTGCATCTGCCACTGCGGCGCCCGTCATTGGCAGATGACAGGCCGCGGAAGGACACGTTTAACATGTGTTCGCCCTCCGGATTGGTCGAAGAGGGCTGTAGCTTCGACAGTGCTGCACGGAACTTCTGAAACAACATTGCATCCCTATGCCCTGCAGACAGCGCTCAAATTTCAAACTAAAGTTGCTTGTCCTCATCTTCGCGGGCGCGCTCTCCAAGGTGGAGGGAGTGACGCTCCGCACCGATACGTGTTGTCGCTCAGCGACGTTGAGTAGAGCTACTGTACATGTTCCCCAATGGGAACATATACAGTAACGCATATACACATATACAGCAGCTAAACTTCCCAGGACGCAGCTGCCAGACTAACAGCGGACACTCCGCGCAGCATCGGCTCGTGTCGCAGAAAATCCGTCGTGCGACGTAGGCGCACGTGGCAGGAAAAAAAAAAAAATCCTGGCAAGGCGCAGATGCGTTAATGAACGAAATTTAACTTCTTGAAGTAAAAGAAAAATGGTAGACCGACTCCACTAAAGCCTACGCACCATAACTCAGATTTATTTGAAGCAGAAAACAATTGTTATGCGGAAACTGAAACACAAACCCATTTTCAAGCATTTCTACCATATACCAACAGTGGCGCGCCGCAGATGCGCCACTGATAGCAGGCGTTGGACAGTGTAGGTTAGTTGCGTGAACATCCTCCAAATGGCGCTTGCGCTATCGTTTAGCAATCCAAAATCATGATTTTGTGCCACTTCAAACATGCTCATCTCTGCTGATATAAATTAATTACAAGAATAGGTGTTGTATAACACTTGGGTACTCAACTTCTGTATTACCAAAATTTTCCATGTGGCCTAGTGAGGAGCTATTAAATGAAGTGTGGCTGAAAAAGGCATTTGCAGCTATTCGTGCGCATTCCGGTATTGTGTGGCGTCCCTTGCCGTAACCAAGAAAACGAGCACTGTGATGTCGTGGCTCACACACCAAGTCGCTCAATGCGCTTCTTTTGCCAAGGCTGGCTGGACTGCTGTTGAGCTATTAGTTTATAAGAGAAAATTAGCATCCAACCTATCTGTAGCACAAGGCTACAAAGAAATCTCAATCGGCAAAGCAAGCGCCTCAGACAGGTGTTGGTCCCGGGTTCGAGCCCCAGAAGAGGACGAATTTTTTGGCAACTAAGAGGCTTTCATTTCTGAGAAATCCGAATGGAGTTCTCTGTAGTGTTGTGCTACAAACAAGTGGATGTGAATTTTCCCTTTCATAAATGTTACTCTACCTCAAAAGGACAGAAAGTTGAGCGAGTTGGTAAGGGTCCAAAGTGAAAAGAATAGGTATGCAAAACATGGAAACGTGTTGTCCACTTCTTCCCCTTGTGTCCGTGTTTTGCACGCCTGTTCTTTTCATTACTCTACCTTGCTGCTTTCCACAGAACTCATTTGTCATGAGAGTTTGTGGCACCATGAAGCACAGTTGAGAACAGGGAGCGGTTTGCTAGTACGCAATTTCATCAAACCTCCGCCTTCCTGTTTAGTTAGCAGCCTGCCCACTACTAGTTCTTGTCCCAAGTGGCGATGCACAAGAATTCTGCCACAGGTGGGCCCCCCCTGCAGGGAAGTGGCTACAGGCACTTGAAAAGGTGGTCAAACAGAGCTGTTTATAGTCTGTGCCGGCTTGATCCTTTAGACTGTTAGTGTCTTCACGCTATAGGAAAGCAAGCTTCCTGTGAAACTTGAACACAAGCACTAACTTAGGAAACACTTATGCTACAGTATCTTAGTCTGATGCACAAACAAAAGCAGCTATTACCATTTGCTGGAGGTGTCAGGATGCAAAAATATGGGCGCAGTTAGCAACCCCTACTCCTGGTTGCCTTGATAACCACCATAGCTCTGTCGTGAGCTGGCTGCCGGCACCACCTCTCTGTCTTGCTCAGTGCTATCTGCTGCTTCTTCTCTGCCACACATGTACAAGCTCAAAGGTACATTCGCTTATGCATACATGTAGCGTGTACCTAGCTGTAAGTGGTTGGTGCCTTGTGCCCTCCGTGGGTGGCAAGTTTTCGACAGTGTGTGTGCGTGAGCAGCAGGTGTAACATGCCGAGGAATCTGGGGAAACTCGCACTGACTGTGTGAGGTCCCAGCTGTTGTGGTGACAAACTGTGAAGGCGTAAGACTCGAAAATGGGATTACTTTGGGCCCCCATGTCCTGGCGATGGTGGTATTAATACCGTATTTACACGATTGTAAATACACTCGATTGTAGGTCGACCCTCCCCAAAAAATCGCAAGCCAAAAGGAAAACAAGCTGACTGGCAGTATGCTTTCACTTTTGACTGT
Organism: Hyalomma asiaticum; assembly: GCA_013339685.2. NCBI lineage: Eukaryota > Metazoa > Arthropoda > Arachnida > Ixodida > Ixodidae > Hyalomma > Hyalomma asiaticum. Next base: position 45,905,171 of record CM023489.1, on the reverse strand, counting down.
AAGTCGACCTCCCAACTTTGGATTTCAAATTTCAACGAAATGGGTTGATGTGCAATCAAGTAAATATGGTATGTGAAAGCCCAAAGCACTGCATGCTTCCTCCACTCGGCAATAACACTTGTCCACAAGATGAGATCCACAGCGTTAACTCAGTCCTATAAAGCAGCTTCGTAAGGTTCGAGGTCACATGTGAAATTCAAAACTAAATGAAACAGAGGAGGCACAAACGCTGCGATGGCAAAAAGGCAGTGCAGCCAAAGTTTCGTTTGAATATGTGCGGATGCGGCAAGTTACGCAGACAACGGTCATTTTTCTATTGGAATGAGTCATTCGCATCAAATCCTAAATATTCTGGATTTACGTCAGCTTCAAAGAGAGTGGACGAACCTCTGGTTGAAGGGAAAGTGCTCAAAAAAGTGGCCGAACTCCCGTGTTTCGTGCACAGCTACAAAATTTGAGCGGTTCCCTGCAGTGTTTGCTATCTGTAGAATGCATCTTTTTTTTTCACCGCGCCAAAGAGGAGACACAGACCCTGAAAATGCTAATTGTAGTCTTTGAAAAATAAACAACACGGACATCTTCGAGTAAATAGAAAGAGCCAGTGTATTTTTTTTTTCTCGAACAGCACACCATCCCCTCAACGACACCACATTAAAAAAAAAAAAGGTCGCCTCCGCCCACAGCACCGCAGAGGGGGAGAAAGAAAACAAACATACAAGTCAGAAATAAACACACGCACATTTCTGGCCATAGAATGCTCGTAGTATTTATAAGTATGTATATAAAAAACCCCAGCCATTACATACAATCTCCTATAGACATGAAGCCAACTTCAGCCGTCAAGTGGGCAAAAATGAAGACGCTGTCAAAAGGTTCGGGACAGGTCAAGCAAATGGAAAGGGGCCAAAAAGAAAGAAAAAGCAACTGGTAAAGTTCGTACACTTGCTGCTCTACAGAGCAATAGAGGGAACCCTAATACTGTACAAGAGAGACAGAACAGAGTGGTGGAAAAAAAAAGTTAAGTCCTAAACATAAAAAAAAAGAAAGCTTGACAAGGCTGGTAGTACGCGGTAGTTGGTACTCCGGCGGTAGCGAAGAGCAGCTGGGTGGTACAGGCATGGCGGTAGTCATCATTCTTGTTTTTTTTTTTGCTTTCTCGAGAGAGGAAATCAAGAGTGGTTGGTGGAGTAGCGTTTGTGGCTCTGTCGCATTCCCGTCTGTACACATCACAAATAAAGGAGGAGGAGGAGGGGGTGCTGGTGGAAGCAGGAACAGCGGCTTGGAGACGCAGGCCTCTCCTATCGTCCTCTCAATCTCCTCAGGCAAAGCCGAAACCTTCGGTACACTCCTGGATGGCCTTGAGCAGCATGGTGCGCAGCTTGTCGTAAGTCTCGTAGGCTGGCAGGTCCAGTTGGTTGAAACTGTCGAGAACGAAGAAATAATGGTCGTCAGAACGAGGTGGTGGGCCCCCTGTGCTTTTGAACTAAATCTGTGCCAATGGCAAGCGTGCGTGCTTTCAAGTATGCCTTCTCTCAGGCAGCTGCTTCAGTACGCACAACACATTAGCGCAGTATAAAATAAATTCAAGATGCATACATTTTCTCCGGCGCTACTGCCGAAAACAAACAGAATGAACACACTCCTAAACTTTAGATGAAAAGCGAGAGCTGGCTGGCTTATATTTCAAGTGTTAGTGAAAGCTGAGAACTGACGTCAGCATGGCTTCCGCAGCATGCTACCTTGACGTGGTACACGAAAGACCCCACAAGCCCAGCCAGATTCTGACGCGACCCTGCAGCAGTGTTCAACATAGCAAGTGAAGCGATTAAATTTTACACACCACCGTACTTCAATATCCAAGACCTTTAGCGCAACAGAGTTCAAAGTGCGAAGGCAGGCTTGTTTATGGCCATGTTCAATGCCTTACTGTGCTTGGCATCGATAAAATCTGTTGATTTCTGGGGCTTTTACATCCCAAAACCACGATCTGAACAACAAATCTGTTTTACCTGGGAATAGACCAAGAAGACATCTGACACTGCACCTGCACCATTGTTGTAGCAGTGTAGCTGACATGGCCACCTCTTCATGCCTGCCTTATTGGGCTAATTTTTCTGCCAAACTAACCAAACCAAGTAAGTAGAGTTGTGTGAATATCCACAATTTTGAATAACTTAGAAATAGCATTTGCTATTTGATTAGCACTATTCTAACTATTCTAAGTTGGTAATTATGGGAAAAAAATACGCTGTGTCTTGTGACATGTAGTACGCTTTGCCACGTAACACTCGTATACAGCGGTGAAACACTCGTGCATGGCGGCAGAGCTAACACTCAAGTACAGTGGCGAAGCTAATGCGCGTGTAATGTGGCAGAGCTAACACTCCTGTATTTGCGGCGACGCTAACACCTGTGTACTATGGGAAAGCTAACATTCGCGTACTACAGTGAGGTTAGCTCAGCTTTCCGTTGCACAGTTCTCTGTTGACTGTTTTTCAGGACTTTGGAAGTACACTAGTCATGCAATAAATCCGTTTTGCACATGCTTAGCAGCACATTTCTCCATAATTTGGCATGGTATTATTAAAAAATATTCGAAAAATATTCTATTCGATTCGCACTTGAACATAAATATTCGAATTCGCTTCGCACTCAAAATTTTGCTATTTGCACAGCTCTCCAAGTAAGTGTTTGAAGCAGCCGACATAACGATTCAATTTACAGGCCTCATTTCTGCGTCAAGCTAACGTAACAAGAGCCTGCAGCTGTGCCCTATGACCAAGTCTTGCTGGTCCCAGCTCACCAAGTATGCGCTGACGGCAGTCGGTCGGTGGATCGGTCATCCCTATGGATCTGGAAGCGTTGAACACCGTTCATGCCCTCCAGCGCCGCAAAGCCCTGCAGCGGCACCTTGGACGTGCCTGTCACAAATTGGAGGAACTTGGCCCGGTCCGCCTGGTCCATGGAGCGCAGGGCGCGCCAGAACCACTGAATCTGCAGAGAAGTGGCCTGGTACTTGTGGTACTCCGTGTGGGCCCGAAGGTCATCTACATCAATGCTGGGCAGGCCCGAGATGAGCAGCTCGAGCTCCTGCTCATTGAAGATGCCAATGAGTCGTTTGGGGATGATTTCGTAGAAGCCCTCAAGGAAGGCGTTGAGCTGCCGCCTGATGGCCCCAGTCATCTTCTCTTGGCACACAAGGCGCACATACTCCTGGGTTGTCTCCTCCGTGACGGGCAGGTGCCTGCCGCCGGGCTTGAGGTCGCGCACCTCCGTCACGCCGAACTCCTGGACCTCGACACTGAAGGTCAGCTCATAACCCAGTGCCCGCACACCGTGCTCCAGCAGGAACACCAGGCCCTGTTTGTGAGGCAACATGAAGTGAGTATAGAACGAAACACAGCAATTTAAATAGTAGGGACAACACGAGCACAAGGTACAAAGTGTCATTCAACCACTACAAAACTGTCCACAGACCTCAGGTTTCAATGTCTAGATGCATTCATAGGCAAAGTATGGTAAACCGCTGACAGATCATTGCAGAAAACAATTTTCCCCAAGCCAGGAAAACAAGGAAAAACTCCATGGCCTCTTGACTTTACCACTTTGTGAACTTGCCTGACAAGTGATCACACATTTCTAAATTTACACAACATGCTAAAACTATTTCTTGCTCATGTTCTTTCATCTTCATGCAGCCATGCCTTATGAATGCAGGAACACTAGCTTGCGAATGACTCTGCACACACCATATACCCCAAAGCTGAAATCTGATGATATCTGAGCAAACCGTAAGCACTCAAGAACTAAAATGAGAATGCACCTGGTAGAAGGAGTAGTCTTCACTCTCCATGTCTGTGTACTTGACCGGCTTGCCCAAAATGTGCTTGTAGAAGGAGCGTGTGAAGTAGCACTCTAGCAGCTTGTTGTCATACACTGCCTTGGCGATGACACGCCCCACAAACTTGAAGTAGCTCAGGTGGTTAGAGTTGCAGTGCGATGCCGGGTTGATCATGTACGTGACCCGATCGCCCGGTGACGTCGTGAACAGGGCGTACATGGGATTGAAGATCTCCCGCGAGATGATGGTGTACCACTCGCGGAGCAGGCCGCCTGCATCCTGGCCCTCCTCGCCTTCGAAGACAATGTAGAAGCGGTTCTTCCACTCCTCCGGAGGACGGCGGTGCAGCTCGCGGAATGAGTCTTCGAAGACGTGCTCCCGCCTCACGTGAACAGCCAGGTCTTCCCGCCGCGAGCCCTCGTCGAGCCGCTCGAGCTCGTGCCGGAAGTATCGCCGCTTGACGTCGAAGTCAAGCACGCGCGTGTGGTCGACGAGCACGGCAAACGGGCCGTCGGCCAGCGGAGTGCTCGACTGTCGCAGGATCTGGTTCAGCACCTGCAAGATGGGTCACGGACAAGCACTTAGCACCAGTTCACACCACATAGGAAGAAGCACAAACCTTGGCATACTAAATTTGTGAAATCTGACATTTCTGAGAGTAACAACTGTATCAAGAACCTTTCTCAGCAATCATAAATTCACAACAATAGTCCTCTAACAATAAAAAATTTAAGAAGGCGTTGTTCTCATTAGCAATGACTTCATTATAATGAGGTTTTACTTCAGACACGACAGTTAAACTGCACTAAAATTTTTGCACGGTTAGTGCGAGACGTGCAGCCAAGTCTGGTCATTAAAACGTCTCTGCATGAAAGTTAGGCTAAGAAACAATAAATTTGAGTTTCATGCTAATTTCCTGTCTGAGTGGAATTCAGTTTTAACGAATTAGGTACAAACTTTGCATTGCAGGACAGCTGTCATATAGCTGAGAGAATTTGTCAAGCAGTGAGCATTCAGTTCAAATAAAGCAACATTTACATTACATGCAGCACACTTAAGCTGTGATGTTCCAGTGAGACTGCACCTTTCAAAAATTTAAATAAGAAAAAAAGAAAAGAAAGCCAAAATCCTTTTCATAATACTCCATGCCTGTACGAGTGCATAGGTCATAGCATGGCCTGTGCCTACACATAGGCTACAAAGAGGTGGTGAAAGGGGACCTTCACTTCTCATAACAAAAAAAAAAAAAAAATCCGTGCATATCCACGGAGTGAACGATGATGAGTGGGCGAAGCTCCGGAGGTTCATCGGTAAAAACCGCGAATCTTCTGTGAATCTTGCCCAGTACATCATCAAAGACGTGACAAACACTGTGTGTCGCCATCTAGTGCTCTCCTATCACACTAGAGCACGCAGCGAGCGCCTCCGCGCCATCTATTGATCAATTGACGTACTAGCTAAGCAGCACCGCAGCGCTCGGACGGACGGACAGACAGACGGACGGAAAAACTCCCATACTACGCATCCCCATACATCTGAATGAAGCGAGCACCGCAGTGCCATCAGGCCATCTAGTGAGCACTTCACGAACTAGAGGTGGCTACTACAAACGGAGGATGGACAGACCCACGGCATAAGGAGCTTCGCCCCTAAAAGAGATTCGTGCAAGTCTCTGGGATGAGATGAGCTTACCGTCCTGTGCGTCTCGGCGAAATTCAAGAACTTCTGGACGTCTGGGTGGAGCTGGGCTTCGGCGGGGCGCTCCGCGCCAGGCGTGGCAGGTGGCTGGCCGTCCTGCTGTTGTGCCAGGGGCGACAGGGGAGCCATCTCTTGGTGAATGTGCGCCAGCTGTGTCTCGCGGCTCTCCGAACGATACTCGCGTCGGCGGGGAGCAGCGTCCCTCGAGCTGCCCGCGACGGCACTGCTGCCTGCGGCCGCTGCAGCCGAAGGGGCACTGGCGTGCACCAGGAAGAAAGCCTCCACGGCTGGCTGGAGAACCAGCACGGCATGCTGATCCTGCATAACATCACGGAAGAATAAGGAGTTTTAGTTTGTCCGGCAACACGCAATACGCAAAGCACTTTCCGTAGCGCGGTATACCGGGTGTAAACGGCGCATGCGCAAACATGGCCGACCACCCGGAGCATAGGCCTTCCGCTTCGACTCTTTTGAGTGGTCGTCGCGTGCTCTGTTCCCCTCTAGTTACTGACGGTTGTATCTGCTTTAGTTTTGTATCATGAAGCTTCAGCAGTAAAGCATCCGCGACTATTCGGCACCGTTTCTGAGCGCGACGCTCAAATTGTTGAGGCTGTAGGCTTAGCGAGTGGCTGCCAGAATTTCGGAGGACATAGATCACATGGTCTTGCTTGTTCTGTTTATCACCCATAGGTGGCGGGCGCCACTTGACTGTAAAATAACAAAGTTATACGTTATTCGGTATCCGGTACGCCTTTGCGTATACGTTTTACCGGACACGCTAAAACTCCCTAATAAGACGCTATTTATGTAACTTTACAGGAATGCTCCACCGCTGCTGAAAGGACATAACCAGACATGATAGCTTGGCCGGTGCACTTGGCAGGCGGAAATTGCGCAACATAAGGAGCGATCAATGCAATAAAAATTGTGTAAATACTGGGATATTGTTCCCCACAATGTGTGTCACGATAAGATATGAAAATACAGAATCCCATGATTCCTTTAGTCCCCCTACCTTCCCCTAGTCCACCACAAGGCGGATTGCACATAAATGTTCGTTAGTTTTACTATAGGTTCCATTCACAGGGTGTCTAGCAAATTGGAGAATTCAATTTCCCTGACTTTTCCAGGTTTTCCCTGACCATTTTAGCTAAAATTCCCTGACCTATACAACAGACACCATTTTGTGGAAATGGTCCGTGAAGCATATAAAAAGGGTATACAGAAAACACATTTCATTGTAGAGGAAAACATTTATTGCAACTGCCCTCATAATCAATTAGGGTTTGAGATAGTTTATCTCGTCTTGAATAATGGAAGCTTCAAGTTGCGCTTCACTGAGCAGCCTTTGCTTTTTTTTCTTGTAGCTCTTTAATCAGAGCTGCAGGCGCAGATCGAGCGCTACCGCTGGGCGAGGCGTCCGTCGGGCTCTTAAAAATTGGCAATAGCTTTGGCTGGGAAGCGCTTTTGAGAAAATTCAATGCAGCAATGTGATTCTTGCTAGAGGTATGACTTGAAACAGCTCTGTGACCCATGTTGCTCAGCGAAGACGTTTCCCGGCAAACTGTACACATGGCTTCGTGCGGATCATTTTCCACAGGCCTAATTCAACTTGCATAGTCGGAGACACTTGGGTTCGCCCAGTCCGCATTAAAGGAACACTTCTTGCCTCCTGACATCTTCGATGAAAAATATTTTGCGGCGCGCGACACCGAACACAGCACTGATAAGCAGCGAGCGACACTGATACTCGCGTCGGAAATGCTGCAGGTCCAACGGATTTCTTCTCTCCGGAATATGTCGTCACAGAAATATACGGATATGTTCACCTCAAATCACAGAAGCACCTAGTCGCGCACAACGTCGCACTCCACAATTCGCACTACGCAGGAACTCCGGGAAAACGTCCGCAAAAACGCAAAGCTCACAATTCACACAGTTTCAGTCGTAGTAGAGCCTAGTCGCACTGTACAACACAGGCTGTGGTACAACAAAGGGACGTCGCCATGCTGGATTTATTGCGTGCGGCTTGTCGTGGCTCGGCTCGATATGCTACGTTACCCTGCCTCTGCAGCCAGAACGCGCAAACTAATTTTAGTAGTTACCCTGCCTCTGCAGCCAGAACGCGCAAACTAATTTTAGTAGAGGTCAGTGCATGCAAACGATGGCTCAAAAATAGGTGACGCCGAAAACATGCCGTCTTCCACTTCGATTACTTAATTTTGGCTCTTGACGTCGTAAGAAAGCATTGCCTTCAATATTCGCTACCAAAATGCATCGCCTCCAAGATTGGCTACCAAAATACATCGCCTCCAAGATTTGCTACCAAACTGCATCGCCCTCAAGATTTCCTACCAAAATGCATTGCCTTCAAGATTCCCTACATAAAGAAAAAAAGCAAACTGAGTGTGGAATTTGGACACTTCCTATCGTCCTTCTATGGAAATTTCATTCCCCTGACGCTAGCGTTGCGCCCAAAGCGATCGGCTGTGCGAGTCATTAGTAGTGTGGGCAGGCCCCAAGACAGTTTTCCCTGACGTGTCTCGCTTGATTGACGAATTCCCTGACAATTTCCTGACTTTTCCCGGTGGCTAAAAATTCCCTGACTTTTCCCGGTTTTCCCGGTCGCTAGACACCCTGATTCAACATACAGCCACAACCATTTCAATCTGCACTGCAACATACCGAGCTGTAACATAAGCAGCTTTTTCCTTCAAAATTTCTGGCACAAAAAGGAAGTTGACCTTAACATTGCATTCAAATACTAGCAAGAAAGGGCACCGTGATGCATTAAATTTGAATGGAAGCCTTCAGTTCCAATGGTTTTACAATGCAGGCGACACACGCATGCAAATCTGTATCCATCACAAGACAATGTTTCTTTTTTCTTTAGGCATTCGTCCAGCATATGCCAGCCAAGCTAGTAGTTTCTACGTCGTGTTGTGCATGCATCCAGCTGCCACAGTACTGCAGTGGGACACTCTCACAATCCTACAATGGCGAACCAACGAGCTACTCCTAAGCTGTGGGTGTTGGAAGAAGAGTAAGAAGAAGAAACCATTTAATGAGAGGAAAGGAGGAGATGTCAGCCTGGAGAGTGAGTCTCTGGCCTGCTACTCCTCACAGGGGTAAAGGGAAAAGGGATAAATAGAGATAGAGGGAGGTGGGTGTTGGACTGTGCAGAAGAACGCCTACCTGTGTGTCGGCCAACTCCAGTAGGCAGTCACTGAGGGTGCTCCAAAGGGAATCCAGCTTCAGCTCCTCACTCAGGGGCAGCGGCTCATCCGTGGCACCTGAGTCTGGTGCAGAACCTTGCCGTATCGGCGTGGATGACGCCAACGGCTGTATGGAAGCGCTTTGCCCATTTGCTGCAGCCGGACCACCACCAGATGCTGTGAAAGCATCAGGCAAAAAATAAAAATAAGAGGTCAGGTTGATTGTTAAAGACAACCTACAACATGGCAGAGACCTACCACTTTCCCCTTCTACAAGATACAGTAATACCTCAGTAGAGCAAAATCACTTTACTCAAAATATTGCTCTATTCGAAATTCTTGCCAGTCCCGACCCAAACGCACACATTTCAACCAGTGTTACTCGAACCGTGTCAATAGCACGCTCCGCTTGGAGTGAACTAGCGAGGTATGGCAGCACAGCTCCGTAGTGGCCTGGACGCGAGCTCTGCTGTCGCCATCACCAGTGCACAAGGCAGGCACCATTGTGAAGTGAGCGCATACCACCGCAACCAACATGCTAGATACTTCCGCAACCGCTTTTCTTCCTTGCTGTGCCCACACCAGAGCGCGCGGAGCCGGTGAGCGTGGCGACAAATAGTGACAGAGGGAACGGGCAAACATACTCCGTGTAGCATGCGCAATGCTAGTGCTGGCTCAAGGTCACTCAAGCAACTGGAGTTCCATTATGTTGGTGTCTGTCAGGGGCACTCAGCTGTGGTTGAGGCGTGTTGAGTGCGGACTGCGCGCGTTGGGATCCGTGCTGGTCTACTACAGGCCGCGCGATTGCGTGTTGCTGAAGTATTTCGTGCCGTAAGTGTGCTTTGACCAACGGTTAGAATGGCTTCGCCAGTCTTCGGGCGAAAATGTTGGAGTTTAGAGTGGAAAGGTCTGCTGACAAAACTAGAAGAAAGTGAAGTTTATAGACAAAATTTATAGAAAGGCTATTGGGGGCAGCAGTGCCTGACAATGATGACCAGACTTCCAGTGATCTCTGTGAGGCAGCGCAGAGAATCGTTGGCAATGAAGTTGAAGGTGACATTGACTTAACCCGGTGTGTGGCACGGGCACTTTAGTTGCAATCAAGACGACTGACCTACGCATCGCGATTTGGCTGATGTCAGCATCAAATTTAGTCCGGATTAGTTTGACCCGTGTAAGCAGTGACCACTGTTGATCGCGATCAAGAAATATGATCCGGGTCGGCATTGACTGCGATTAAAAATGCCCCTGTGACACTGGTATTAGTCTCGACCGCGCAGCAGTGATCTTTGGCTGACGATGGTGATAGAGAAAACTGATCAAGATGAGCAATGATCGCAATCAGAAATGTACAGATGACACCGGACTCATTCACACTGCCCGACCCTGCTTTTCCCGTCACCAGCTACAGTTGCAGAACTCGCACTGTTCGTGGTTGTCTTTTCTGCACCTACATAGCGTTCTTACTCCGTGCAATTGCTGCACAATTCAAGCACCATCTTTAAACTTTCGAATTGTGGTTACTTATATTGAATTCCCACTTATAACAAAATTTTTCGCTTTAATTACTGTAACTATAGTGGCGCTTACATGGATGTGACTGACATGAACTGGTGCACTGCATCTACTTTCTACTGCTTCGCATTTATGCAAATGGGGCTAACATACTAAGGAAGCACGTCACACTAATGCACCAGACGGCGGTCAGACTAATTCACCAGACACCAGAAGCTCCGAGTTGACTCGAGGGGAGTGTACAAATGATGGTGCAGAGGGGCGAGTTCTTGTGCCAAGTGCTCCCGACTGAGTTGGTGCACCTGCATTTCCCCTCGCTTAGGGGGGGGGGGCGGGGGGGGGGGGGGGGCTTACACACTACAGGTAAATGATATTGCATTGCATTGCCTTTCTTAAGGGGGGACGCGGGTCATAGAAAAGTAAAAAATGGCCAAAAAATCGATTTTGAGAAAAACGCATTTTAGGCATGTATGTACCTTTGAGCAGCTGCCCTCAAATTATTAAGGCTGATTTCTATCGGGAAATAGTCTAAAATGTACTTTCAAGACGCCACGGGAGCCGAAAGTTGCACCAAAAAAGCGAAAATTTGTTCGAATTTCGCGGGCGTGGCAGCCGGCCGGCCGCCGCCATCTTGGGCTTGTTTTGAAGCTGTTTTCTTTGTGCACATTTTCCGCCGTTTCAAAATGGCGTCGCTCAGATAGAACGGCCGCTATCCGCGCTTTTCCGAAGGGTGGTTTCGGATCGCTCATTGGCCACAGCGCGCGCGCGCGCGGGCGAGCCCCTCATCTCGCGCCTCTGATTGGCTGGTGCGTCCGGGGCGGCCATTTTTTTTTCTATTTTTTTGTTTCGCGATCGCCACGGTTGCTGCCGCTCGTCAGTGTCGTCTGCGCTCGTGTTTATGCCGCCAACGTGCAGTTTTCTGGCTTTCTGCTGGCATGTCCGAAGACGCACGGCTAGACAGGCCACGTTGGCGCCGTCGAGCGTACGAAAAAAACTAACGCGTTGATGGTGCGCATGGCTGAACGCGGACGAGGGCGCGCTGCCGAAACAGTGCGGAGCGGCCCATTCTACGATAACCCCGTCGCTGCGGTGCATCTTATCGTCAGATCATCTGCCAGTGCTTTCACCGGGACCCAAAACAGCATTGATACGGCATATTATTTAGTGGACGGGACCGCCGAGTGCGCGAGAGATGCGGCGAAGTTCGGTGTGTCGGCATCGCAGTGCGCAACGAAGCGGAAGTTGCTGAGCGATGGTAGTGGGCGCCGGCGAGAAAGTGGTGCTGAACTTATCGTTGCGGACGTAGTTGTGATAAAAACGTTCTTTGGCTTGTGCTTGCCTCGAGTTCGGCGCAATAAGTGACCTTGAAAGCGGCGGGCACGGGATCTGTTCAAAGCCTGCGTGCTTTGTCGTACGCGTGCGACTTGCGCGAAAAGGGTTGCTAATCTCCGAAGATCGCTTGTGATAAGGTGCTAAGATAGCTTTAAGATACGATTATACGATGTTGAAGTCAAAGTGCGCGCAGCGAAGGCTATCGATAGTATCTACAAAGGAGCAACGGCAGCCGCTTTTACATGACAAGGCAACGCGCAAACTGCCAGGAGACTGAGCTGCGCTGCGGGTGAATTGGTTAGAGCCCTGCAGCTATGGACAGTTTTAAACCTGGCATTAAGAGCTGAAAAATGAGCTCTAGGGCATTAGTGCTACTATGAGCAGGCTTTCAAAACTGCAGAGGACAGCAGTGGACCCTGGGTGCAGCCCTTGCTTTGCCTGCTGTTGACATTTCCGAGTCAAATTATAACACAACAGTTTTGGATTTAATTAATAAATATGGCGTGTGCCTTTCAGACATCAACTTTGTGCACCTTTATTTTTTTTTTTTTATGACAAGGCCACACTATTGTACTATTTTTATATTCATTCAGCTTGCATGGCACTGAAACAGACCTCTGACCAGCCAGATGTATAGTTTCTGATGCTAATTCTGGGCGTGGTACCTGGCTTTATTACATGATTTTTCTAGTTTGTTATGAAAGTGCGGTCTTGTATTTAGCATGGTCGTTCTCGTGAAGAATAAAGCTACGAGAACATATAATTGCTAGTCCTGTAGCTGCACTTTAGCCAAAGTTACATTTGTTTTAAACTTCAAATGCGTTTTTCTCAGTTTGATGTTTTTGCTGCCCACGCCCAGCCTTACGGGGTTTTTTACCAAGTTGTTCTTGAGTGAGAATAACAAAGTTGGCATCATTTTATTCGTACTGAAACGATCTGGGGGGTGATGCTATTTTTATTATCCAAAGGTCATTTTATAAATTATAATTAAGCATAATAATGAGGCAATAGTGTTAAAAATAATTGCAGTAAATGTTCCATCTGCTTTCTTACTTACGGAATGCTTTCAAATGAATAAAAATAGCATCACCCCCTAGAGCAAGTCTTGGGCAAAGGGGTCATGCACTTTCTTTTTCGGTTTAACACAATTTAATTGCTAAAATACCCCGTAAGAACTGGCTATTAATTATTTTTGCAAACCTCCATATCTTTTGAACCAGAGCAGATATTAAAAAACTGATTACAGATTTGAAATCAGCATGAAAAACTGGCCAAGACAGTAAAGTTTGGTAAACATTGACCAAAAAATTAAACAATTTTTTTAAAGACCCACGTCCCCCCTTAAGGGGGGAGGCTACCCTTGGATACCAACTTTTTTGTTTCTTGAGCTATCTTGATGAAAATTTCAGAATAGACTCGTAGCAGAAGCATTTGAAGAACTACAAAATTTGAAGAAGTTGTGTTAATTGGTTCTCAAGTTACAGCAATATGTCAGTGTTGTGCACATGGTTCTTTTATTCCAGTCCTGAAGAATTTTCAAAAGGTGCTGGAACTGTGAGGGGGAGACAGAGCCCCTTTTTTAAATTTTCGTGCTGAAAAATTTTAGTAGATTGCCGAATTTAGTGTTGGTGATTAGGATTTCATCAATTGAATTTTGATTAAATGTCACAAATCATAGACACAGTATATGAAAAAAGTGGGCTTGTCACCCCCTCACAAATTCATTCACGTACACCCGTTGGAAATCTGATGAACGGTCCCAGAGATACACCTGGAACAAACAGCCTCACCAGCCGCCAAAAAAATCATTTTGAGAAAACGTGCTTTTAAAGTTACGAGCACATTTCTGTGTCTAAAATAATGCTGAAGGGTAACAAAATGTCATTTTTTTGCACTGCTATTCTTTGCCGATTCTCCTGGTTTTGTTTTCCGGCGTTATCCATAAATGGGTTGCGATCGCCGATGTCGATTCGAGATGCTAGACGCGCTTCAACCTCGGCAACTACGCCTCATGTATCAATGGCGCAGAATACATAGGGGTTGGAAACATTGCTGCAGTCGCCTTGCACTGATAAATAAAAGGAACTTCGGCATGATAAGGCTAGTCGTGGTCGTGGGTAGCACGCTTCCCCGTGGAATCAGCACTTACGTAATGCGTCAGCGCACGGAACAGCCGAACGCGTGTAGCGTCCCTACTGCCGGTGCTTACGACCGCGTTACGATCTTGCAGGCGCTCCGCGCTTATCACGCGAAAGCGCGACGAGGGATAGTAGCGGGGAGGCGACTTCAGAAAGTACCGCGCGCGATAACGAAAAGCGATGCGGAAAACAATGGCCAGCCGCACGGCGACAGCAACGGAGCAAGTGTTAGGCCTAGCCATAGCAGACGACGTAGAGAGCGACCGCCGGAGGAGAACAGCGCGTCATCGCGTGCAGCAGCCAATGGCAGTCGCGCGTTCCCCCGCTTCCTCGAGGAGCGCGCGCTTAGCCCAATCGTGGCTTCACGTGTGAGACGTGGGATACTCGAAAGCCTCCGCGAGCTCCCAATCATAAGCGAATGGGGCTTTGACCCCGCCACCACCGCTCCCATCGACAGTGGAAGAAAAAAGCGCAGGAATTTACGAACAAAACAAAACCAAAATGGCGGCCGTAGGTTGAATGGGGCGAAAACTGCGCTCGCTCGAAGTTGGGATGTTTGGCCGGCGCAGGGGGTGCTGCAGTTCGCGATATATGTGGTTTAAGGTGATTTTACGTTGAATTAGGCGCCGATATTTACAGAATAGGTAGTTTATTATACACAGAGCCCAAATATGCGGTTTTCCAAAAATCTCATTTGCAGCGATTTTTCGACTTTCAAGGGCCGCGTCCCCCCTTAAATGCACTTTGAGATGAGATGCGCAACCGCTGCATTCATGTAAACTTGGTTTATGCAGTTTCTAACACAACACATAACTCATGGTGCCAAAACCAACTATAATTATGAGGCACACCCTGTAGCGCAGGGCTCCAGTGTAATTTTCACCAGCTTGTGTAATGTGCACATAAATCAAAGTACAGTGGAACCCCGCTGTTACGTTCCTCACTGCTGCGTTTTCCCGGCTGTTACGTTGTTTTTCATGGGTCCCGGCATAGCTCCCATAGGGTCCCATGTATTGCAAACCCCGCTGTTATGTCGCAACTGTGGGCGTGGTCCCGCATGATGCGTCGCAACCTGGCACGCCGTATCCGCCCGGGCATCGCTATTTTGATTTTACTTTTGACAGTCTTGGTCACGCTTGCAGGAATCGCCGCTTGCAGGAATCGCCGCCCGCTGATGGCTGCCGAGATAGCGCCAGCGCTATCTCGGCAGCCATGCGATCGCTTGGCAGCAGAGCGACACCCCCCTCCCGCTTTTGCGTCTTTTCATGCACGTGAAAGACGGGCGGGGCGTTTCCTTCCCGCTTCGACGGCAAGCGATCTGATAGGGTGATGTTATCGCTTCCGAGCGACGGAGATGTGCCTGGCGCGTTTGACCTCTGCTTCAGCCGTTTTCGTCGCCCCCACTCGAGTGCTTTTATTCTAGCGACCGCACTTTGGGCTCTGGGGGCTTCCGGAGAAAAGAATCGGAAAAAGGAACATCGCAATCGCAGCCCCTTTTGCGTATGACAGTGCTCGCCCGCGCAGCGAGGGGCGCGGCCGCGCGGCTGTCCAAAGTCTGTCCGTGCGCTCGCCGGCGAGCTGGTTCGGGCCGGCCGGACGGCGAGCGCAAAAATATACGGAAAATTTTTTTTGTATTGCTGGCTAAATGTCAGGGGTGCGCAAATTATGCAGGGCGCAAATTATGCGGGTAAATACGGTTAACAACACTGAAGACGTAGGCCTAGCCATAGCAGACGACGTAGAGAGCGACCGCCGGAGGAGAACAGCGCGTCATCGCGTGCAGCAGCCAATGGCAGTCGCGCGTTCCCCCGCTTCCTCGAGGAGCGCGCGCTTAGCCCAATCGTGGCTTCACGTGTGAGACGTGGGATACTCGAAAGCCTCCGCGAGCTCCCAATCATAAGCGAATGGGGCTTTGACCCCGCCACCACCGCTCCCATCGACAGTGGAAGAAAAAAGCGCAGGAATTTACGAACAAAACAAAACCAAAATGGCGGCCGTAGGTTGAATGGGGCGAAAACTGCGCTCGCTCGAAGTTGGGATGTTGGCCGGCGCAGGGGGTGCTGCAGTTCGCGATATATGTGGTTTAAGGTGATTTTACGTTGAATTAGGCGCCGATATTTACAGAATAGGTAGTTTATTATACACAGAGCCCAAATATGTGGTTTTCCAAAAATCGCATTTGCCGCGATTTTTCGACTTTCAAGGGCCGCGTCCCCCCTTAAATGCACTTCGAGATGAGATGCGCAACCGCTGCATTCATGTAAACTTGGTTTATGCAGTTGCTAACAGAACACATAACTCATGGTGCCAAAACCAGCTATAATTATGAGGCACACCCTGTAGCGCAGGGCTCCAGTGTAATTTTCACCAGCTTGTGTAATGTGCACATAAATCAAAGTACAGTGGAACCCCGCTGTTACGTTCCTCACTGCTGCGTTTTCCCGGCTGTTACGTTGTTTTTTCATGGGTCCCGGCATAGCTCCCATAGGGTCCCATGTATTGCAAACCCCGCTGTTATGTCGCAACTGTGGGCGTGGTCCCGCATGATGCGTCGCAACCTGGCACGCCGTATCCGCCCGGGCATCGCTATTTTGATTTTACTTTTGACAGTCTTGGTCACGCTTGCAGGAATCGCCGCTTGCAGGAATCGCCGCCCGCTGATGGCTGCCGAGATAGCGCCAGCGCTATCTCGGCAGCCATGCGATCGCTTGGCAGACGGAGATGTGGCCCGGCGCGTTTGACCTCTGCTTCAGCCGTTTTCGTCGCCCCCACTCGAGTGCTTTTATTCTAGCGACCGCACTTTGGGCTCTGGGGGCTTCCGGAGAAAGAATCGGAAAAAGGAACATCGCAATCGCAGCCCCTTTTGCGTATGACAGTGCTCGCCCGCGCAGCGAGGGGCGCGGCCGCGCGGCTGTCCAAAGTCTGTCCGTGCGCTCGCCGGCGAGCTGGTTCGGGCCGGACGGCGAGCGCAAAATATACGAGAAATTTTTTTTTGTATTGCTGGCTAAATGTCAGGGGTGCGCAAATTATGCAAGGGCGCAAATTATGCGGGTAAATACGGTTAACAAGCACTGAAGACGGGACGGAGATGTGCCTGGCGCGTTTGACCTCTGCTTCAGCCGTTTTCGTCGCCCCCACTCGAGTGCTTTTATTCTAGCGACCGCACTTTGGGCTCTGGGGGCTTCCGGAGAAAAGAATCGGAAAAAGGAACATCGCAATCGCAGCCCCTTTTGCGTATGACAGTGCTCGCCCGCGCAGCGAGGGGCGCGGCCGCGCGGCTGTCCAAAGTCTGTCCGTGCGCTCGCCGGCGAGCTGGTTCGGGCCGGACGGCGAGCGCAAAATATACGAGAAATTTTTTTTTGTATTGCTGGCTAAATGTCAGGGGTGCGCAAATTATGCAAGGGCGCAAATTATGCGGGTAAATACGGTTAACAAGCACTGAAGACGGGACGGAGATGTGCCTGGCGCGTTTGACCTCTGCTTCAGCCGTTTTCGTCGCCCCCACTCGAGTGCTTTTATTCTAGCGACCGCACTTTGGGCTCTGGGGGCTTCCGGAGAAAAGAATCGGAAAAAGGAACATCGCAATCGCAGCCCCTTTTGCGTATGACAGTGCTCGCCCGCGCAGCGAGGGGCGCGGCCGCGCGGCTGTCCAAAGTCTTACGTGCGCTCGCCGGCGAGCTGGTTCGGGCCGGACGGCGAGCGCAAAATATACGAGAAATTTTTTTTTGTATTGCTGGCTAAATGTCAGGGGTGCGCAAATTATGCAAGGGCGCAAATTATGCGGGTAAATACGGTTAACAAGCACTGAAGACGGGACGGAGATGTGCCTGGCGCGTTTGACCTCTGCTTCAGCCGTTTTCGTCGCCCCCACTCGAGTGCTTTTATTCTAGCGACCGCACTTTGGGCTCTGGGGGCTTCCGGAGAAAAGAATCGGAAAAAGGAACATCGCAATCGCAGCCCCTTTTGCGTATGACAGTGCTCGCCCGCGCAGCGAGGGGCGCGGCCGCGCGGCTGTCCAAAGTCACGTGCGCTCGCCGGCGAGCTGGTTCGGGCCGGACGGCGAGTGCAAAATATACGAGAAATTTTTTTTTGTATTGCTGGCTAAATGTCAGGGGTGCGCAAATTATGCAAGGGCGCAAATTATGCGGGTAAATACGGTTAACAAGCACTGAAGACGGGACGGAGATGTGCCTGGCGCGTTTGACCTCTGCTTCAGCCGTTTTCGTCGCCCCCACTCGAGTGCTTTTATTCTAGCGACCGCACTTTGGGCTCTGGGGCTTCCGGAGAAAGAATCGGAAAAAGGAACATCGCAATCGCAGCCCCTTTTGCGTATGACAGTGCTCGCCTGCGCAGCGAGGGGCGCGGCCGCGCGGCTGTCCAAAGTCACGTGCGCTCGCCGGCGAGCTGGTTCGGGCCGGACGGCGAGTGCAAAATATACGAGAAATTTTTTTTTGTATTGCTGGCTAAATGTCAGGGGTGCGCAAATTATGCAAGGGCGCAAATTATGCGGGTAAATACGGTTAACAAGCACTGAAGACGGGACGGAGATGTGCCTGGCGCGTTTGACCTCTGCTTCAGCCGTTTTCGTCGCCCCCACTCGAGTGCTTTTATTCTAGCGACCGCACTTTGGGCTCTGGGGGCTTCCGGAGAAAAGAATCGGAAAAAGGAACATCGCAATCGCAGCCCCTTTTGCGTATGACAGTGCTCGCCCGCGCAGCGAGGGGCGCGGCCGCGCGGCTGTCCAAAGTCACGTGCGCTCGCCGGCGAGCTGGTTCGGGCCGGACGGCGAGTGCAAAATATACGAGAAATTTTTTTTTGTATTGCTGGCTAAATGTCAGGGGTGCGCAAATTATGCGGGTAAATACGGTTAACAAGCACTGAAGACGAAACGTGAAGGCTCTATCGAGCGATCGCGCGGACCTGACGCGACCAGCCACGCGCGGGGTGCCGGAACAGGATGCGGGCGACTTGCCTCCAAAATTGGCGTGTCACGCTGCTATCACAGTTTTGATTGCGATCTCTGAGGCCATACTTTCTCTCATCGGGGCGCCGAAGGCTATAATGGCGGCCCATTCACTGCGCTCGACAGCCGCAAACGGGGTCCGAATTATCGAATTTAGAGCTAGAAACCGTCCGAAATATCAGCCGGTTTTATCACAATAAGCCTATGTTGGCACTAGCGGTACTGCGCGGCTGTCCGGATTATCGGTCGGCGACCTAGATGGCTCACCTTGCTGAAATAAATTGTTTGAAATCAAAGCGGCCCTGTTCTCATTCATGTTGGGAGCTTTCCTCACTCTTGCGTTTTCCCGGTTGTTACGTTTTTTTCCCCCTGTCCGCTGAAAAACGTATGAACGGGGTTCCACTGTACACGGGTGTTAACTGCATTTCACCCCCATCGAAATGCAGCCACCCCACCATGGCTGGGATTCGATCCAAGACCTTGGGCTCTAAGCCAATGCCCGACTGCTAAGTTAGCATGATGGGTCTTGCTAATAGAACACAGCATAACACCAAAGCATGCCAGGAAACAACCTGGTCCAATGGATTGGATGCACCCCGCCCTGTCCCGCCCGAGGTGAAGCATGTGCTCACCGCCAGCACCATCGACATCCATGTGGTTGTTGGCGTTAGGCTGCACCGGGCACGGTGTGCGCTCAGCAAGCGGGGTGTTGGGGGCGAACGAGTCTGCCGACCACGAGAAGGCCAGGGGCTCTGCTGACGTGGGAATGTCGCACGCCCCCGACACTGCACACACACACACACACATACAGACACGCCAAGGCTAAGTAGCCGTTCCAAACCCTCTGTCCCTTGTGGTCCCATCGTGGGCTGACCTTGCATGGAAAGTACTTGCCCAAAAAATGGGCCATGGAAGTATTAGAGAAAGCATTTCAAATTTGTGATATTATACTGCTGGCATCAAAAGTCTGCTGGCCGTGGATTCAGAGCAAAAAGTTGAATGCTTTGGCAGCCTGAGTCTACACAGTAGCTGGTGACAACTTAATAGCCATGTAGCCAAGAAAATGTTGCGGGAAATAGGTCCTGGTCACATAATGGGCAAGCATGGTTAAGCATGGTGATTTGGGCATGGTCAGGCGATGCTAAATGTTATGGCGTGCCAAACAGCTTTGAGCGGCCCAGCAACCATGTGGGCCTAAGTCTGCCTGAGAGGCGTGCAGAAGGCATCAGAGGTAGTCGGCTTGCCGCTAGCGGAATCACGCGACGACGCCTCCTAGTGTCCCCCCCCCTCCATGTGAATACCGTATTTATTCGCATAATTTGCGCACCCCTGACACTCAGCCAGCTTTAAAAAAAAAAAAAAAAAAACAGAAATCCTCTCCCCGTCCCTCCCGAGCCAGCTCGCCGGTGCGCGCTCACGGACAGATTTTGGACAGCCACGCGGCAGCGCCCCTCCCTGCGCAGGCAAGAGCAGCCATACGAAAAAGGGGCTGCGAGTGCGATGTCCCTTTTTTCAATTCTTTTCTCCGGAAGCCCCCGGAGCCCAAAGTACGGTCGCTAGAATACAACCATGCGCGTGGGGGTGACGAAAACGGCTGAAGCAGAGATCAAAGCGAGCCCGGCCTATCTCCGTCGCTCGGTGGGTGCACGCGATAACAGCAGTAACATCACCCCGATCAGGACACCTGTCATCGATGCGGGGAGGAAACACCCTGCCCGTCTTTAACGAGCATGAAAATACACGAGGGAGCCCGTGCACTGGAGCCCGTGCTATCTCGGCAGCCATCAGTGGGCGGCTCGTAAACCCTTCTGCGTGCTGCGCTCTCAATGCGAAGGGACAGCGAAAAGTGTCCATAGAGCAGCTGTATTCTCTTACACCAGCGTTTTGTAGTGTTACGTGAGATCGTATCCAGAAGAGTTACCATGCTCGTTGCATTATATGACACGTTATTTCGAATGTTTTCGCAAGATCTCCACGTGATTTGTGCACCCCCTATTTGGAGCTCTAAAATCGTGAAAAAAATGTGCAAATTACACAAGTAAATACGGTAACAGTTGCCTACTTTCTGCTGTCCAACACAGAGGCTGCGATACGAAAATTGCCGCTAATTAGAAGCATTGTGAGCTTAACTGCAAACTGCATCAACAAGCCCATGCCGCTACACACGAGTTTCTTGCCTCCATGCGTTTTTGTGCATCTTTTAAGTAAGCAATTATATCTCGCAGAAAGTACCAGCTAATTGCGTTGACTTGTTGGAGTGGTGGTACAATAGCTGTACACATTTTTTTCAAGGCCGCCCTCTCTAAGGCCTTAAAAGGTGCGCCGCAGACATGATGCTACCAGGTATGGAATGTGCAAAACACACAAGAGCGTTGCACTGTTTTACTGGCGGTATGCACAATCTGCTGAAAGATGCAACTTCTCAGAACCAACACCCGGTGAACTTTTGATGCCAAATGTCTGTTGTAAGTACATGTGTGTGTGTGTGCGTGCAGCTAGCAAATGTTTGAAATGAAATCTAGCGCGCAACAGTGGGAAACATACTCTACCATTCATAATTTTGCACCGTCTGTCGCCGCAGTAGTCGAGGGGCATGCAACAGTCCATGTCGTGTGACAGCCACTGCCATTCCTACCATGGCCAGCCATAATCAATGACTATGGGTGTGCTACGATTTGCTTCATTTGCTCAACTACACTTTATCGTACAGTGCGGTCCCCTGTTAAAAGCAACACGCAAGCCTGTGTCCAAGCTTTGCAGAGTGCCAGTGTATCGGGCACAGTCGTATAATGAAGCAAAGTGGTGCCATGGCATCTGCGCTCCAGCGCTGTAGCAGACGGACACAAGGCACCTCTTCCACTGAGCCCCTGTGTGCCTGCGCATGTTGCTTAGATGCGAGGCTATGCTGAGTACACTGGCGCTCTGTGGAGTGTGGCCTCGTGCTTACTCATTCTTTCCTACAGTGGACTGTACTGCATACTAACATTTGGCTTAATAAAATGTACACACACAAGCCTGCCAAGTAATACATCTCCATTATACTACAATTCCAAATAACACCTTTTTCTTCTCACAAAGCACCAAATGACCAAAGTGGCACTCGGTGCACTTGCTCGAACCTACACCAAGTTCCCCCCCATGTCACAAGGGTATGATGGACATTCAACAAGCGCGCACACATGCAGGCACACACACACAAGAACAAGAGGCCAGGTGGCCACTCACGTCTCCTCCTTGCTTGCTGCTGCAGGCTGCCCTGTGCTGCCTCCCTAAGCTGGATGACCACCTTGAGCACCCGCAGAAAGAATGCTTGCGAGGACATCTTGGAGGTGAGCGCCCCCATCGAAGGGAGCTGCAGTTCGCGACCTCCCTTGGGAAGCCGGCTGCTCGGCGGGCCCCCGGGACCGGTCACGGGGCCACCGGGTGCCGTGATCACCACTGTTGAGTGTGTGAACCGGTCCTGAATGGTGCCCGGTGCTGTCCGGATGGCCGAAGTGCCTGTCGTAGTGAACGAGAGCCATATTTGAAACGGGGACACTGGGTTGCGCTCTTTCAAGGTGCTGCAGCGCTGCCAGATTAAGAGATCCAAAATTCGTTCATCCTATCGTATCAGTGACTGATGCTTCATACACATGCAGCCCAGGAACATAACCGCAGGGTTCTACAGTGTAACATGCAATGACAATGCACAGTATATGGGCTACTAGCATTTTCACCTTCATTGAAAATGTGCCTGACACGACTGGAATTGAACCTGCGTCTTTCATGTCAGCAGCCAAGAACCTTAACCACTGCATCATTGCAGCGGTCCCATCTGGATTAATGAGTCTGCCATGAATGGGAGACTGTGACGCGTGCATCACTATCTAATCCTGACAACAGTGAAATGGGGAGCTCTGTTCAAGTACTGAAGGCAGTTAGCAAGGCTACATGGACTGTAGTCTCATAATGCATTTCCAGCGCTAACAAAAGAAAGGGGAAGAAGATAGAAGAGAGGACAGCTGGCATTCTGCCTATCTGCTGTCCTCTCTGCATTAAGAAGATTTCATGTCGGGCTGCTATACCGCCCCCATCGGTCAACGCAACATGGAGGACTTACCAGGCTGTGGCGAGGAGACGGCAGAGGCACGTCCCGCAGCATAGGCGTCGTCTCGCTCGTTCTCCTCCAGGGCTAGGCGCTCGGATGCAAGGCGCGCATTGAGCGTCCTCAACTCGGCCAGCAAGGCAGCGATCGAGGTCTCGACGGTGGCGCCGAGCGACTGCGCTCCTTCGAGCAACAGCCGCAGCACCACTTGACGTGCCGAGGGGCAACCACGCGATAACCGTAGTAATAGTGACGTAGCATCTTCCAAACCTTCCTCTGAACAGGCTTTAGATGTCAGTGTCTGCAATTGATGGGTGCAAAACATGGAGAAGAACATGATGTAATAAACAGAAAGCCCAATGCTGTGGTTCTGTAGACGTATGGAGCAACCAGAGAAACCTGAAGTCTTGCCCCATCAGAATGCTGCTGCCATGAATGGAAAATTGAACCCTAATGCTTAGCTGTGACCCAGACTTTATAGGTTTGCATGTGCTTCCTACATTTCTCTAGGCCATGGGTTAATGTCAAGCAACTTGGTCTGAAGGAGCCCTGTAGTGCATTTTCCACTCATCTGCGCCTCATCTACGTGGCAGCAAGTTAATAATAATAATAATAAAGGACCATCTACAATTTACCATAAGGTGTGGCTTCATGTAAAATGCAAATCTGTCCTGAAGAGGTGGTTTTATGGCATGAAGGTGCCGTGCTGCTTCGATACCCCCTTTCGAGCAGCTTACACGCAGAAAACTGTCTACCAAATACAGAACCGGGGAAAACATATCTGTCACTCGGGGAACTCCAAGGAGGGGCGTGCAAAATGCATCGTGAGAATCGATGCTCCAAGAACACGTAATGTCATTCGCGATTAAAAAATAAAAGGTTACTTATGCTTTCCAGGGGAGTCATTCTGATGTAGTTGAAAACAATGCAACTGTCCGAAATGAACAATCAATTCTGGTGCATAAAACAGATTAAAAAAATTACGCGCATGTTCAAGGTAGCCACAATGTGTTTTTGACCGCAAAGCACAGCTGTCAAGATACAAAAGCACTGTCACGATATCTCGACCAATGACTATAATATCCTAAGAATGATGATAGAAGCTAGCAAGTCACGCCGCCTGCCACTGTGAAAAGTGGTGGCCATGGTGGCATGTAGCTTGCGTTTGCATGTCTAATTTGCATATAAATTAAGCTCTTTCACACACAAAGTTCTGTGAAGCTTGGCAGAACTGCACTCCTTGGTTCAAATTATAAAAAAAAAAATTTAAGGAACAAGCTTTTACTGCATTGTTATACAGTAAAACCTCGTTATAATGAAGTTGGAGGGGGAGCCATAATTAGTTTGTTATAACCGTTAGTTCTTTATAGCCAATATCCATTCCATTTATGGGAATTTCAAGGGGAATTGGGATTGCTTCGTTATAGCCAATAGTTTGTTATACCTGGGTTCGTTATAACGAAGTTCTACTGTACAGTGGAAACCACTGTATTGGAAAGTTCGCGAGGCCTTTGTCCTGCAGCAGAGCCAAATGACCCACCTCGACTGCAAGCTTGAGATGCTGCTCGAGGACCACACTCTCCACGTGTGGAGAGTCGTCTTCCATGGGCACAACCTCCGTGGGCTTGCTCGGGGCAGCCTTTTCTGCAGCGGGTGCCGAAGACGCGGGTGACTGTGCCACGGGTGCCACAGGTGCAGTTGGCACAACAACCGAGGACGCTGTTGATGATGCGGCTGCGGCTGCTGCAGATGCAGCTGCTACAGAAGATGCCAGGGCTGCACGCAACAGGATTTTAAATCTTTTAAACGCATTATTACAAGGTGCTCGGGCAGTAGTGAGCGTGCTTAGCGCCAGCAGTTATTCCAAAGAAATGAGGTTAAAGGCAACGTGTTGTTCAACATGTTCTAGCTTCACCGCAGTATGCGACTGTTAGCTACACTGCAGTGTGCTAGAGTTACCTTTGCTGCATTACATGAGTGTTATGCAGCGAAGCATACTACATCCGATAGTGAGGCCACTTGTCACCAGATATAGCATATTTCAGCCCTGACTTGCAAACTTCGAATAGTTTGGGTAGTGAAATTTCAGTGTTAATCAAATCGAATAACAAACACTATTCGAAAATTCAAGTATTCGCAAACGCCTAAAACCTACACCTAGGTACATAGGTCTCCTCGTCCTTCGCCTCCATTGAAAATTCATCGCTCGAACCATTCACCTGTGGCTCATGTGAAACGTTGCAGTTCATAGCACGAGCCATCATGCTGTTCATGGGCACAGTCGCAGAGTGCCTGGCATGTGATGTTAATCTACACTGCCCACTGGTGCAGGATAGAGTTTTTCCGCCTTTGATGTGTAAACAGCTGCATACTTCTAAAGTTGTATCCTACTATAGTTCACAAATACCCAGCACATCCTCATTAGAAAGCGCTAAGTTATTGCAGCACAACAAGGCTGGAACTGCAGAAGACAGCAAAGCTGGCTGTATTCATGTGTTTTAATGGTGCCCAACAAGTACCGTATTTACCCGCATAATTTGCACACCCCTGATATTTAGCCAGCATGACAAAAAGAAAAAGAGAGAGAGAGAAAGAGAAACGAAAAGAATTCCTCGCATATTTTGCGCTCTCCGTCCTGCCCAAGCCAGCTCGCCGGTACACAGACTTTGGACAACCGCACGGCCACGCCCCACGCTGCGCAGGCGAGCGCAGTCATATGCAAAAGGGCCTGGAAGTGCAATGTCCCTTTTTCCGATTCTTTTCTCCGCAAGCCCCCCGGAGCCCAAAGTATGATGGTCTCTGTGCTCTCAACGCGAAGAGACTGTGAAAAGTGTCTCTGGAGCAACCGTATTCTCTAACACCAGCGTTTTGTAGTGTTACGTGAGATCTTATCCAAAAGAGTTACCATATGCCGTGCGCGCTACGTTATATTACACTTTATTTCGAATGTGTTCGCAAAATCGCTGCGTAATTTGCGCACCCAGTTTTCGGAGCTCTAAAATTGCGAGAAATAGTGCGTGAATTGCGCGAGTAAATGCGGTATACATATGTATGAACTTCTTTCAGTCATTGCAAATTGCAGGTAATGTAAGCAGCACTGACTTTCATGAATCACAACTACCACAATGCGCGAGACAGTCGACCATAGCAGAGTGCTGCGTGACATCCGAACTCTGGTGTTCATTTTGGCATCACGCTGCTACACTCGCTAAATTGTGTCCTGCACGGCGGCAACAGTTAGAAAATGCCACTATGAACCAGTCCAGGGAGCGCAGAGTGAATCGAATGGTTCTAAATAATGAGTATGAGGTGGACCCACCTTCGGCAACTGTTGGTGTGTGATGCGGCTGTGGCTGTGAAGGCGGCGGCTGCTGCTGCTGCTGTTGCTGTTGTGGCTGTTGCTGCTGCTCCTGGCGGGAACATGAAGGCACCTCAGTCGCCCGACCCAACAGCGCTCCGTCAATGTCCAGCGTGGCAGCGTTGTTGGACGTCGAAGCTGCTGCCGGGGCGGAAGAAGCGGCGGTGGCTGCAGCAACTTGCAGTTTGTTCTCTTTCTCCTGGTCCGGAATTGCCATGGAGACCAGCGCCAACAGCCTCAACAGGCGGTCCGTCAGCACGGAGCTCCGTTTCACGACGGGGTGCGCCAGCAGCGAGATCAGCTGGGCCAGGGGGGATGACTCGAAGGACCCTGTGTGGAGAAGTGATGAAACATGCAATGAACGATCAGTCGGAGCAACATTCTTAAAGGTGACTGCAGCATGTTTTTAAAGACGACAGACTGATGAACACATTCACTGACTTTCATGCGAAATTTTATACTGAGGAAAAAGCACATACACCAAGAATGGGGTGATGGAAAACAGTATGACAGAAAGCATCCTCTTCCAAAACACAAAGCCAACATTAGCAAGCACTCACACAACAACTTAGGCCAGATCATCTTACTCAAGGCGAACAAGACTGCATATGTGTGAAAGCAAGAAAGCAAGCTCCTTGACAGTTAAAGCTACTGAAGGCTTACTAACCCAACCACCTTCAGCGATTGCCATGGCTTCTATGATGAGTCGTACAGTAAAACCTCGTTAATTCGGATCTCAAGGGAGTGAAAAAAAATGTCCGAATTATCCGAATGTCGAATTAACGAATGCATAGCAAAAACGCACATTTTCAATTCCTTTATTGCATACCTTTATTTTGAGAGGTAGTCCATGATGCTTGTTTCTTCCCTTCCTTCTTTTTTTTTTCTTTTTTTTCCTTTTTTTTTTTTGTGGTTAGCTGGGCGGCAAGGACTAGTTTGCCGGCTTGTGAAAAACTCTCTCTCTAGCGCAAGACATCACAAGCCTGGGACATCGTAACAAAACTCCTCTAGAACGACGAGAGCGTCCGCGGTCTTTTGCGGTACGACGCACCAGGCGTTGTTCATCGCACGGGTCTTCGTCGGACGCCTCATCCGGTTCCCACATCGCGGCACGGGGATATACCACACCACCACTATGGCCCGACCACCACCTCACGCACCGACACTTCCGATACGCCGATATGTCACAACGCACTGAGAGGGGGGGAAAAAGCACAACCGACACCTCCAGGTCACACGCTATCCATCTGAGCCCTTGTTTCTTTGTCATCCTTTTCCGCCAATGACAGGAAGATGCATGCTCCAAAACGCCACCTTGCGTCCCCTTTCATAAGTTCTCGAAAAAAAAAAATGCGGCTTTCCTTGGCCTCCGTGATCGGCATCGACAGTGTACCATTGCTGCCGTAGCCCATCTGAGACCACAAGTTTGCACACGTGTGGCAAAGAAAATTCAATGCGATAAATATTATGGCCTCCGAGATGCAGTTTCAGTTTCAGTTTCGCAGTCCTTGGCTTGCCTCCAGTCCGAATTAACCAGTGTGCGTGCAATTTTGCGTCGAATTAGCGAATGTTTGTTGCCATAGGGCTATGAACATTTTTGAAGGGAGGGTGTGGGAATGACGAATTATCCGAATTTCCGAATTAACGGGGGCCGAATTAACGAGATTCTACTGTAATTTTGTTGGGATGCCTAGGTAATATACCCGTCCTTTAAAAGAACGGAGTACAGCCACAATGTGCCCAATGCACACCCTAGGAAACCTTCATGCTTATTTTTCACTGTACTGCTAGGCTTCTGCAACCATTGGTTACATGCCATCTGCAAAATGTCTCGCCTTGGATATACAGTCGAATCTCATTAATTCGAACACGCTTAATTCGAACTTCCGGTTTATTCGAACTGACGCTGCGGTCCCGGCAAAGTTATGTGTATTTCAATGGCCGAAAACGCCCGGTAATTCGAACACGCAAGCATCTGCGACGGTTAATTCGAACATCCCGCGCTCCGAAAATTGCTCGAATCACGTGGCGGCGCCTACAACGAGGGTATTTCCACTGGTATTTCTGACCCCGCCGCGGAGAAAACGCGTAATAGAGCCTCACCCCCCCCCCCCCCCCTTCCCCTTCGCGCTTCATTCGTCAAGGTATCATGGACATTGAACACTGGCACGGGAAGAAAAAAAGAAAAACGCGCACAGCAGGAGACGCCGATGTGACAGCACAACTCGCGGGGAGACCGGGGGCCTCTTTGCCTCTCTCCTTTGAGGAGAGAGTCGATTCCGGTTGTGGCCTTCCCTGCTTGAGCATCCAGGAAAGAATGAAAGACGCTGTTATCTGCGTTGCCGAGGCATGGCCGCTAACTCTTTCCTCCGTTTTCTCAGAGGAGAGAGCCGTGCGGCGTCTGCCGTAACCAAAAAAAAAAAAAAAAAAAAAAAAAAACAACCCACCGAGCGATCACGTGTTGCGTAGCCTCCTCGCCCGGCCGGCCCGGCTGCGAAAAAAAAAGCATTCGCAGACAAAAGCCGCGGCAGTGGAGAGCCGGAGAATATTCGTTCGTGGTCGTTCTTTTGTGGTCGTTCTACGGCGCTGTATTATAAACTGCTCCCGAACAAGACGATTACTTTTCAAGGCGACGATTGTGCCGGCGGCAAGCTAAGCAAGGAGAGGCTGACGGTAATGGTGTGAACAAACGCGACGGGCACGGAGCGTTGCCGATTGCTAGTGATCGGTAAATCGGCCAAGCCTCGCTGTTTTAAGGGCGCGAAGACCTTGCCAGCCAATTACGTCGCCAACAAGAAGTCATGGATGACTATGGACATTTTTTCAGACTGGGTGCGTACTCTGGACAGAAAGTTTGCCGCTAAAGGCCGGAATGTACTCTTCGTTGACAACTGCACGGCGCACTGCGACATAGAAGGCCTGCGCGCAATTCGGCTCGTTTTTCTGCCGAAAAACACGATGGCCCATGGGTATGGGAGTCATTCAAAATTTGAAAACTCTCTACAGGCGCCATATCGTGGAACGGATGCTATTGTGCATGGACAGCGACAAAACATATGCCGTCGACCTCCTCAGCGCTATCCATATCCTTGCCGCTGCGTGGGCCTCCATTAAGCCAGACGCCATCAACAACTGTTTCCGGCGATGTGGGTTTGTGGTTTGGCCAATGCCTCCGCGAACCCGCGGCCAGTGGTGATGTGGATCAGGCCAATGATGAGGCAGTGCAGACTTCGTCGGACGATGACGATAACTGCGTGTCCGAAAGGGGCAGCAGTGTTCTTCCGAACGGCATGGCCTTTGAGGGCTACGTGAATGTGGACGTGAATGTGGACGCGGGTGTAGACGTCTGTGGTGTCGTCACCGACGCCGAAATCCTACAAGCCACGTGCCCTTGACAGAGGGCTTCAGGGGACCCTTTACTCCCAGTGGCGAGGACTCTGATGCCAGCGACGAAGTACCCCCTGCCCATCGACTCCACCAAATGCAAGTGAAGTAGCGTCGGCGCTGGACTTAGCCATGTGCTACTTCTCTTTCCAGCAAAATGCAGATGCTGGTTTAGAACTCGTTAGCAAGCTTCGAGCCATATTCATTGACTCATTGCAGGAAAAACGTGTGCAGACGCGCATAACCGACTACCTTTCTTAATGATGGGTATGGTGTAAATAAGCGCGAAATAAGTGGGAATAAGTGCGTGAAAATAAGTGCGAATAAATATTTGTGTGCTTCCCACTCGTGTTCGCTCATTGCACATGTGCCGCTGCAGGTGAGTGCTCAATTCAATGTGCTTTCTTTAATTCGAACTTCTTTTAATTCGAACAAATTTTCGGGCCCCTTCGAGTTCGAATTATCGAGATTCGACTGTATTTGTTACAAGCAATCTTGGCAAGGTGGCAGAGTTGGTATACAGTAGACCCTCAGTAAACGGAACCCCAAGGGACCAAAAAAATTAGTTCCATTTAAGGGGGGAGGCTACCTTGGAAGGGCAACTTTTTTGTTTGTTGAAATATCCTAATGAAATTTTCAGGGTAGGCTGATAGCAAAGCCATTTGAATAACCACAAAATTTCATGCATTTATGTCCACTGGTTCCCAAGTTACAGCCATTTATCAGGATAGTCCACATGGGTTGCTTAGTCAGGCTCTGGTGAATTTGGTAAATGTGCTAGCACTGTGAAATTTACTATGATGACTCCTGGATGGGTGCTCTACACTAAGACAGAGCTCTTTTTTTAAATTTCCTTGCTGAAAATTTTTAGCAGAGCACTGGATTTAGTGTTTGCCATTTGGCTTTTATCAATAAAATTTGAATTAATTATTACAAATTACAGACACAATAAATTTAAAAAGCGGCTTTGTCTTTGTGTGGGCAATTTATTAAGGTACACAATAAAATAAAACTGATAGAAATCAGATGAACGGTTCCAGAGATATCACCCGACTAAACAGCCTCACTGGCCAAAAAGGTCATTTTGAGAAAACGTGCTTTTAAAGTTACGAGCACATTTCTGTGTCTAAAATAACGCTGAAGGGTAACAAAGCGTCATTTTTCTGCACTGCTATTCTTTTCCGATTCTCCTGGTTTTGTTTTCCGGCATTATCCATAAACGGGTTGCGATCGCCGATGCCGATTCGATATGCTAGACGCGCTTCAACATCGGCAACTACGCCTCATCTATCAATGGCGCAGAATACCTAGGAGTTGGAAACATCGCTGCAGTCGCCTTGCGCTGATAAATAAAAGCAACTTCGGCATGATAAGGCTAGTCGTGGTCGTGGGTAGCACGCTGCCGCGTGGAATCAGCCTTTACGTAATGCGTCAGCGCACGGAACAGCCGAACGCGTGTAGCGTCCCTATACTGCCGGCGCCTACAACCGCGATACGATCTTGCAGGCGCGGAGCGCTTATCACGCGAAAGCGCGACGAGAGATAAGATAGTAGCGGGGAGGCGACTTCAGAAAGTACCGCGCGCGATAACGAAAAGCGAAGCGGAAAACTATGGCCAGCCGCACGGCGACAGCAACGGAACAGGCGCTAGGCCTAGCCGCAGCAGACGACGCAGGGAGCGACCGCCGGAGGAGAACGGCGCGTCATCGCGCGCAGCAGCCAATGGCAGTCGCGCGTTCCCCCACTTCCTCGAGGAGCGCGCGCTTAGCCCAATCGCGGCTTCGCGTGTGAGCCGCGGGAAACTCGAAAGCCCCGCGAGCTCCCAATCATAAGCGAATCGGGCTTTGACCACGCCACCACCGCTCCCGCCGATGGTGGAAGAAAAAAGCGCAGGAATTTACGAACAAAACAAAACCAAAATGGCGGCCGTAGGTTGCATGGCGCGAAAACGGCGCTCGCTCGAAGTTGGATGTTTCGGCGCGCGTTTGGCCGGCGCAGAGGGTGCCGCAGCTCGCGATATACGTGATTTGCGGTGATTTTACGTTGAATTAGGCGCTGATATTTACAGAATAGGTAGTTTATTATACACTGAGCCCAAATATGCGGTTTTCCAAAAATCGCATTTGCCGCGATTTTTCGACTTTCAAAGGCCGCGTCCCCCCTTAACAGGAGTTCTGTTTACTGAGAGAGACAAGTGCCGTTTTATGAGTGCACACTCTCTCAATACAATTTTATGTATGTAAGCACTATGACGTGAATGAAACTGACAGTTTTTTAGCAAGGAAACTATGTGAGGTTTTTACATAGCATTCGCAAGTTTATTAGGCAGTAACTAGTGTGGACTGAAAAATGCATCAATTTTTGTTTTTTTTTTTTTCAGTCCTTGCACCTTCATCTTCAGGTTGAAGATGCAAGGCTATCATAATGTAGCTATCATTTTGCCACCTGGGGTTCTCCAACATGCACCTGTACAAAGGCATTCTTGGATTTTGTCCCGCCAAAATGCATCTGCATGGCCGGGAATTGAAGCCGCATCCATGAACATAGCAGCATGACACCTAAGCACCTGCCTAGCTACCACAATGGGTGTTCTGTACGTGCAGATTAAGGGGGGACGCGGGTCTTAGAAAAGTAAAAAAATGGCCAAAAAATCGATTTTGAGAAAAACGCATTTTAGGCATGTATGTACCTTTGAGCAGCTGCCCTCAAATTATTAAGGCTGATTTCGATCGGGAAATAGTCTAAAATGTACTTTCAAGACACCACAGGAGCCGAAAGTTGCACCAAAAAAGCGAAAATTTGTTCAATGGGTCATGCACTTTCTTTTTCGGTTTAACACAATTTAATTTCTACAATACCCCGTAAGAACTGGCTATTAATTATTCTTGTAAACCTCCATATCTTTTGAACCAGAGCAGATATTAAAAAACTGATTACAGATTTGAAATCAGCATGAAAATCTAGCCAAGACAGTAAAGTTTGGTTCACATTGACCCAAAAATAAAAAAATTTTTTTAAAGACCCACGTCCCCCCTTAAGGGGGGACACCCCACTTAAATATATTTTTTTTATTTATGCTCAGATTCTGATCAAACTTGCACCACTTATGTATTTTAACATGCTGATTTCAAATATGCACTTGGTTTTCATTTGTAGTGAGTAGTTTTCATACAACTAAAATAATTCATGTTCCCAGCTATCCTCAGTGGAGGCTGGTTGGGAGGAGTGCTGCTTCAAAGGTACTGGATGTTACAAGAAAAAATAGGCCGTCAAAATTATCTACTATGATCAGAGAGTGCAGTGATACAAGAATGGATGGTTTAGACAAACTTTAGCACAAGTTACAGCATGTCAAACATTTGTATGTGAAAACTGAGATTGGCACCTAAAGCAAATTATAAGTTTTAAAAATTTTATGCAACGCTATATGGTCATACTTCAGGCCTACTGCACTCTGCTATTGCCCACCTTTCAGACAAAAAAAGATTTATTGCAATTCGACTAGTAGAACCAGACATATGGCCCCTCCCAGATCACAAATTGGTCAAAAATGCCATTTTGAGAAAACAAGAAAAAACGTTTCAGGTAGTATTCGTGAGGTTTATTTCAAAGAATAACACACCGAAATGATAACTGAAGGTCCAGGAATCTGTTACCGCAAAGATAAATCTCCTGCTACAACTTGCTCAATAGTTATAAAGCAAAGTCGGTATCCTACGCACCCCCCCCCCCCCCCCGCCTTGCGGCCTGCACCAACTTTGTTGCGCTTTTCGCTCAAAAAAGCTAGTTTCGTTGCTGAGCCATAGTTACTATCGCCTATCGCCCCTCGTCAGTTTGACGTCTCTGCTGCATATCTTGCACTGCGTGTAACCGAGGGGCAGATTCACTATGTCGAGATCGACGATCACGTATGATCACGCGGTCTTTGAACGATCACGCGGTCTTTGAAAAGAGCCGATCAAGCGTCCCTATCTCGCGGGTTCTTTCTTGAGCCATGTCACTGCTTGTGATAAGCGATCCCCCGAACCAGCAGATTGCCGTTATCAGGCGGGTTATCAGGGGGGCGCCGTTATCAGGCGGGTTATCAGGCGGGTTATCAGGCGGGTTATCAGGCGGGTTATCAGGCGGGTTATCAGGCGGGTTATCAGGCGGCGCGTTATCAGGCGGGCGCCGTTATCAGGCGGCGCCGTTATCAGGCGGGCGCCGTTATCAGGCGGGCGCCGTTATCAGGCGGGCGCCGTTATCAGGCGGGCGCCGTTATCAGGCGGGCGCCGTTATCAGGCGGGCGCCGTATCAGGCGGGCGCCGTTATCAGGCGGGCGCCGTTATCAGGCGGGTTATCAGGCGGGTTATCAGGCGGGCGCCGTTATCAGGCGGGCGCCGTTATCAGGCGGGCGCCGTTATCAGGCGGGCGCCGTTATCAGGCGGGCGCCGTTATCAGGCGGGCGCCGTTATCAGGCGGGCGCCGTTATCAGGCGGGCGCCGTTATCAGGCGGGCGCCGTTATCAGGCGGGCGCCGTATCAGGCGGGCGCCGTTATCAGGCGGGCGCCGTTATCAGGCGGGCGCCGTTATCAGGCGGGCGCCGTTATCAGGCGGGCGCCGTTATCAGGCGAGATGGCGGGCCGCTTGCTCATCCCTTTCATGGACCCGCGATGTCACGGCGTTAGTGCGTTTCTTGTTTTTTGGCACGTTTATCTTTTATTTGCCGAAGCGATGCACCGCAGGAAACTTCTTCGCTTCGCCAGGCACGTTTACCGCGCCGTTGCTCAAAAAAACAAGATGGCGCCTCACCGCGCGCCGCGCTTTTTTTTTTTTTTGTGAAGTAGGCAGCGCGCTCAGGGTTGCTTACTGAGAACATAAAAAAAGCTAGAAACGCGAGCTTTTGAACGATGCCAAAATGGCTGGGATCGGGCAAGCCGTTCACGAGCTAGAGGAAATTGAAATGGAGGGCACTTTAAAGTTTAAAGGGCCACAGCTGCAGCAGCAAATTTTAAATCGCTATTACTGCATAAATAGGCGGTATTTTTTCGTAAGAATTTGCAGACACATGCGGGATGGTAGTAGGAACGCGAAAATGAAGACTTTGAAAATCTGATTTTTCGGCCGATTTTCAGTTTCTAAGAGCCGTGTCCCCCCTTAATATGTACCTGAACGATAACCTATTCAACATGCCTTTACAGTTACTATACTTAACAGGATCAAGAGTTCACAAAGTGAAATGCTCTTATGTCAAGAGGGGAGACACCAGTTCAAAGCATACACACCCGAGTTGCCTTCCTCTTCTGGCTGTGCAGCCTTGGGGGTGCGCTTTCCTACACTGACACCGGCGGCATTGCAGTCGAGCCGCACCAGGACGCTCCAAAAGTCGCCGTCCTTGCCCGGCTCTGCAGCCAGGGGAGATGCCACACCAGATGTCGAGGGGGCCGACCGCGATGACGGACGGCTCGAGGTGCCGGCACTAGCTGCATTCGCCTTGCCACTTGACGGTGCGCCTGGTGGCCCACCACGAACTTTCTCGGGGAGGAAATGGACGGGGAAGCTCTTGGCCAGTGAGATCAGCGTGTCCAGGACATGCCTGGCAAATAAAAAAAAGAGGAGATGGCGAATTTGCTATGCAGGCCTCCATTGCCGTACCAAATAAAAGGAAACATTAAATAGAATTTGACTGTTGGTAAACTAAAGTCGAGGTCAGGTATATCGAACCCATGTATAACAAAATGCTGTGTGAAACATAAAACATTGAATGAAATGTGAGAGAGCCGTAAAATGCCCTCGAAAATTCCTGAGTAAGCTTTTTATTTCGTGTATCAAATTAACTATACATCGAAATCTTTTGTGGTCCCCCTCAGATTCAACATATCTGGTTTAGGGTGTACCACTGCTGATGTGCATAGTACAATAGCTGACTAAACACTGCTTCACTGGGGAATCTCGAAGCGTAAGGAGGGTTTCTTGAGACCAAGTTACTTGGGAACCAGTGGCACAGGGATGAATATTCAACTCGTCTTCTTGAAAGGCATTCAGCCTTTTTTTCGTACATTCCCACTACTGTGGACAGTGTTCTCTGTTCAAAGAGCACAAGCAAGCCCTCACCCTCGAAGAATTTTGGTAAAAGCTGCACTTTGTGCGGTCTTTCGGAAAGCTCGGAAGAGGCAGTCAAACTCACCGGCAGACGACCGGCGATGCCTGCGGGTGAATGGTGACCTGCGGGCAGGGGCGTCGGCTGCTGCAGTGCCGCACAATTTGGAAGACACTCGTGCGGCAGCCCAGGGCGGCGTCCAGGCTGATGGAGAGCCACGACGGCTGCTGCTGCTGCAGGCCCGCCGACTGGGCCTTGCTCATCTTCTTGCCTCGTGCCGTGTGCTGCTGCGAGCCGGGGCTGGACGTGTTCGCAGCTGCAGCCACCGTGCCGTCCATCGAGGCACCGGCAGCCTCCAGGGGCTTGTTCTCTTTCGTCTTTTCCAAGATGGACAGGAGGGACTGCACGCGGGGCCGACATGGTTACGCGAGTCACACAATAGCTAGGGGGGGGGTCAGTTGGTACAGGATGTTGAAACAAACTGAGTGCACGGAAAACAACGTGCGCTGGCCTGTGCAGCATGCATGGCAACAAGCCGCAGCGAGCGGTGTGAAAAAACTGCGATAGCACAGAACAATGCAGAAGTGCGAGTAAATGATGTTAGCGCAGCTCGCACATGACTACGTGCAGCAACGTGTCAAAGTTTTATCAGGACGCAGGAGTTTGAATGCCACGCCGAACAGCTCCAGAACACCGCGGATTGAGTGAAGCCAGATTGAGTGCAGTGCAATCAAATGGAGCAACAGTACAGCCGTTCGCGATGGGGGGGGGGTTCAAATGTAGGGGCTGCGTTTATTATGCGAATGCATTCATTACTCAAGCAAATATGACAAATAGGACATCAGAAAACTGAGCCTATGTCCAGTTGAACTGGGCCTCCTGCAACCACTTTCGATGGTCTGCTGCCCTTCCTGAACCCCGAACAATTGCTCCAGGCACTGACCTTGACAACCCAGTGCCGTGTTGGTGGATGGTAGCAGAGGTTTCGGAGCACCCGGTGTAGTCGGCCCGTGTTGAGGCGCGGCTCGTCCACAAACAGCAGCACCAACAGGCAGGCCAGAGCCTCGTGGTCCAGCAGCTGACGGCCGCGAGCTTGCTGGGAGGTTGGCGGACCCAGGGCACCACCGCCAGAGGATCCACCGGCGGCAGCGCCTCGAGAAGACAGCGCGTTCCACGTCCACTGGCCCCGATGGTGAGGTACCGTGTGGATTGTGTAGCGTGTGCCCATTCGACCCGCTGAAAGTTGAGATGAATGACACACAAATGTAATTCGACGGCACCAAGAGGCAAGCCATGTCACAAAAACACTTCAGGTCTTGGGCAAAAGAGGGCGGGTGGCTGTGATCAACGCTGCAATTCTCCAAGCAATGGTTCTCCTAGAAAGGCTTTCAGAGTGTAACTTCCTTGTTAAAACAGGAAGAAGAAATGATGATGACTGAACCTTAGCCTGAAATAAATGCATTGAGAGCTGTTGGTTCAACTGCGCTCTGAGTAGTTGAGAACTCAACCTTCCTCAGCAATCTGCTGCCCTCCTTGTTAGCCCAAATGCTAGGACAACCAACCTTGAGAAGCATTGGCGAAATATCACCGGCAAGATCGGGCCAGAAATCTAGTTCGCAAATTTGCCTGGAACAGCTTTCACAAGGAAGTTAACAACAATTAGTTAGACAACCATCTCCAGTGTATAATCTGTGTAAACCAAGCTATACCAGCTGTAACTTCCCAACAAACAGCTGCAACGTCAGATCGAGCATGCATTTCACAACTGCTGTCAAAAAGAATGAACGCTCCTACGTTCACGACGTATCAAGCTCACAATAGGGAAATGAGCGAGTTTCTGTTTGTCACGCCGACACAAAATTTTGAATGCGGATGTCGAAGTTGCATGACGTCGCTCACCTGCCGATCGAAGGATCCGTGACAGAGCCGTACCCCCGTGGGAGGAGAAGAAACGTTCCTGCATTTGTCGGTGACGAGCCTCGAGCTCTCGCCGCAGCGAGTGTGCCTCCGAGGCCAGCTCCGCGGGTAGCAGGGCCAGCAGAGAGTCGTCCATGTCGGCCAGCACCTGCTGCCGCAGCCCTGGCGGCAGGGTCTGAATGAACGAGGCACCGGCAGCCTCCAGGGGCTTGTTCTCTTTCGTCTTTTCCAAGATGGACAGGAGGGACTGCACGCGGGGCCGACATGGTTACGCGAGTCACACAATAGCTAGGGGGGGGGGTCAGTTGGTACAGGATGTTGAAATAAACTGAGTGCACGGAAAACAACGTGCGCTGGCCTGTGCAGCATGCATGGCAACAAGCCGCAGCGAGCGGTGTGAAAAACTGCGATAGCACAGAACAATGCAGAAGTGCGAGTAAATGATGTTAGCGCAGCTCGACATGACTACGTGCAGCAACGTGTCAAAGTTTTATCAGGACGCAGGCGTTGAATGCCACGCCGAACAGCTCCAGAACACCGCGGATTGAGTGAAGCCAGATGAGTGCAGTGCAATAAATGGAGCAACAGTACAGCGTTCGCGATGGGGGGGGGGTTCAAATGTAGGGGCTGCGTTTATATGCGAATGCATTCATTACTCAAGCAAATATGACAAATAGGACATCAGAAAACTGAGCCTATGTCCAGTTGAACTGGGCCTCCTGCAACCACTTTCGATGGTCTGCTGCCCTTCCTGAACCCCGAACAATCGCTCTAGGCACTGACCTTGACAACCCAGTGCCGTGTTGGTGGATGGTAGCAGAGGTTTCGGAGCACCCGGTGCAGTCGGCCCGTGTTGAGGCGCGGCTCGTCCACAAACAGCAGCACCAACAGGCAGGCCAGGGCCTCGTGGTCCAGCAGCTGACGGCCGCGAGCTTGCTGGGAGGTTGGCGGGCCCAGGGCACCACCGCCAGAGGATCCACCGGCGGCAGCGCCTCGAGAAGACAGCGCGTTCCACGTCCACTGGCCCCGATGGTGAGGCACCGTGTGGATTGTGTAGCGTGTGCCCATTCGACCCGCTGAAAGTTGAGATGAATGACACACAAATGTAATTCGACGGCACCAAGAGGCAAGCCACGTCACAAAAACACTTGAGGTCTTGGGCAAAATTAAAGAGAGGGCGGGTGGCTGTGATCAACGCTGCAATTCTCCAAGCAATGGTTCTCCTAGAAAGGCTTTCAGAGTGTAACTTCCTAGTTAAAACAGCAAGGAGAAATGATGATGACTGAACCTTAGCCTGAAATAAATGCATTGAGAGCTGTTGGTTCAACTGCGCTCTGAGTAGTTGAGAACTCAACCTTCCTCAGCAATCTGCTGCCCTCCTTGTTAGCCCAAATGCTAGGACAACCAACCTTGAGAAGCACTGGCGAAATATCACTGGCAAGATCGGGACAGAAATCTAGTTCGCAAATTTGCCTGGAACAGCTTTCGCAAGGAAGTGAATAACAATGGGTTAGGCAACCATCTCCAGTGTATAAGCTGTGTAAACCAAGTCATCCCAGCTGCAAGTTATACTTTCCCAACAAACAGCTGCAAGGCCAGATCGAGCATCCATTTCACAACTGCTGTCAGAAAGAACGAACACACCTACATTCACGACGTAAAAAGCTCACAACAGGGAACTGAGCGAGTTTCTGTTTGTCGGGCCGACATAAAATTTTAAATGCGGATCTCGAAGTTGCATGACGTCACTCACCTGCCGACCGAAGGATCCGTGACAGAGCAGTACCCCCGTGGGAGGAGAAGAAACGTTCCTGCATTTGTCGGTGACGAGCCTCGAGCTCTCGCCGCAGCGAGTGTGCCTCCGAGGCCAGCTCCGCGGGTAGCAGGGCCAGCAGAGAGTCGTCCATGTCGGCCAGCACCTGCTGCCGCAGCCCTGGCGGCAAGGTCTGAATGAACGAGGCCGGGTCCACGGGTGCGTCGGGGTTGCAGTTCTGGGCGGCTAGCCGCTGCTGCTCGGCACGCTGTTGTGCCAGCACCTGCAAAGGGTGAACAGCACAGACGTGACAGTGCATCGGGTACCAATGAATTAGATTCATACTCCCTCTTGGAGAGCTGCTGTACCGCTCATCAAAATACTTTTTCCAGTACAAGTACTCGCAGAAACGTAATTAATTCTAGCATCAGCCGGCTGACAATGGCATTTCCAACAGGTTCACATAAATAAAATTTGCCCAGACTGAAAACAGTTTTCAGCTTAAA
The DNA here is from genome assembly GCA_013339685.2 of Hyalomma asiaticum. NCBI lineage: Eukaryota > Metazoa > Arthropoda > Arachnida > Ixodida > Ixodidae > Hyalomma > Hyalomma asiaticum. The sequence goes on along the minus strand of CM023489.1, from coordinate 45,865,388 downwards.
CGTGAGTTTTCCACTTACTATGCTATTCACAATTCACTTGCAAACCACTATACCACCACCATCGCAAATCAGCCACCTGGTCACGGGACACGCCTACTTTGTCCCCAAGCTGCAGGAATTCACAAGGTGGGTGACAACTGCACAGGCATATATGAGGGCTGCCACAGAACAGGTGGTGCACAAGTGACTGTCCCTAAGCACATAAAGATGATTGATTGATTTGTGGGGTTTAACGTCCCAAAACCAGCTCTGATTATGAGAGACGCCGTAGTGGAGGGCTCCGGAAATTTCGACCACCTGGGGTTCTTTAACGTGCACTGACATCGCACAGCACACGGGCCTCAACATTTCGCCTCCATCGAAATGCAGCCGCCGCGGCCGGGATTCGATCCCGCGACCTTCGGATCTGCAGCCGAGTGCCATAACCACTAGACCACCGTGGCGGGGCTAAGCACATAAAGAGGATTTAAATAAAATAAGCTCAAATGTAGGCCAAGAGTACGCCCAATGAAGAGTACAGCTGTTTTCCCAACCGCTATTCTATATTCCTGAATTACCGCTAGCAACAATGCCCAGTCTGGGAAATCTTGTATATACAGTAGAACCTCGTTATAACGAACCCAGATATAACGAACTACAGTAAAACCTCGTTATAACAAAGTTGACGGGGGGAGTGGTAACTACTTCGCTATAACCAATATCAATTTCATCTATAGGAATTTCAAGGGGAATTGCAATCGCTTCGTTATATCCAATAGTTTGTTATAACGAGGTTCTACTGTATTGGATATAACGAAGAAATCGCAATTCCCATTGAAATTCCCATAGATGACATGGATATTGGCTATAACAAACTGATGATTATAACGAAGTAATTACGGCTCCCTCTTCAACTTTGTTACAACGAGGTTTTACTGTAACGCTAAATATGCAGTGCTATTACTACAGAACTGCTACAGCTTGAAAAAAATATGGCAACAAAGCACTTGTAATTCGATATTCTTATGGGTGTCCCAATGAATGGCAGTCCCACTGATATGCCTGAGCAGAGAACTCTGACCAATTATCTGAAGTGTGCAATGAAAGGTGAGAGAGAAAGAGAGAGGAAGAGAGAGCCTCACCTCTTCTTGGATGCTGGGGGGCAAGGCAGCTAGGAACTCGGGGTTGACCTCGGTGAAGGTGGCAGTGCCATCGGCAGAGGAAGCTGCCGCCTGCTGCTGTTGCTGCTGCTGGGCATGCGTGCGCAGACGCTGTAGCCTCAGCTGCTCCGCTATCACCTCCTGCCGGATGTTCTCGGGCAGTGCCGCCAGGAAGGACGGGTCCACACCTTCAGGAATCTCTACATCTGCAGGGACAAGTGCCAAAACACATGAGCAGTTTATTTCACCCCACAAGGCGTACAAAAGTTCACGGTACAGTGGCTTTGCCATTAGGCACACGATTCGTCCAACAAGTCACAAACCGAGAAGAGTACAAGCCACAGCCTTCCGCCAATTACAAACGAACACATATCCCAGCAGAGCACGTTACCACCAAATATACCTGGAACTATACACCTCAGACCAATGCATAAGATGCCGAACGCAAACCGCTACCATCACGCACATGCTATGGGATTGTATCAAAAACCCACAAGGCGCTACTTCTAAAAACCCTCCTGCCGAAGATGGCCTCGGCCCTGTGCAGCCCCAGCTTCGGTGACCAACTCTGGGCCATCCAGAAGGCCCTCCAGGCGGCAAAGAGACAAGGTCTCGACGTCCCTTTGTGGGAGACCCAAGGCTCGGTTGGCTAAGGCCTCTGCAGGACACTTAATAAAGTTTGCACCAACCAAAGTGGCTTTGCCCTACTGTATCTTACGGCACACAGTAAAAGCTCATAAACTCAGATTTCACAGGATTGGAAGTGGCGTCCAGATTAACCGAATGTGAATTACCGACAACCCCAAGAAATAAACAAATGTATGCTACAATGGTGTGTAAGAGCTGTGTATAAGATGCCAGTCTCGTCACTTTTTGGTGTTAGTCTCGTAACGACTGTGGTGAAAGACTGCCATCTCTTTACAACCGAAAAGTGCAGATCACTGCCTGTGTCCGTCCACCCTTTCCCCCCGCCTTTTCTCTGCTGCTGTCACTGCTAACACCACTATGTGCACGTGGGGCCAACTTTTTGCCGGTAAACTTGTCAGCAACATATTGTTCATTCATTGGGATTGTAGCCGACGGATTTTAAACCAGTATGCGGGCCGCAGCACAGAATCGCTTTTCATCATCAAAAGCTTCTGCCATGTTTGAGATTCGCGACGCCGTGTGCACCTCACGGAGTCAAAATGAAGGTACTGCTGCGGACAAAAGCATGGTTGAAGGGGGTGCCATCATTAGTGCCCACACAGCTCTGAATATGCGTATGGCCGATATGCAGAGTCAGAATGAAACTACTGAGCGCCAAATAAACGGCACAGATAGCACTGTGCCGTTGATTGAGTTGCACTGTGCTGTGCAACTCAATCATAGGTAACGTCCACGCATTTCTGAAAGGGTGTGCGTGCCCTGGGCACACAGTTAAAATAACTACCAAAACGCTGCATCAGCAGCGCATCAACAACAACACAGAGTCACAACACAGAGTCAAAACAACAACACAGAGTCAAAACTACAGCTTGCTGCAGCTGCTGTGGAAGAAACATAGCCTACTGTTCCGTAATCCTGGATGGCGAGTGCAAAGATCTGAAGGCGTCCAGCAAACAACAGTGCCGTTTGCCGCTGCTACTGCAGAACAAACTGTAGCCACTATCAGCATCTATCCATGTTATGACAGACTTCATGCATTCCACATGGCCACGTAAAAACGAAACCAGTTTGCTGTAGTTGCATTATGTGAAACCTTTGTTGCTAACAACGCCATTACGGATGACAGCCACAATGGAAGCTACGCTTTTCTGAAAGTACGACCAACTCTGAGTCACGTGGTGATAAATGCAAATTTCATGAAGCGTACTAGCTTTTCTGCCATTCCCATGTGTAAAGTTCACACTGATGACAATGGCAATTTTAACTGTGCCATCTTATTTCGGTTGGACGCTCGCAATGTTTTCATTTTTTCACATCGCATATTCACGGAAACTTCAGCTCAGTTCATGTCAACGTTCTTTATAATTATCTGAGGTGTGGCTGAATACAGTCGATTTATTGAGCATTTGGTGCCAATGAATAATGCATATTTTTGCCAGGGCCTGAGAACAAGTTCGAATCATTTGATTTTCGGAATGAATAAGTTGAATTAATGAGCTTTTACTGTATTGTTAAAACCGGTACAGTTATAAGTGGGTCTAAGTGGAACTGTATACTTAGAATACTTACAGTTGGATACAACTCAAATCTGCAGTGAAGCTCCTCCCACAGCCCCACAACCACCAGCCACTGTTACACCACGAGACTGCAAACAGCTCTTACTTCGATTGACTGATTTCTAGGGTTTTACGTCCCAAAACCACGCTGTGCTTATGAGAGATGCCGAAGTGGAGGGCTCTGGAAATTTCGACCACCTGGGGTTCAGTTCCTACTTCGAATTTTCCATGCAATCAAAATAAAATGTGAAACAAGGCGTGTTCTAGCGACACTTGAAGACGCCGCGACTGAATAAGCCTACTCAGCTGGGACGATTCACTTGGCGCGCACCACATAAACCTCAGCATCTTCTTTCACACTGACTCGCAGCTGATTCCGATATGCTCTGCTACAATCACTCCCTGTGCAGAAAGGAGCCAACCTGGCGACCTAGGGGAATGGCACGACAGGGGGGTCATAGTATGGTTCGAGCTGCGCTACATGCACTGTTTCACGTCCTCGACAGCGGCGGTCGGAAGACTGTTCAAGCGGCTCGACGACATAGTTCACTGCAGATGTCTTCGCGACAACACGGTCCAGCGTCCTCGGCCATTTCGGAAGCAGATGGCAGTGTGCGGCTGAGAAGCTCCAGGACGCCGAAGAGGGACTACCCAGCACGCCTCCACCAATTGAAACAAGGCGTGTTCTAGCGACACTTGAAGACGCCGCGACTGAATAAGCCTACTCAGCTGGGACGGTTCACTTGGCGCGCGCCACACAAACCCCAGCGTCTTCTTTCACACTGACTCGCAGCTGATTCCGATATGCTCTGCTACAAATGATATTGGCAAAGCTGAGAGATAAGTGCACCAAGTTACATGCCTTAATTCACTTTGTAATACAAAGGAACATGGAAAAGCCAATCCCTTATTTAGCTGAAATGAAATGTTTGCAATGCAGAAACCCGGCTTGCCACACAAGCACTGCCACTCTAGTTTCTCAACTCGGTCAGCAGTGAAGATTCTTGCGTAAAAGCTCTTGGAAGAGGAACTAACTGTACCACAGTCTTTTGAAGAGGGAAACACCGACTCCATACCTTTCTGTCCATGTCTCTAGTGCGGTTCATTCCTTCTACCAATTAAAACGTCCAAGAACTGCAGATGGCTTGGAGGTGGTCAAACCATCAAACACGGCACAATTTTGAAAAGGTCGCAGAAAGAATTTTGTTTGCTTCTGTGATTGGCTGGTGGAGTAGAACCGACTTGCACAAACCATCTACACTTGTTGCCAACTGATGTTTCTTTAAGTTGTGTCTTTATACAGAAACTCTTTAAACACCATCTCCGGTGATCTCTTTACTGTGTCACGGTAATGGCGATTCTATATTCCAGAGATGCTCCTGTTGTGCTCCTGATAGCACAAACGCTTAGTAAATTAAAAAACAATTTTAATAAGAAAAAGAAAGAGAAGAAGAAGAAAAGAAAAACCCATGAAACTGAAACCCAATCGAGCAGTGCTGTCCTGGGGTAGGCAAGCCATGTTCATGTACATCCCACTTTACGGCACACATCTTTTTTCGCTGCTTTATGTAGAAAAAGCTTTTTTTTTTATGATGCTGACCAAGAAAGGGACAATGAAACCCTCGCCTACTTCCTGGTTACACGATGCCTCACACTAATAAATCATGCTTTCTGAATTGGACAGGAACAGTGGCAGACTGCACCTCCACACAGGTTGGCATAAAACGAACTACAGTAAAAGCTTGTTAATTCAGATTTCTAGGAACCAGAAAATATGCCCAAATTCACTGAATGTCCAAAATATCGAATGGGCAAAATAAACACATAAATGCATGTAGCATGTTGCAGTATATTCAGATGGGGAGTACCGTATTTACTCGCATAATCGGCGCACTCGCATAATAGGCGCACCCCTAGTTTGGTCGCGGAAAATTCGATTTTTTTTAATTCCGCGCATAATAGGCGCACCCCAAACTTGGCCGTGATCAGAAACGATTCTACCCCCCAGCGGTACAGTTGGAACGCGGTCCCCGTACCCTGAAGAAAAAAAGAAGGCAAATCGACGAGCAAATAAAAAAAATTCGAAGTGCAACGACCTAACCAACGTGTTTGTCAAAATAAAACTTGAAAAAAAAAGCGTCCATGAGCGAAAAAAAAAAAACGGCTGTTCCATCAATTACTGATACCCCCCAAATCGCCGCGCTTTTTGGAGGTCACGTGTACAACGCCGGGGGCTCGATCGCCATCACCACCATCAGAGAAAAAGAAAGAAACGCCATTTTGCAAGCGGTGTGCGTATGTTGTGGTCGTGTATTGAACTTTGGTTCCACCATGGGGAAGTACGCGAGCTACACGGCTGGGTTTAAACTGAAGGCAGTGCAGTACGCGCTGGAGCAAGCAGGCATTTCGGCGTTGGAGAAACCAGTATTCGGTACTGGAGGGATCAAGAAGAAAAACTTAAGGCGACGAAGAAGACACGACGGGCTTTCCGCGGTGCCAAGACCGGCAGGTATCCGAACGTCGAAGAGCAACTGGTCCGGCATATACGGGAGCTACGACAAGACGGCTGTGCTGTGTCGTTGGATATTGTGCAGACTGAGGCGCGCAGAACAGCCCGAGCGCAGGGCATCGAAGCAAAAGAGTTCAAAGCCAGCTCCGGATGGACAACTCGTTTCATGCGGCGCCATGGCCTCGCACTGCGAAGGCGGACCACCTTGTGCCAGCGCTTGCCCGCAGCATATGAGGACAAAGTGGTGGACTTCCACCGTTTTGTTATAAAGCTCCAACAGCAGAGACTTCATTTTGTCCCAGATCGGCAACGCTGATCAGACCCCCCTTTGCTTTGATATGCCGCGGAACACGACAGTGGAGGAGAAAGGTGCACGGAGCGTCATCGTCAGAACGTCTGGCGCTGATAAACAACGATGCACCGTAATGCTGGCGGTGACAGCGGATGGGCGTAAGCTACCGCCTTACGTTATTTTTAAACGTAAGACGCTCCCAAAGGCAAAATTCCCTCAAGGCATCTACGTCAGAGTCCAGGAAAAAGGCTGGATGAGCGCGGAACTCATGGTGGATTGGGTGAAAACAGTCTGGGGTCGGCGGCCGGGTGGTCTGTTGTTGCCGTCCATGCTTGTCCTGGACAGTTTTCGTGGGCACCTAGTAGACCGCGTACGAGATGAGCTAAAGGAGCTGCGCACAGATCTGGCAGTGATTCCGGGCGGCCTCACATCGATACTGCAGCCTTTGGACGTGTCCTTGAATAAACCTTTCAAGGACAATGTTCGAAGGCTGTACACCACCTGGATGGCTGGAGGACAACATCAGCTGACTCCAGGTGGTAAGATTAAGAGGCCGCCTGTGGAAATGCTGTGCGCTTGGATCGTGGAAGCGTGGCAGGCGATCTCCGACGAAGTCGTCAGGAAAAGCTTCAAGAAGACGGGTATCTCGAACGCACTGGATGCGAGTGAGGATGACATGTTGTGGGGTGCGGATGATTCGGACACCGAAAACGAATCCCCGCTCGGCGAGGATGAATGTGTGATCTCCGACTCGGACTCCGAATAGGGAAAAGGAGGAACAGCTACGACTTTTGTGTAAATAAATTTTACGTGTGTGTGCACAGTTGACGGCTCTCGCTTGTTCATTAAAAGGTACGTAGGTATGTTTGTTTTATGCTGAATTAATTGGTAAACGATAAAGTCGCCTTTTACTTGACAAGTGTGCAGATTTAAAGCGCGAGAACCGAGTCGAAAAAATTTTCGAAAATTTTACCCCGCGTAATTGGCGCACCCCTAACTTCGAGCCGGATTTTCTGAAAAAAAAGTGCGCCTATTATGCGAGTAAATACGGTATTCAACACTGCGGTAATGAAAATTCAGCGGCGGCGTACACAATTGCGTACACAACTTTTTTACGCCAGTTCGGTGGACAGGCGGCCATGAAAGTGCAAGAAACTGAGCTCTGGATGAACCTAACACTCTACACACTCAGTGTGCCATCAGTTTGCTACAATGTGCGGCGTATTGCTGCAAAAAAATAATTTTCTGAAAGTAGTACCACATTTGACAAGTGGTTAAACGAGGTACTTTCTGGGAGTGATGTTGAAAATATAATTTTCGTTGGCTTGTAATGAACACTGTCAATAAGTAAACTGCACCTGCATTTGAAGTCTGACTTCCAATTTGTTCTGTGACCAAAATGGATGACAGACTTCAGAACAAATTTATATTCCATCCTAATTACGAATAGTTACTATATAACAAACATTTAAACATATAACTGCATTCTTTCACGCAATAGAATATGGAGTGCCATGAGTTGTGTGTGAAGATTTGACACATTTATACACACTCCTTCATAAATTCGCACCTGAAGAGGAAAGTCAATTTGAAAAATTCATATTCAAACACTTCCCAGTAGTTAGCCATGGCAAAATATTCGGGGTCTGCAAATATTTGAAACTTCAAACAATTTTAAAATAGCATTTGCTATTCAATCCGCACTTAACTTTTACTATTCAAATGAATCAGTTGAATAGTAGGTTGGTAAAGAAGTTGGTAATTAAGGGGAAAAAATATGCTACGTCTTGTGACAAGTGGCCCATACTTGCACGCAGTGCACTTCCGCCGCATAACGCCCGCGTACTGCAGCGAAACACTAGCGTACTGCGGCGAAGCTAACACCCGTGTGCTGCAGCAAAGTTAACACTCGCGTACTGCGGCGAAGTTGCCTAAGCTTTCTGTTGCACAGTTCAGTGCTAACTGTTCTTCAGGATTTTGGAATGACACTGTGGAAATACACTAGTCCCTCAATAAATTTTTTTGCCCATGTTTACCAGTACATTTCTCCATAACTAGATGTGGTAATATTCAAGAATATTTGATAATTATTTGATGTGCACTTCAACATAAATATTTGAGTGTGCTTTGCACTCAAAATTTTGCTATTCACACAGCTTTACAAAATATGTGCGGAAGAGGCTATCAAATACTCAAACAATAAATTAAAAGTGCTGCATGTTATTCTACATTTGAACACTGCTAATGCTAGGCTTGTGTGAATATTTTAATAGAAATTACAGCATTAGAATGTGCTTTGACACAAACCTACATTGCACTTACGGGGAAACTGCTCAGATTGACTGATTGATTTACAGGGTATTACGTCCCAAAACCACAACCTGATTATAAGAGACGCCGTAGGGGAGGGCTCCAGTAATTGGGGTTTATTAGCGTGCACTGACATCGCACAGTACACGGGCCTCAACATTTCGCCTCCATAGAAACTGCTCAGAGGTAACTGCTGGGGTTTTACGTGCCAAACCAATATGATTATGAAGGAAGTCGTAGTAGAGGACTCGGGGAAATTTCGACCACTCGGTGTTCTTCCCCACACAGTACATGGGTCCTCCAGCATTTTCGCCACTATCGAAAATGCGACCTGCATCTTTTGGGTGCGCAGTCAAGTACCATAAAAACTAGACTGTCGCAGGAGACAAAAGCTGCCGAGTGAACTATGGCATCAGCGCAATGTTCAACAATGAGACAAGCACAGCACATGCGCACACTCACACTTCCTCAGCTGGCTGTTGCGATCCTTCGGAGCCAACATCCTCCACAATTGCAGCTGCTTCCCTTGTATCTGTAATTCATGAAAGAGAAAAGAAAATGAAAAAGGGGGGGGGGGGGTGGCATCTGATGTAACATAGCCTTGCTTAGTAGAAGACTGCCATTATGACTTATCTGCGACAAGTTGTGATGTAAGTCAGAAACTGTAGGTGTCAAAATTACAAAATAGCCTATCCTCACCTGGTGATGCAGTGTCTCTGTCCCCTTCGTCCGTGCTAAGGTTCTGGCCGTCTGCTATAAAGGCAGTCTGAAAGTGGTAAACGTAACAGCTGTCCATTACAACACAAGATCACAAAATCGGAAGCTTGCGATAACACAAAGTGTTGGGTGCTGAATGCCATAACCAGCATTTCTAGAGATTCCCACAGACCTGGCAATGTCTAGCACTGCTTGCAGAAAAGATTAGTTGTTCCAAGATCTCCACAAATTAGTATTTTGCGCTGTGCTTCCCCAGCATTTAGTCCTCAATGTCTTATGCACAATTAGAACTATTGCCTATTCCCATTTTAAACTTCGCTTAGGTGCACATCATGACTTTACTAGAAATAACATGACGCTTATACCTTGCTAGCCATCTTTATAAATCAATGACACGCACGTATCCTTAAAAGGAGCCTTTCTGTCAGTACGAATTCCTACACTTCTGGACAAAGTGCACAGTTAAGAGGACATTAAAAAATACCCCATGGACTCATTCATGTGTGAGTTGAAGCTGGGGAAGGGAAAGCAGGCATCTTGTTCCTAAGAAGAGAACAAGACAAAAGATTCCAGTGAAGTGTTAAAGGTTCACTTATTTTTGCACGTCACGCTTCCACATTTCAGCAAATTTAAAAATGGCCGCATGTGGAGCCTACCATTACTCAATACTGGCTTAATAAACAAGACATGCTGCTAGAATGTGCTCGGCACAGTAGCACGCGCTGGAGCTCTCGACTTGAATGCCGCCTTGAGTGCCACAATGAGTTGCCCAGCACGGTCAGACAGTTCATGAAACATACGCACGCAAAACAACGATCAAGCAGTTTGTGGACCCACCATCGAATTCGTCAGTGGGCATGGCCGCACCCGAGGTAGTGGTGGTCGTGGTGGTGGGCTCCGATGTGTCCATTGGGCATGGCTGCCCCGCAGCCGCAAAGAGACCCCCCGCGCAGCTGCTTGATTGCTGGAGGGCATTTGCCACAGCTGAGAGTGCTGTGCTTCCCAAACCCTCTAGCCAGCTCATTGGTGGAGCACCTAAAAGGAGTACCAGGGAAGCAGTGAAGCTCGTGTCGTTTTATTTGTACAACGGGATGCGAACTCGGCACTTTCGTCTGCACCAGCCGCGAGTGCACCCTAGAAAATCCGCTAGTGCGTGCCGCCACCTCTAGGAAAAAAACAAAACAAAGTACTCCGCAATTGACGTGGTAGTGTTCAAAATACCATAATATAGTGTTACATGAAACAGCACTCAAAAATTTGAGTTTGGCAACGTGATGAAGACCATGGGTCATATATGATCAATGGCTCAATAACCTGGTCCCGAAATTAAGTGCAAGGTTGCATGGTGCCGACAAAAAACACAGGAAAAGAAAATTTTCCAGCAGTAGACTATAACCAGTCTTTTGTCTTAGGGGCTGCACAATAAGTGGTATGCCTAATACGTGGAGTTTTACAGGAGAATAGACGGGAGTCGGAAAAGACTGCATTACGGCCGGTCCTCCACTATAAGTGGTTATGCTATAAGCAGAGCAGTGCAAATAGCAAACTTTTTAGTGCAAAACGAATTCAAATATTTATATCCGAGTGTGAACTGAATAGAATATTTTTCGAATAATTTTCGAATATGTTTCAGCAACACTATGTCAAATTATGGAGAAATGTGCTGCTAAACATGGGCAAAAGAAATTATTGCATGACTAGTGTACCCCAACAGTGTCATTCCCAAGTCCCAAAGAACAGTCCAACAAAGAACTGTGCAACAGAAAGCTAACTTCACCGCAGTACGCGAGTGGTAGCTTCACTGCCGTACACGAGTGTTATGCAGCGAACTGTACTACAGTCAAACCTCGTTATAACGAACACCACATTAACGAACATTTCAGATTAACGAACTTTTAAGAAATCCCGTGCCGACCGCTTATAGTTTCAATGTAAAAATATTTCACTACTACGAACTTCAAAATAACGAACATTTCAGAATAACGATCGTTATTTAATTCCCGTGTCATCTTAACAACACCTCAGTACTACGAACTTATAACGCGAAATGCGAGGATTCTTAGATTTCAGTGTATCGGTCATGGCAGTCGGAGCTGCAAGCTAGCAGACGACGCAGCGCGAAGAGCGGACGCCTTCCCGCGCAAAAACCTGAGATGGCACGGGAGGGAAAAAAACGCGGGCGGAGGACTTTTACTTTCTTTCCCCCTCCGTTTCGGAGGCGACGACGCATCAGGTTTTGTAAGCGAGTGCCAGAGAACATGGGCTCGGAAAACCTGAGGCGGTGCGGGAGAAGAAAAAAAAAAAGTGGGCATCCTCTTTTTTTTTTTACTGTGCGGAGGCGACGGCAACGCATCGCGTTTTTTTTTTTTGCTTGCTCTATCAGTTCTTCGCGTGCTATCACCTGTGTTAGGCGTCTCCATCTTGTTTTTGTTCTGCGTATTTTATTGTGTTGGAAGTGCGTGCCGGCGTTCGTGTTGCCATGAGCTCAACAATTCCTCCTTCGGCGAAGAAGCGGAAGCAGTTTTCTTTGAGTGAGAAAGTAGACATTCTTCGTGAAATAGAAGACGGGAAGAAACAAGCCGTCGTGGCTAAAGAACGTGGAGTGGCGCGGTCGACGATCGCCACGATTCTCAAAGATAAAGAGAAGATCTTCAAGCACCAGCACGAATCTCAGCTTGCCCCATCAAGGAAGCGACTGCGGCTCGGCGATTTTCAGAATATTGACGCAGCAGTGCTCACTTGGTTTAAAGATGTGAGAGCACAGAATGTGCCCGTGTCAGGCCCGATGCTGCAGGAGAAGGCGCGGCAGTTCGCTACAATTCTTGAGGTCACCGGCTTCGAAGCGTCTTCTGGCTGGCTCCACCGTTTTCGCCAACGAAACGGCGTAACCTGGCAGACTGTGTCTGGCGAGGAGAACGCAGCTGATCAAGCAGCAGCAGCCACGTGGAGGGAGGAGAGTTTCCACGAAATGGTCAAATCTTACTCGGCGGCTGATATTTTCAATGCAGACGAGACGGCCTGTTTTTATCAGCTGCTTCCGGACAAGACTATGCATTTCAAAGGAGAACAGTGCAAAGGCGGCAAGAAGTCGAAGCTTCGAGTCACCGTGCTGTATTGCTGCAATGCAGATGGCACGGAAAAGCTGAAGCCTCTCGTGATCGGGAGGTTTTCGAAGCCGCGCTGCATGAAGAATGTAGTGTCGCTGCCGTGCGAGTACCGGGCGAATCAGCGTGCATGGATGACCCGTGAACTGTTTTCCGAGTGGCTGCTGACGGTGGACGAAAAGATGAGGAAGGAGGGGCGGCACGTTTTGATGATTGTGGACAACTGCTCGGCGCACATTGTGAACATTCGGCTTACTAATGTGCGTCTTGAGTTCCTGCCGCCAAACTGCACATCAATACTTCAGCCACTGGACCAAGGAATAATAAGGAGCGTGAAATCGCATTTCCGGAAGCGCCTTGTTCAGCGGCTGCTTATAAACCTGCGCCTACAGCGCTCGACAGCCATCAACGTGCGAGAGGCTGCGGAAATGCTCACAGGCGCATGGTGGAGCGTCACATCCACCACCATTCAAAACTGCTGGAAGAAGGCCGGCCTGATGAGCACAGATGGCGAACAACAAAGTGATGAACCGGCAGCGGAGGGAAGTTGCAGCGAGCTCTGGAGCGAGGTGACCGAGCAGCTAGACGTCGATCCCTCAGCCACATTTGATGACTATGTCGAGTGTGACGCGGCGACGTGGACATCAGCGGAGCTGACGACCGATGACATTCTGCAGAGTGTCCAGGGCACAGAGGCGCAGGATGAGGATTGTAGTGATGACACGGGTGACGACATCACGGTAGCACCCGAAGATCGCGACGAGTCTGTGTCGGCCACAGATGCTTTGGACTACCTCAGGAAACTCTGCATATTCGTAGAAAAAAGCGGCAGAGCTACCGAAGCGGTGCATAAAAATGCGGACGGGCTAGAATCGTTCGTGATGCAGAGTTTGTGCTGCTGCACCCGTCAAAAAACGATCACTGACTATTTCAAATAAACGTGCCCTGTCTGACGTTCACGTGTCCATTGTTAGAAACGAGCTCACGGACGTACCGTTGCAAAGGTAGGACGTTTGCGTTGCTGAAATGCTATTGTTATGGTAATTTTCGGGCTTTCATTATAACGACCTTTCAGAATAACGAACATTTTTTCGCGGTCCCCTGAAGTTCGTTATACCGAGATTTCACTGTACATGTGGGAATAGGCCACTTGTCATGAGACAGCATATTTTTTAGGTGCGGAGCACCTTAGCGGCTGGGCATGTTTGTGTGTCCTGCTGCCATCAGCACAGTGGGCTGATTCTGGAAGCAGTGCAGTGTGTGTGTGCATTTGTGGGCTGATCCTGAAGGTAGTGCACCCAGACTGTA